>JAOTQQ010000001.1:42874562-42900854 GCA_026546715.1 Gallinago undulata
ACAGAATCACAGAATTGTGGTGGTTGGAAGGGACCTCTGAGATCATCGAGTCCAACCACAAAAAAAAAAAAAAAAAAAAAAAACAAACAAAAAAAAAACCAAAAACCATCACCCACCCACACATTCCAACAGCAGAAATTACCTCTCAGAGTCAACCAAAAGTACCTAAAAGAATTGTGTATAAAATGCATTATTAAAATCAATCGGAATGCTCTGTATAGTCCCATTTTCTCCCCTTCCCCCCCTCTTTTTTTTTTAGTAATAATGCAAAATAAGACTTTTGTTTATTTTGAAGCAGAACACAGCCCTCTGCTATTTCATATCACAGGGACATTTTCCATCAAAAAGTAATTTGTTCTTCACAAGGCTCAAAAAAAGCCTCCAAATACCAAACAAAAAACCCACCCCAATTACAGTGAATTAGGTTCTTTTTTGCTTTCTGGACCCTTTGTGAAGCTCACGCCCATCACACAGGTGCATCAGTTGGCAGTAGCATGGCTGGAGTCCTGCCAGAACATGTTCTTTCCCTAATTTGGAGATGATATCCATCTGATAGAAGTTAACAGCTCTAACATGCATCAAGATACAAGAAAAAGCACAGTCATAATCATTCTCCAAATATTCTCTAATTGCAGTGTACTGACAAAATGAAATTAATTTCAGCAAAGAGCAGAACCTACTGCTTCATAAATTAAGTACCTTTGTCTTTTTCTTTTCTTTTAATTTTTACACAGAAGCAATTTGTGAAGAGTGAAAACCATTTTCCCCACAGTGAGCTCTATAATATTAAAATTGCCACAGGCATTTTCAACTGCTTTTTTCATTTGACGAATGGTACATTTTCTTACAGGTGTTCTGCAGAAATAAAGAGGAGCTATAATTACTGGAAACGGTTTGTGTAACCTACAGTATGGTAATTACCAGACAGTTTTGGTTAGCTGTGCTATACTGGATCACTGGAGAAAGTGCAAATAGAGGGCAGCCTTGGGTTCCCCTTCTAAGTCTGCATGCCAACATGAGTGTCCCAGAAGTTCTGGAGGCTGGAAAAAACGTTTTCTGATGGTAAGTAGCAAAACTCATTTTAACTTCTTAAAATATAATAAAAGCCTTCTAATATATATTTTTTCATTCTTTAGAAAAAAACACCCATCCCTTTCAAATTGAGAAATATAGCTGTTTCTGAAGAAGTTAAAACTGTTCAGCTATATGCTTATAGTTTGCAATCTTGCAGTTTTCTCTAGAAAATATAGTTGAACTTTGGTGAAGAAAAACTCTTTCATTAATAACTTGAATTTTAGTGTCTAGAATCCCAATGCAATGAAGATGCACAGTATGGTTTGAGCAAGTTTGTAATAAATGGGCAGGAGTAGATTATACTTTTGAAAGGCCTTGAGTACCTTTAATAATGCATAATTAACCTTTTTCATTATTAAAAATTTCCTTAAATTCAAACCTTAAATTCTGAATAAAATATCACTGTCAGTTAAGTAAGTCCTGCAGTAGTACCTGAATACAGTAAGTTCCATGTGAATATATTTACAATAAATTCCACATGGCTATATTACAAAACAAGGGGTAAATTAGGATTTCATAATAACAATCTTCCTAAAATCTGAGATTGGTTGTACTATACGAACACATACCATTATCTTGATATTTATTTTAGCTACCTAGATAATTTAGCTGCATTTTTTTAATTACAGCTTAATCCAATTATGTAGTAGAAAACATATTTATATTATTTATAATTAAACAGTGGCATTCCAAAGACATTAGGAAAAATGCTGTTTCTCATATGTAACAGCTACATCATACACACGTTAAATTTCAGGTAAAGTTTAGAGCAAAAATCCAATGTGATTTCTGCTATAATTTTCTTCATGATATTTGGTAACTCTCAACACTGCATTGCTTTCAAATTACTCAACTAATGTACGTTTGTCTGAAATATACGTCTAACCTTTTCAGCTATTTGAGGGTTGTTGGGTATGGTAATCTCCATCAGTTTAGTCAAAAATCCCCACTGATCCTTTCACATAAAAGGTTTAAAGATTTGGAGCTTAGGTTCCTCCTCACTGTTCGCAGCAGAAGCTCATTCAAAGCATTCTTTTACTCTAGATGAAGCTAATCCCTTGTCAGAAAGTAAACAAGGAGTTTTGTGTTGTATAAAACAAAACAAACAGGTACATAACAATAACAGAACACACCAAAACAAAATTATGAATGTCAATCCCAGAGGGCTTCACTGAGATTTCAGTTGAATGCATAAGGATGCTGAACTGGCCTAGACACACAAAGCAGTGTGACAGAAATACAGGGCAAGCCTTAAATGATGGGCCACAACTCTCTTGAATACACATGTGTAATAATGAAAACCAAGAATAAGGTGTGCATAATCCAATCATCATAATAAAAGCACCATTTGTATTGCACAAACGTGAGCGGAAAACCTTCCATTCCCTCAGGGATCACACTGGACATAATATATCTCATTTCCTGGACCTAAAATTCCTTGTTTCCTAAACTCCTGGTCTACCAGCCAAAATTAACCTTTGTCTGGTGGTGCTTATTCATGCAATTGCACAACAGCATGGCAGCTTCTGGGACTTCAAATAAGCTAAATAAGAATCCCTGAGCACTACCATACTCTCTAATTTTGTAACATTTAAAAAAAAAAAATAAAAAAAAATCAAGGTTCCCCCCCTCAAAAAAAAAATTCCTAGATGTCTAGTCAGCTTTTACAGGATTTTTTTAGCTTGTGCTATCAAAGGAACTGTTTATTTCATACATGTACCATGGCTGCAGCCTTCTACCCCTGTAACACTGGACCCATCCAGAAACTAAGATCTCACTCCTCTCCCCAATGCAATCAAGACCTGGGGCACCATTTACTTAACCTTAAACCAGCCAAATCTCAAACTTGACCAACAGGTAAGAGCACTTAAATTAGTGATTTCTAACTGTTGAAAGGCACTTAAAAACCTTGGTTCTTCTTGGAATTGGTCAATCAGACGGATTTGAAGAAAGAAAGTGGTATGAGTTGTTGATGGCTGGCAAGAAAAAAATATCAAAATATCAAATATCAAAAAATATCAAACTCTGCCATTGCAGAGCAGAGTGAAAAGCCATGCCATGAGCATCAGTTGAGAACAGAAAAGTGTTTGCCTACCCTGCAAATGACAAACATGGCACAAGGCTCCCAGAAAGAGTTAACATGGAGTACTCAATCTTTTCTTCAAGTAGTCAAACACCCTTCCTGGGCAAAGGGCAGTTAATAAAACCAAAATCTCTTCCAAAACACCTGGAAACTGATTGCACATGAGGAAAGAAAAAATGTTCAGCCTTGTTCTTTAAAGCACTTCTTTTCTCTTTTTGAGTCAAACCACTTCTCTTCAGTGCTGGGAACTCTTGCGTCTATAGCATTGCAGCATGAACTACGTAGGTGTTATTCAATGAGCAGCAACATATGGAAGATACTGAGTAATTTATTTTCTTGAGAAATTTGAGAGAAAAATACTTCAAGTTCAGACTACATAAGAATTATGTCAATATGCAAAGAGTACTTTAATCATACTATGTGAATTTTAAAAAGGAATTTTACTTTTATTGTTGAAATCCTCTTGCTTTAATTTTTTCTCGATTAGAAGATACTTTAATTGCTTTAGCTTTGGTATTTTATTAAAGAAAAAAAAACCCTATGATCCCCTAGGATTAAAAATACCTAATTTTATCTTGTTTATCTAATGTTTATTCTTTTGTGAAGGTTAATTTCATTCTCTACCAGAGGCTTTTTTTTCATACTTGTTCAAGATGTCTCATGCTTAGCTCTGCCTTACATTTTTATTTTTTTAATGAATTATTTTGTATGCTGACAATGAGTTTAACTTGGATAGGTTTTCTGTAAATTATGTGGTCAGTTAAATAAATTTCTCAGGTTTATTTATAATATTCTGTGCTTTTCAAAGGCATTATTGCTAAAAATGGAATACTTTTAACAGCTTCTTCACATACTAGACTTATTTCTCTTTCACATTTTTATGTGTGCCAACCTTCAAAGTCTCTGACCTTGCAAATTACTAGATAATTTTAAGCACAAGGAATCTCATCAGCTTCAGAAGGTCATCACATTCAAGTAAGTTAAGGATGTCTAATACACTTTGATGAACCTAAAGCTTCAATCTTTATAATTCACTAACAAAACAGTGGCTTACTTTGTCCAATCAAAGAAATGTGTTGATTAATATATAATAAATGTGACTACGGTATATTATCAATTACCCTGAAAAACATTTCAGCATTCTTTACACAGATGTTTCAGGATTAAAAAGCACTAATACAAGCCTCATGGAAATATAGCTAACATACAATTATCTTCTAGTATTGCTTTTATTTTTCTTACTTTTCCCTTGTCTTTATACATATTTCAATCCTCTTCAATAGCATATTCAAATCAAATAAAACACTAAATGATAAAACTAGATTGCTCAAGCCATAAGGAATGTTCAAATTAATTTCAGCAGTAGCAGGTTAGCTATATTTATCTTCTCAGTCACAGCTGCAGCTGCTTGTAGAGGTGGTTGAGTAGTACAGGCACTTCTACTAAGAGATACATTTCAGAGTAACTGACACAGACTCTGTGGACCACCAAGAAGCTGTGTCTAGATTAAATAATACCATTTTTTTTAATCTCCCTATATACAGGAAGTCAGTTAACTCTCTTCTGATGTCTTTGGTAGCATATAGTTTTAGCTCTGGCTATTAGTGGAGGGGGGTTTTCCCCTCAAAAATGAATACTACCTGCATATGCTTTTATTGTAAAGCTAGCTCCAAGAAAGCTTTCCAGGCCTCATCAACAGATTTTCCCAGATGTAAGCCTTCTGGTAGTAGCAACCACTATTACTTCACCACGTTACATTTGAAAATAAATTCGCGTAGGCATCCTGATCTGAAATAAAACCACCATCATTTAAAAAAAAATAATTTTAAAAAAGGCAGAACAAGGTAACAGAAAGTGGCACTAATTCAGGGAAGCAACCTTATTTACTGGATGCCCCTTTGACACCTATAAACCTGCAGGCTTTCAGACACAGCTGTAGCTGTTTTACCAATAGGAATAAATAAAACAAAAAAAAAATCGAGGTTCTGGTATGGTACAAAAGGCTCAAATCAGATGTAGAAAGGAAAGATGCTGCTGGTAGCTTGCAAAGTGAAAGTTTCTGATATTTTGCTTTCCTGAGGCATTGATATGTCCCAGAAACTGACCTCTACTATCTGTGAGCAGCTGAACACTGGTGCTTCATCTAAGAAAGAACTCTTGATTCACTGGCAGTATGAAAATCCATCTTTGATCAGCAATGAGAAGCACTTCTGTACATGCTAGAGTGGTTTTTCTGAAGCAGAGTCAAGCCAGAGAGAGGATACGAAGACCAGAAAAACAGAGATGGGCAAAACTGAAAATGCCTAGCTGACTGATTAAGAACCACCTTGTATGATACAAAATACAGAAACATATTTTCCTAATAGAAATATATCCTTATATACTTCAACAATATTTCATATAGTATCATTTAAATATTTCAGTAAAATAATTTCTTATCAGGCCTGAAATTAAAGTATGTGCTTGTGATTGCTTGAAATCTTTAAATACTTGGTTCAAACAATGTGAAGAATGCAGCTTTTTATGCCTGCAGACTTTACAAAAGGTAGGTCTATGGTAAACTCCTATAATAATAATTTTACCATCATGTAATGGGGAAAATAGTGGAAAGAAATGGATTTATTTTTCATTTTAACAGTAACACCAAAATGTCAGTGATTCAGGTCAATAAAATGATTTACATATTTACTTTCATGAGATGACAGATTTTACTAATGTTTTTTACTAATGTTTTGCTAAATTTTGATGTCTTAAAAATTAATTGATTTTTTATATCAAAATACTAATTTAGATATGGAAAAAAAATTCTATGTGTTTAAGTTTTATGGGATAGCATTTCACACCTGGCAGTGAAATAAAGAATCTGCCTAAGGAAATATCTAGTTAAATTACAACATATTTTATGCTTCCCTTTCAACTTGCTTTTTAGCACAAAAAAGGTAAAACCAATTATTCAGTCCTGCCCTAAATTGAACATTTTCATCTTTATGGTTCAGTAAGCAAGTAAGATAACCAAAGCCTCCTGGGTTTCACGCTGCATTCTGTACTGTGAAATCTGCTAGACCTTGCAGCAGCATTCTAGCATGCTTCCCTACTCTTTCATAATTACCTATTCTCTTGACAGCCAGTCCATAGGTTAAAACTTACGTGCATTTTAATCGGTGGTGAAATTTGATTTGGCATCTAAGTTACAAGCAGGGACCCCTGTGATATATATAATGTTCTCTATCCTGTCTTTCGTCTCAATGGCCAGTCTGGCCCAAACCACAACACTCCATAACCCATTTTTTCTCCTCTCCTCCTAGACATTCTCTTCAAGATATTTTTGCCCATTGCAGTAGATGCCCCTGATTATTTCAAATGTTAAGAGTGTCAGAATAGGAGGTTTGGGGATTGCAGTGAAGGTGTGCATGCACAAGACTGCTTAACTGAATTACGTTTGTATATTGTATGGGTTAAAAAATAGCCAGGTATAAGAACCAAAAATTGACCTTCAAGGCAAAACTGACCTTCAAAGGCTTTGTTTGTACAGATGCTACATTCGTATAGCATTCCATTTTTCCCGTTTCCTCATTTATATGATAGTTTGGGATGCCTGTCAGGGTCCAGTTTAATAATTCTAACTGATTGTGGGGCTCTATCACAGGCTGGAAGACTTATTTGAATTTACTTGTGGGGTTTTTTTTTGTTTACTTGCCTTACTTGTTCCCTTTTTAACTTCTGGATGAAACAATGATGCAGTAGTAATATAATGAAACTATAAATAGACAATCGTCTGAATTGAATGAGTTTTTCAAAACTCAGTATCAAGCAGGAGCAGGGAACAGATACCTATGGAATGTGATTGAGTGAAACTAATCAAAAGACTGGCTGAAAAATGTTTAAGGTACAAAGGATGACTCTCTCCAGTTGTTTAGAACAAGAGAAGAAAAAATCAGTTGCTGAGAAGAGAATCTGGTGATCCATACTGTAAAAGAAACAGACGCTGGAACAAGAAAAGGGAGGAAGCATGTTGGATTTTTAAATCGTGAGCCTCCAGGTCTAGAGAATGTCTAATCAGCAGTAATTAACTGCTGTGAGAAAACACATTTGACTCTAGCATTGTTCTGCTTAAATCATTGTTTTCTTGGGCTAGTAGAAGTTAGAGATGATCAGTGTTGGAATCTGTTTATGACTTCTGAGTCTGTGTGCTCAGAGAGATGGATGAGCGAGGTGAAGTTGGAGTGCTGAACATCAAAGATTTCTGGATGAAACGGCCATGGTACAGCTTTGGTACCCAGCCCGAAGAGGCTGGGCCACTGGGAAAGCAAGCATCCAGCTGGGCAAGGACAAGGAGAGAGGTATAACCCAATCAAACTGGAGGACACTGAATTGAATTTAGACCAAATACAGTAAAACTTGAATTTAGCAGCAATGCTGGGGGAATGAATGGGTCAGTTCACTTCAATGTAACACCTTGATTTTAAAAGTTATACACAAAGGTGTTTTAATACAGGCATATGGACTCAAAACTAGGAAGCTCAGTAACATTTTTGTTACAGAAGCAGATCTGTTTGTTACATCATGGAAGACTTATTTGCTGTATTGGTAATATCACATCAATTGTGAAAATGATAAAACTATTAAGCAAGTTGAGGACAGAAGCAAGAAGAGAAGGTGAATATGAAATAAAAGATATTAGCTTATTTAGAAGTGCTTCATACGTTTTGCAATAGACAAAGATTCAAAACAAAACTAAGTACAATGTGCATTTTAATAGTAATATATCTTGAGAAGGTGAAATAAGAGATTTGTGTTGTGAAATGTGTAAGTTCTTTGATGCTCTGATTTTGTTACCTTGGTGTTCTTTTCCTTAATACAATTAATTCTGATCTGTGATCCATGCACAAAGCATCACAAGACTGAGATTTAATTATTCCTGCATGTGAAGTATTTATTTACAGGATTTGCCTTTGGACACATTAAAAACTACTGTTGGCTTTGATGTGGTTTCCTCAGAATAAGAAGAGAAGCATTCAGGTCTAAAAAGAGTTAAATGGAATCCAGTAGTACCTGTAGGTATATTACAGATATATAATTACTAGTTTTCTTGCCAATATTATACTGCAGTAACTAAACCATGTCATATAAAGCTGTAAGGACTAATTAAGCCTTTACTACTTTTAATTGGATAAGATCAGTACAAATAGAAGCATTTTAAGATCAAATTATACAGTCTTTTGCATAAATGTTATAATGGATTATTTAGGTAATGTACAATGGAAAGTTAAATAGTCTAGAAGAAAAAGACTAGATTAATTTAAAAGTAAAATTCAGGAATAGTAGACTATTTCTCACAGTTACTTGAGGGAAAGAAGAAAGATGAAGTAATCAGGAACTATATTTGGAAATCAAGGCAGTTGTGGAAGACAGAGGTGAGACACATTAAAAACTTTTGCAAATGAGCATACATTGTATACAAGCACAGCAAAAGATAAACTATAGCTGATTTGATATCTCAGACAGATTGATTTTGATCAATAAACCCACCCTTGCACTAACCTAATTAAAGCATTCATTGACCAGGTGCTGCTCTCTTTGGTGGGAAGGAATGCCTGATTACAAAATGCCTGGTTCTTCTCTCCCTCCTCTTGAAAGAGAGTTCAAAATATTTTGGTTTTAGTACTACACCTCCTACATGTTGTTCCTCATTAGCTTCTTCATGCACGTGGACAGCACATGATAGGACTTATGAGAACATGTATTCTTGTCAACACAATGAAGTCATCCTAGTTTTGTTTCATCTAATGCTGGCTTTGTATCAAAAGCGGTTTTGTTTCAACAAGCTCATAATAACCCCTAAAAATCCTACATAGCAGTAAAAGATTTCCTCACAGCTGGATCAGCAAGAACATATCTGTGAATTAGACCATACAAACTAAAGTATGGGTCTGTGCATATCTGTAGCAAAACTTCAGCAATGTTGTAGCTAGTTATGGCAGTGTTTTAAGCTGGGGTGTGAAAAGGAGGGTGAATGTGTACGTACCAACTAGTCCCATATTTTCCTGCTTCCTCAAAAGATAAAAATAAAAACTGATCCATGCTTATGTAAGTCCCAATCCTGCTATTTGGCGGAGCACGGGCTCACTACTGAATTCACGCACAATAAATTCAGAATCAGAATTATAGTATGTAATTTTTAATTTCTAATCCTGTTATTTCTAGTTATCTATGGTAATTATGTTTCTGTTAGTCACTTAGTATTAGACATGCTTTTCATTTAATTGGACACTGCCAACTCCCTTGGGCGTACAATGGACTTTGAATTAAATTCCTATGGTAGCAAAGCAATTGGATTTATTCATGTAATTCTACCATTTAAAACAATCACCCACCTTAATTATCATAAATTTACAAGGCATGATCTGCATACGTGAGATGCCAAGCAAGCCTGACGTCCCTTGATCTACTCAGCTGTTTGATTATATACATGTACACGAAGATGATGCTCAAAGACATCTCGCTGAAAACTACAAATAAAAATTGAAAAGTAGTTCATCATATTTCAAAATCTGATAGATACACTTTTCTTACAGATTTTTGTAAATAAGATTTTTTTTATATTACAAGATATAAATTTAAATTTTATCTAAATATAATCATATAAAGAAACACACACACACCCCCCATCTTTCTATTGAAATTTCTCTTTTTCAGTTTGTTTTAAAACTAATTATGGGTTCAAATACGGCAATGAAAGTTTGGACCCAAACAGTATAGGCAATCTTCTCCAATAGGTAGCTCTGGAAACAGAAGTATTCTCTGTTTATAAGCACAATATCCAGTCTGGCTTTACCTATTTGAAATCAAATTTCCTCTCACTTTGTTACCATCTTTTTAAATAGTTATTAGGTATTACTCCATGATGTCAGATTATCCCACATCATTGTGCCCCACTGTTTTTCTAAATTTGGATGACTATACTGTCTCTCTAATGTACCTTAGAATTGACCATCCCCTAGATATTTGTCTCCTTTATTGCATTTCTAAAGTTCAGGCTCTAGAGGCTAGTGTATTTTTCCCAGCATCTATTGATACTGAGAGCAATATGAGAACATTTTCTTTGATAAGTCTTGTGTGCTTCATCCTCAAAATTATCAATAAAAATGTATCTTCTTTCAAGAAAGTTGGAGTGCCTTTAAAAAATAGAACCACTGCAGTTTTCTATGGTGAGGTTTTGCCATTCTGCCTCATGTCCCCAGAAAAGCCTATATGGAGGAGCATTTTACTTCAGAACTTTTCCTCTGTGCTGTTCTACAAGGAAAATGCCTTTTCTATGACTACCCAAGAAGTCACAAATAAATTTAAGGTTCCTTAGTAGCATTTCCTAAGGAATCTGTCACAGCACAAGCTGGCCAAGGTCAGCAAGTTTCACCAGAAACTTGAAAAGGAAAAAGCAAGGTTATCAGTTTTAAATGTGACACAGATTGAGGATCACGTTTTTAAAAAATTGTTGTATAAAGGACTGATAGTGTCCTTTTGACAGTCTTAATTACACTGGATTATTTATACCCCTGACTTTACAAGCAGTCCTTTAATAATAAACAGAACTAGTATTATAATGGACCATATGATATTTCAGTTTCAGGGGGTACATTGTTGTTAACCTTTAGGTCAACACAGTAGTTGACCTATAATATAAAATGCTACTTAAAAAACAAAACCAAAAACGACTTCAGATGATATACAAACTCAATACAAAATTATATTTAAAAACTATGTTGGTATTAAGACAGTAATGAATTAAAATTGTTCTCTTAAGGATTAATTACTGTGGAGTAATCCATGTTTGTTCTGTTCATCCCATATTGTATTCTAAAACCTGACACTCACTATGGCTATTACACAAATAACTTAGCTGAATTGAGCAACACAAAATGAAATTTAAAAAATCAGCCTGTCATGTGGGATCATAGCTTTCCTACCTTGTTAAATATAGAGTTTGTTGTTTAAAGAATTTCAAATAAAAATCTCCCTTCAAATTTTATTGGTTAAACCTGCAAGGATATTGTATGATGTGACATGCTCCTAGTAAAATACATCAGATGAAAAGTGCCCAGAAATATCTAATGAGCTAAGAATGATTATGGTGAAAGATGAAAAATGTCATATAGCAAGGAGCAAAAACATGATCTGTACTCTCAGCCTTACTTGAATGTATTGCTCTGTCTTGTAAAATAAATAACTGCATTTGCAAGCCAAATTCAGAAGTCTCCTTAGGCAGCCTCTATTCTGTAGGATTTAAACAAACAGGGTGACTTGATATTTCTTCATCTAAGTCACACCTGCCCTGCAGTTTATCTGGGAAGTAGCTTTGATAGGAATCTTAGACAGGTGACAAGCTTTGCCTTCCCAGAGGAAATTTTCTGAATCTCTCCACTTCGTTATCCTTGAAGCCATGTAGCATCCTCGAATTTTAGTATACTGATCCTTCTGAGATTTTCTCATGTTGAGATGTGTGAGAAATACCCCTTCACATGTCAAATCACCTCTAGTTAAATGACTCACTGAAACTTATTTTTGCTTTTGTTATTTTGTTTCAAAAGAAGTACAAACAGTCTCAAGACTGTTAATGCAGTAATTTTTTTCATGCATATATAATATGGCATGTTATTAGAAAATGATGTCAAAAGAAAAAGGAGGATAATATCTTAAAATTTAAATGAGTAGCATTTCAAAAGCCAAGAGTGACTTTTTAGGCTGACTTTAATTTGAACGTAAAGTATCTTTTGTCAAAAATACAACACGGCACAGTGTTCCACATGTTCTCTTTAACATGTATTTAGTCTTTATTTGGGCAAACTTCTACTATCTTTAACTATGATGGTGTTTAAAGGCCAAATGAGAAGTTAAAGATTCAGTCTTACTAGTGCCATAGAAGTAGGTTGTTAGATTTGCAAGACAGAAAGCACACTTCATTCACAAACTGCAAGAACTCTACAGATATTTCAAAGGTATCCATTATGATGAACAATTCTTGTTCAACAGCTAAGCCACCTAGCTTTCTCTTGACTCCAGGGGAAAAGAATGCCCCTAAAGTAACCAAAACCAGACCATCAGAGATAATAATTTGGGGCCATCAGGTCTTCCTGAAACAGTGTGGCCCTGTCATCAGTCTCTCCCTTGCTCTCTTTCTCATCGATATCTAGTTGCAGCAGCTCTGTTACTTGCATCTTTAGTACTAGTACATGGGTGGAAAATGTCTCAGGAAGGCTAATCACAAGTTGTTTCTAAATGAAAATTGGGACATTTAAAGCAATAGAGAAAGGCATGTGATCAATGGCCTTATTCTCTTCCCCTCACATCTTCAGTCTAAACACATCAGATTATCAATGGATGGGGTAAAGGGCATTTTAATCCCATTTTCTACCTGCAGAATGAAGGAAAAGGAAGGTCAAGTAAATTGGCTGAGCCTGTATGAGAATTTCCTAAAAGATTTTCAGTATTGCAGGTCAGCAGTTCAATTTAACTGACTTATGAAGTCAGTCTGTTTAAGACAAACATGAAGTGTGACCCTTTACTTCAGATGCATTTGATGCTTTCTCAACAATACAGAATATTGTAGTAAGTCTGACATACCTCAGTTTAGTTTGTGTGCATGTTACAATTGAGACCAGCAGCAGCCAGAAGCTTTGCGCTCTGTACTGGGTTAGAGACGCACAACTCTAGATCTCAACAGTATGTAAGTAATCACCTGAAATAGCAATACTGATATTGGGGCCTGATACTTGCCCCAGCAAAATGTTCAAGGCCACCCTCAAGAAGTAGAAAAGGCTAATTTTTTCAAACTATTGCAATTCCGGTAGTTTCTGTGGGTGAATAGGGGGATTGAAGAAGGAGCAAATGAGACAACATTCAGGGTTTGGACAGACAAGAAGACCTGCTCTTGCATAACAAACTCATGTTTTCCACTCAGGCTGCTGAAGTGTAATCAAAAATCCAGAGTGAAATGGTGATTTTTCCATAAAGATAACCAAGTTTTAGTTTGAGTCAAAGGTGTTGTTTCAGTAACTGTTGATAAAAGCTCTGAAAAGTGGCAGAGGTGCTGGGCAGATAATCCATGGACAGCTAGATGTTTCCAAGAGCTATCTTGTCTTGAAGGGCACTCTTCAGGTCTAACAATGCAAAATGGCATGAACAGAAATCACTGCTGGCAGAGATCAATGGGGCTTCATGCATAGCTCTATACTTAGTCTGTATAGTATAAATAGGCTCTATATTTCTTAGACCAGGGAGCTTTCTTCCTGAAAGTTTTGTATTTAAATCACAGCACATTTAATACAGGGGTCCACATTGTACACTGGACTGCATATCTTTCTGAAATGCCTCACCAGGTTTCTGCAAATGATTGAACAGTAGAGAAGATGGGCAGAAAATCTGTGGAGCTTTCTCCATTTCCCAGCCTGCTCGTAACACAGACAGGTCAGCCCATACATACGAGAGAACCATAAAAGTACAGTAATTTGTCTGTAGCAGATTTCTGCTTCTAAAAGGGGAGGATGACAGAGTAGAGAGGAAAAGATGGGAAGTAGTAGAACAACTGTGCACCTCATGCATATTACTTTCGCCCATATAGTTAAAATTTAGAACATAACGAACAAAAGCAAAATTGCATCATGTGATCTAAATTAGGAAAAATTAAAAGTGATGAAAAAGTAGGATTTTTTTTTTTTTAAATTGCTTCTAGTTTTCTAATCTAATACAAGAAAAGGCTCCCTACCTAGAGCTAGACTTCCAAATATGGAATAATTTCAGCTTCTTCAAAGCATTAGTTTTGTCTCATTAGTCTCATGCCCACTTAATTTTAACTTAGCTGTAACATCATTGTCTGGCAATAAAACTTCCTACTAAGTATATGTCGCCAAATGTTCTCATGGCTAAAAACTTCTAACATTCCCATGCCATTTCATGTTGGGACCCCACAGAAAATATTTAATTAAATAAGTCTAAAGATAACATCCTTTCCAAAACATATGTTCTCAGGAAAGCATATAAGGAGTACAGTGGGAAAAATTGGTAAGGTGAATAGAGAAAGTTAGAGGAGATCTGGATTGCTTTGTAGTATTTCCTCAACACATACCTTGTTGAAATTAAGACAGATTGAAAGGACCTGGTGAATCATTTTCCTTCCACAAGATTCAAAGTACTCTCATGGATCAAAGTGTTTATTTTTCTGATAGATTTTTTATTTTTTAATTAGTAGTCTGATAATATGCAATGAATTATGATTTTCAATTCTAAATTAAAATCCAAGAGAGTGATTAAAATTGAGATGAAACTTTTTACTGATTATTCTTAGCAGCTTTGTTGCATGTGCTGAATTATGGGAAAAAAACATGCTTAGCAATGTGCTTTCAAACTTTCCATGTAAATATTGGAGAGCTTTTTATTGCTTAAACCAAAATACCTGACTAGTACTTTCACATAGTCTAGAATGTTAAGGCAATTTACTGCAAAAAAAAAGGTTTATTGTATGTCATGTTTTATTAATGTTGCATTAAAAAAAATGTATTATTTTTAAAGTCAGGCATATTAGGCCATGACTAAGACATATTTTCTGTGTGCAATTATGTGTATACTTTAATATGAAGAAAAAAAGTTTCTTAACTCTACAGTTAAATATATTTTGAAAACTCATGTGAATAAAGAAAATATGATATACAAAGATAAAATAAGTCATTTACGGAGAGAGAAGAAAAAAAGAAAAAATATGGTCTGTTGGAGTTGCTCAACTAACTTCCAGCAATGCTGAAAATGAAGTGCAGGTCATAGCTATTTCTTTGTTGCTGTGGCTTAGCTCTTTGGCAATGAACAGGAAGATTTTTATCCTTCCTATCTTTATATTCCTATTGTAGTGAAATAAGCCTCTAGGTTGAATCTCTGACACATTTCTATTAAATATGAAGTTGGACCAAATAAAACTTAACAGTGTTAAAACCAAATCTAGCCTATTTCTCAAAACCTTTAGTAGAAGTATGTAAGTTTTATGTATGATTAGGATCTGGTAATGTTTGCATTTACTGTTAATAACTACACCTCTGCTCACCAGCTCACCTTGGCTTAAAGAAAAAAAAATAATCTTTTCTTCTGTCTAGTTACATTTGAAAATATTTTGTTCCAAATACATGAAAGAAAAAAAGAATTATGGGGGCTCCAGTTTTTTTCTGGTTTGTTTCTCTTTCTGGATGAAGCATTAAATTGCTAATGTCTTCACATATTCTAATAATGATGCAGTTAGTATCAATCTTCCAAACAAATTTTGAATTTTATTTTATATATGTGTGTAATTATACTGTCTTACTGAGGGTTTTCTGTTGCTTTTTGGAGGGGGGAGGAGGTTCACTTAAGTGAAGGGTTCAAATAAAACTTCTGGAAAACGTCTTATTGCTCAACCCACAGACCAGTGTCAAGCATTTTCGTGTCCTTCACAAAGGACACGTGTCCTTCACTTCACACCATACACCAAGCAACGAAGTGTTGCTTCCATTTCTCTAGCAGAAATGTTTGTAAAAGCATAGCACATTTAGCTATTATTATGTAGTGTATTCTGAAAGAGACCCAATAGTCTTGTTTCTGTACGGGAATAATGCAAAATATTTTGAGACATTACAATTTCTTTGAAAAATCATAATTTTAAATATAGTTTCAATAAAACTATGATTCTGATATAGATCTTCGGGGAAAAAAAATAATGCCTTTTATCAAAGGCAGTATATAAATAGTATACAAACTTTAATTCTTTGAAATAATATATAAGAATATATTCTTACCATATTTAATATAAAGAAAATCTGTGGAAATTACATTCCTTAGCATTTTAACATCCCATAATGTAGTAACAGGGAAACTACAAATGTAGAAATCAAATGTAGCTTTGTTAGCTTGATATCTTATCTATTTGATGTTTTTGAATTAAAATAGCACTATTAAGCACATAAAAAAAAAAAGAGCCTATTTTGCATCTCTTAGAGAACCACTTAAGTCAGTTGCAGTTTTCCATCTAGAAAGATTACAGACAGGATATTTAATCTGGTAGTCCAAAAATGCACTAAGGCAAGGGGAAATAATAAGGATCGTTTCTAATACCTTCAACCAAGTATATGTTTAGTGTTGTAGGAATATTGGAAATAGAGGTTCTGCATGATTATAGGGAAAGTTAGAGAACCGTTATTTGTTTTTAATATCATACCTTTAATATTGCTAATTTCCAACAACTGTAAATAGCAGGACAATGGAAAGCTTTAAAAGGAAATATATCATAGAAATGGATTAACAGAATGATATATTTGTGGACCTTTGCAGCTATGTCAGCCAAGGTACCTCATATATTTTATAATTTGGATTACAATAATGCCACCAAATTCCAGCATCTGTAAGACTGACAGAGTTAACCCTTAAAGGTTTATAATTTTAAAATAGAAAGATAAACACACCAGAATGTAGCATTTATTTTCATAAAAAGCATAAAGATACTAAATACTTTAATGTGTATTGCATGAAAATCCTATAACAAATAATTAATAGGCTACTAAATCATAGAATATATTGGCATAGTTTCATATAAATTTTCATATTAAAATATTCAGAAGCAGTTGTAAGGAAATAATTTATATTATATATTTCTATCAGCTTTCCTATAGAGCACCATTTTTTTTTCTATAATATGCCACTTACACAGTAAGCAAGCTTCACAAGAGTGGTAAAGCTTTGGGTGCTCAAAGTCTTTGAAAACACTGACAATCTGGACAAGACATGCCAGCCTTTATCATTAATCCTTTCTTTGAGAGATGGAAAAGGTCAGCTCACAAGTTGCTTATTCTGAGTACTTGCAACAGAGTTACGTTTACATTGTAGGTGGTAAAACTCTCATTATTACTACCATAGCAGGACTTTGAATGGGAATGTTCTTTCTATCTCACAAAGCACAAGAATGTCAGAAATTGTTAGGCTGTGAAGGAAGCTAAAATTTCTTAAAGTATTTTACCATTCCATCTCTTAAAATATATATGCAAAATTTTAGATTTTCTTAAGGGAATGAGCACATAGGGGAGTCAGAGGCAAGAAAAAAGAAGAGGGAGAGCAAAAAAAACTATATATCATGTAACTGCTCCAAACAAAGAGGGGAAAGACAAACAATAGCTGATATGAAACAAGATTTCATTTGTGTTTGATTAGGAAATTGAGAAGCACAGAGTTCCATCTGTTCTGCTAGGGCCTGAAATAAATACTGTTTTTTGGATTTGTGGGTCAACCAACAAAATCATTCTACTTCAATACCTGCTTTTCAAGAACAGATGATTCCTTTGTTTTGGATCTCTCATTCTCCAGAGTTACTGTTTTCTACAAAACAACTTCCTTAAATGTTTTCAAAACTACATAAAAGAAAGCAATTTACCTGCTAGCTTGGAAAAACCCCTAGATAATGACATTGATCAATTTGTTGTCTATCTAATGGCATGTTCAGAAGTAACCTTTCATCTAAAACTGTAATGCACAAAACATTTAGTATCATGGCAGATCCTGTTCAGTTTTTAACCATTTTCAAGATGCTTGATTTTCATATGGGAGCAAATTGTAATTGTGAACTAAGGAATGCCACAGCTATGGATCTTGCCACATGTCTAGTTAGTGCTGTAGTGAGTCTTCAAGTGCTGCCACTCCATGCTGAAGGCAAAGATTATGTTTTTACCTACAAAAACCCCTGCACTTCCTTCTGTCTGATACTGGTTAGACAGTTTTGGCTTTAGGCAATTGGTACTTGGAAAGATAAATTCAACAGAACCCCTTTGACAACGATTTGCATTGTCTGTCCCTCTGGAAGTCAGCCTTGGCTAACGGACTGTGGCACGTTCTGCATCAAATACTCAACCACCAGATCCTAAAAATCCTAAAAAATTCCATTTAGAGCAGGTCCCTTGAAATACAGGATGTTTAAAATATCTGAAGTATTGAGAAAAGGCTCAATATCAATGCCCAAACACCAAACAGACAAAGTAGATATATTATCTAAAGTATTACTGGGCCCGTATAATCTCAGGCTTTGAAAATCTGGAGTGAATGTAGGTTTTTTATTCTGTGACAGTCACTGACTAGTTCTCCTTCTCTTTCTAGACAGTCATTGCCTAACTTCTTTACTAAGTTGTTGTTACTAAATCCAGTAGGAGTCCTGAGACCCTACAGTTACATAGAACTGTTTTTTTTCGAGAACAGTCATTGATTCCTAGACCTGGTAAAATATTTTCCATACAGCCTATTATCTAAAGCCATTGCATTTGTTTGCTGAAGACTTCTTAACTACACTGTTCTAGAACCAAATCATTGAAGATTTCAAGAACCTAGTAGATCCATACATATATTACTTTAATATTCAGGTCACAGCATTTGTAGGCTGCTGTAGATCTGTTCTATGGCCATCACAGATGGTTTGAAATTGTGAAAAAAAGCTGCTGTTCTTTGGTCTTTCTACTTAAGGAAAAGTTTACTTTTCAGAGCCAGAGGACAAAAGGAATTTTTCCATAATCAGTCAGCTATTTATATATTGTTTGCTCAATAGTTCATTACTTCAGTCCTGAAGATATATCTCTATCGCTTCAGAAAAGTTAAAAGTTCCATTGAATTTCAGCACCTTTTTTTTCTTAAAAACCTGGCTGTATTCCTTTAAACAAGCAGAAAGGTTTTATTTTACCTAGAGTTGGTGTCTGATGTCAAGATTGGACAAAATGTACAAAAATTGAGCAATTTTTCCATTAATCTCTGGCTTCTTAAAATTGACCTCTATAGTTCCTCTGTTTTTATCCAAAAAGGATCATATAGCATTTAAAAGGGCTGAAAAATTGAATATATGCTTCTTATAAGGCATACTGTACCATTATTTATGAAGTCAAGATTGATCTCTTGATATGTAAACTTTGACATAATTCATTTTGTTTTGCTCTGTCTCACAATTCCTGACAGATAGGATTCTATCAAAACTATTTTGAATATCAAACTGACAGAAATTTCCTTCAGCAATGTAGGCAAAGTAAACAAACCGTAGAGAGAGTATTCAAATTTGAAAGCATAGTCAAATCTACTACAAATGTGAATAAACAGCATTTATAGATGTATTTTTTTAAAAAAAAAAGATTGATCTGAAAACCCAAACTATGTCTGTTTTTCACTCAAAACCCAGTCTTGTTATGGTTATATACTTAACATTTGACATAAAAATCAGTGTATGGTGTTTATTTCGGTAGCACAAAGTCATTTTTCCATGTCTATATTATAGTCTCTAAAATAATGCCAGGCAAGAAAGGCTCAGACAACCACACATCAAACCTTGCTATCATCTTATGTTTATTCATTTTTTTAGAAAGTGATTGAAATATACATTTTTCATATTCAGATTTGCTTTCCTCAAAGCAAGTATACAGTGAACACACACAATAAATTTTTGTCAAGAATAACCTATACCTCCTTAAAGTTTCAAAATGTAAAAAAATGGGCCTAAAACCAAAACAAATATTCACTCTTAAGCCTCTGGACACTGCAGGTAAGTTTGATTTGACCAAAAATCAGCACACAAAAAATTAAAGTTAACCATCCTCAGCTGCTCTCAAAATCTTAGAAACAGGGTTTTAGAGTAGTTTATATCTTTAGTCAGTACACAGAAAAGAGGTTGGTGGAATTGCAAACAGGTTTAGAAGTCTGGGTAGAGCTTCATAATACAGATATAGAATATCGAATGAGATGAACCTTGCTCTGAAAGTGAAAGTGAAACTTTTATATTAGAAAGACGAGTCCTCAATGGACCCCAAAACAGAGACAAATGGAGGGAATCTGTATTTCCCTTGACTTCTAATCCATTTTTTTTTTCTGAAATGGGTCTCTGTGCTAACCTATTTATAAAAATTGTACATATAATTAAAAAGATTTTAACTCTCATCACGCACAAACACACATATACACTGTAAATAAAATAATGATGACAACAAGCTTTCTCCTGGTCAGATAAATTCACAGTTGAGTTTTCTGAAGAATCTCAAACCTTAGTTTAGGGAAAATCTCCAGAGCTGTTAACTAAACTCTGTCAGGAAGTAAAATAACACTGTTATTTGGAAGAAATTAAGTGGAAGAAAATAATGGGTTTGACTTTCTGCTTTTACATTGTTTTCATGCAAATCTGAGGTGAAAAATCAGGGCTAACATGCCTGGCTTTCCCAAATATGCCGAACATATGGAATGAAAATGTTTTTATTATTTCTTTAGTAGGTTATACCATCCAGTCATACCATACTGTATACTCAGCTGCTATCTGAAAGGATATTTTTGTCATTTTCAATGAAATGTTAAAAGAACTGCAACTATATAAGAACTGTAAGTGGAATAAAAGGAGACTAAATGGTAATAAAGCAGCTGGTACACAAAATGAGTGGGACTTAAATTTGAAAATATCCATACCCTTTTTTGTGTGTAGACGAAATGCAATCCAATTTATGATTTGGATCTCACACACTGCAGCTGCCACAGGAAAGTTTCCAGCATATTCTTCAACCACTCTATGAGTCCTTCTCACTTAAGCATCTCAAAACTGAACAGAATGCTCATTTTCTCCTTGGTAAAATCCTCTCTTCAGTAAAAACAATTCATGTCTCTAAATTCTTTCTCTTACAATACTTGGTGATCTTCAAAAGACCTAACCCTAGCCCTTTGCTCAATTGCAGAGATCTAGAAGATTTTTTAAGTTTTTGTCTGCTGAGCAAAGAATTAGCAGGGATGATTTAATAAATGCTGATTTGCCAAAAGTAAACACATTTGGTCTTGACTTATTTATGAGGGAACTGAGTTGGCCAACTTACGTCATTCCCTTATTCTGGCTACCTTTGGGGCAAAAAAGATAGGCTAAACGTGATTTTCAAGTCTTACAGGTGCTTAATTGTATATGTAATCCAAATTTTCACCCTGTTGCTTAATTGCAGATTTAGATTTAGGTACAATGGCATTCCTACCTTTATAGAGAAAGCTGTGAGCCAAAATGAGGGTCATGCCAATATCTATCTCCTTGTGCATCTGGCCCTGAGCTCCTCACTTCCCCGCAATGAAATTTTAATTGATGGCTGATTGTTATGGTTTAAGAAAACCCATACCAATTTATGGTCATTTAGACAATTATTCTATCACCTCTCCCCACCCAGGAAGGGGAACTGGGGAAAACAAGGAAACACGAGGGTTGAAATGGAAATAGACTTAATAGGATAAGACTAAATAATTAACAATAATAATAAAGAGTCACTATTGATTCCAATACTAATATAAGATACACAAGAATTATACTCAGCAAATCCTATCAGTAGGAAGCTGTGCACTCCCAGCAGGAGACAGCAAATGTTGGACACTGTGAGTGCAATAGCTACGGAAGGAAGGGAAGGGCTCAGGGCATTAGGGCAAGAAGTTCTCTGGACCACCACCATCAAGGGAGAGAGAAACTATACAGCAGACTTTCTAATTTATATTGAATGTGACATTCATGGTATGAAATAACCCTGTTGGCCAGTCTGGGTCAAGTGCCTGGGTCTCACTCCTCATCCCTGCAGCTGGCAAGGCTTGAAACACTGAGACCTTGAATTCCACATAGAGTAGCTGGCTATAAAGTAAATATTTTTGTGAATTCAGACACTAGACTCTTCCAAAAGTGCAGTTCTTCTAAGCATTAGAAGGGAAGTTAATCCTCTGTCACTCAATTCAGGACAGTGATTGACTAATCTTTTTTCCTGAAACTGAAATAAATTATTCAAAAGCAGTTTTCTGAAATTCAGCATTCTGTGAATGAATCACAGAAAGAAAACATGCAAACGTGTGAACTATCAGTGCCTACTGTTTGCTGACTTTCCCCAGTTTCCTCAAGGCTGGGAGTCTTGAAGAGGTAAAAATCTTAAGGTGAAGTTTCCTTCATTCAGATAATAAATGGGGATGATGAGAAACAATTGGCTGGACAGTCCATTCTTTTCTGGAGTAATGGAAGGTAAGCTCTCTCTATTCACCGGTCTTCTATACAGCCTTACCAGTGATATTCTGAAAGCAGTCGAAAAGCTGAGGAATAAAAAAGTTCTATTTGCAGAGCGCCCAAGTAGTCCCACAGTGTGGAAAGCAGATCCCGAACTGTGCAAGTATTTCACATATGTCACATTCCTACCCACAGGATTAGGGGTATGATAAGAGTCCAGGCTAAACCCCTATTCTAGACTCTATTCCAATAACATATCAGACACTTCAGTTGCACTTCCACCAGAATATTAGAATTTTATTAGTATATAATTTTACTCAGACGCCACACAAGAAGCCTTTAGCTGATTGCAACTCTGCAAAGCAAGACTAGATTGCCATACCCTTAATTTTGTCAGGAAAAGCAAAAAACTTGCCATGAATAGTGTCAGTAATTAAATAATACTCAACATCATATTTTAGTGGTCTGTGACAGCTAATGACAGCTGCATAGCTGTAAGAGCTCATGCATTCTCAGAGACATTTTTAAACTCTGACTGCTGAAATCCCTCAAAAATATGAAAAAACCCTACTCTTAAGAACTCTTTCAATGCTCCAAAGATTTCTGATGTCCTGCCATTTATATTTGATTCCAAAATGGTATTTTTTCATAGTCACATATATATATCTATTTATGCATACATGCACTTATTCAAATTCATGTATATATATTTAGTTTATATATAATTACTGGGGAAAAATATTCCAGTGAAAAAGTGACTGTATAAGTACTGCCATAAGAAAGACTTCTCAAGTGTATTTTTCAAATTTTGCAGGGTAAATCTTTATCAAGATATTTCAGAGTAAGTGTCAGAAAAAAATATCTTTTATAATACCAACTCACAACATGCTGGAGGTACTGATCTAGTTCATATGCTTTAACCTTAAAATGCAAAATATGTATTATTTAAAAAACTCAGTGCTCTTGAAGGCATAAATGGATTAATTTACTATTGACCTAGAAACTGCTCCAAAACACTTGTATTGAATTTTCACAACATGATTATGATACTTCAGGAAAAAAGCCCAAACAATTAATATGGCAGACAAGTCCTGCAAAGAAAGCAGGAAATATTTGAGAGCAGCAATGACTCACTATGCTACTAAGCATAGTGACTAGAAAACTGAGCTACAGGTTCACCTGCAAGTGCCACTTTTCTAAAAAAGTATCTGAGTTAATGAAGTAACAATCTTCCTGATTCCACTTAACCTGACATATCATTTTCAGCATACCTAGATAGATGGCAAATTTACATGGTAGACAGGCTTTGGTCTGGTAAAGATACACAGATGTTTATAATCATGGATTAGGGGTAACTTCCTTGAAATCAATGGTCATACAGAGAGGGGAGATTTATTTTTGTTTACATTTTTTTGCAGAGTTAGTATCTTTATTAAGTTAGTATAACAATTCATTTTAAAACATAAATGGGCAGCTAACTGCCCCTTTAAACTTCCATTTTAAAAGACTGATAAATAAGAGCATGGATTTTCTCATGAGAATTTCCTTTGAATTTCTGATATTTTTTTTCTTCTTAAATAGTTACAATATACTAGATATACTGTTGTTCCAAGTAAAGTACCCTAGAGACAGAGTCAAAGACATGTTGGAGTCATGATAACTTAATTTGGTGATTCTGATTGACTAGAAGAGTGCAAACTGCTTTTTTTCCAGTAACACTTGTTTGAAGAGATAAAATCACATTTGTTTTAGTTTAGAGATAATGTGTAAACATTAGATCTAATACTGCCTATTGTCATTTCCTAAGCATATTTTTTAAATTAAAGATGCCCACGCCCACAAATCAGGGGACTATGGGTCCAGAGCTGCTTAGAAAAGTTCTCACTATATTTCAATGAATGTCAATGAGAATCAAACAGGACTGGCAGCTGGTGTTAGAAGACTTCAGTGTACATCAGATTTCTCTTGTTTATACAGGAAAGCAAAGAGCTAATACAAATTGCAGCAAATATAGACTAAAGGGGGAATATAATTGTTTCCTTTATTTTCTACTTCTAGAAATCATATTTAAAAATTCTTACAGATAAGCATTACATTTAAGTAGAAGACACCTACATTAATAGGGAAGAGCATTTGAAATGAGATAATCTAATGAAATCCTCCACTTGTTGAATAAAAAAGATTGACTAATCTCTCAGTTGTTGTTTTATAAAGATTAGAGATTAAAATTGACACTTATACATTACTGATATTTTGATGCTTCCAGACGACTGAGTTTCTCTTCATAAATAGTGTATGAATATTTAAAAATCATGTGAAGGAAAGGAGAGTTACTTTCAGAGAGTGTTATGAATCTCCTCACAAGCCAAAGGTGAGAGGATGAAATTTGTCCTGAACCTCAATCCTCCAACGGAGTTGTGCTGCTCAGAATAGGGAAATAAGATGCAGCACATGAAGTATTACCATATACTGCTGTTCCTGGGAGAGTAAGAAAGGAAACGAGGAACTGTGAGAAACTTCCAACAATAGTTTTGTTCTTGAATCACACAGAATCAGAGAATCATATGGGGTTGGAAGGGACCTCTGGAGATCATCTAGTCCAACCTCCCTGCCAAAGCAGGTTCCACCTAGAGCAGATTGCACAGGAATGTGTCCAGGCAGGTTTTGAATGTCTCCAGAGACACCTCCCTGGGCAGCCTATTCCAGCGCTCTGCCACCCTCAAAGTAAAGAAGTTCCTCCTCATGTTTAGGTGGAACTTCTTATACTCAAGTTTGTGCCCATTTCCTCTTGTCCTGTCCTCGGGCACAACTGAAAAAAAGACTGTCACCATCCTCTTGACACCCTCCCTTTAAGTATTTATAAGCATTGATCAGTTCCCCCCTAAGTCTTCTCAAGACTAAAAAGTCCCTCAGCCTCTCCTTGTAAGAGAGATGCTCCAAGCCTCTAACCATCTTTGTAGTCCTCTGCTGTACCCTCTCCAGCAGTTGCCTGTCCTTCTTGAACTGGAGAGCCCAGAACTGGACACAGTACTCCAGATGGGGCTCTCTTTCTGATGCACCCCAGGATGCCATTGGCCTTCTTGGCTACAAGGGCACATTGTTAGCTCATGGTCATCCTGTTGTCCACCAGGACTCTCAGGTGTTTCTCCTCAGAGCTGCTCTCCAGTAGGTCAGCCCCCAAACCTGTAGTGGTGCTTGGGATTATTTCTCCCCAGGTTTTGGTTTGGGTTTGGGTTTTTTTTCACATCATGGTCCCTGTTGATTTACTCTGAGATGATTAAGAATGGAACTCTGCATAAAGGCTATTTGGCCTATCTGCTGTCTAACTCCCAAAATAATACTTGACATCAACTGCATATTAATATCTGACCAAAAGTATGTGCCTTTAAATTGTAACTTGAAATTATTAAAAGTCTATGACAAGAAAATGCCCTACAAGAGGGCAAGCTAAAAGGTATGATTATCGTGGAACTTCACAACAAAGCTTGGTGTTTTTAGAAAATCACATAATAAAAGTGTTAAAGATCAGCAAGAACTACATAAAGAATCCAGTTAAAGGTATTTTTAATAGGTAGCAAAAATAGACTAGGAGGTTTTTTTTAATATTGGGCTAAATGTAAAAAGTATATCTATTTATTTAATATGTAAACAGCCAAATTACTTTACAATTCTAGTCCACCTGGGACATCTCCCTCAGGAGCTTTAATTCCACAAATGTAAAACATGCTGAGCACTATGTAGTGTCCTGCTGGGGCTGAAATGCTGGTAGTGAGAGTGTAAAAGCAAAATGCAGTGGAAAATATGAACTTTAACTTTCCCTTATGAAGAAAGGCTGACAGAGCTGGGGCTCATTAGTCTGGAGAATGCTGAGGGGAGACCTTATTAATTCCTTGAAGTATCTAAAGGGTGATTTGAAGGAGGAGGGAGTCAGACTCTTCAGCGGTTGCCAGTGAGAGGATGAGGGGCAACAAGCATAAGTTGGAACATAGAAGGTTCCACTCAAATAATGAGAAAAAACTACTGCACATTGAGGGTGTCAGAGCCCTGGAACAGGCTGCCCAGGGAGGTTGTGGAGTCCCCTTCTTTGGAGATTTTCAAGACCTGCCTGGATGCA
>JAOTQQ010000001.1:42900954-43017473 GCA_026546715.1 Gallinago undulata
GATCTCTACAGTCCCTTCCAACTCTAATAATTCAGTGAAATTCAGTGAAATACCTTCTCTGAAGAAAAAAAAATGTTCACTTATTTACAACACTGCATTTGCTGCACAAAACCTGAATGAATTCTGTTACTTGATTTAGGCAGATTTTTGTGTCAGTTTGCATCCATCTATTTTAGAGACCTACTGAAAGGTAATGGCACTTTTATAAAGCTCATTTGTCTGGAAAACTGCAATCAGTGCCAGTGAATAGTGAATATTGACAAAGACGAGACTCATTATTGACTTCAGATTCGACTTCTTTAGTGGCAGATCTCTGCAAAAGAGAGTTTCTTCAGGATATGTACAAACTGGGACAGGCTTTCTTATTGGTTATGGTAAGTATGGTCTGCCTTCTATTCACCAAAGATGTGCTGTGCTGTGCATGGTAGAGCACAGTATTGGAAGAAAAGATACTTGTTTCTATTGTATTCACTCGTAGCTTTATTCTGTATACTATTCACTGAGTCACCCTTAGAAAAAAACAACATAGTAGAAAATATCTCAACATTACTTTTACATTTTGTTTTCTTACTATTCAAAAGGATGCAACAACAAATAGTAGCTTCTGAGAGAGAGAAAAAAAAAAGAAGCCATATTGAGTACTAAACATGATTATACTGTGGTAACTGCAAATTCCAATTAAGCTTTAACTAAACACCATGACTGAAGATCCCAAAATTACTTTGATTAAAAGAGGATAGCTACTCAACTACGTGCCAGCAATCCAACCCCAAGAATCAATTCAAAGCACTACTCCTCCATAATGAACCCATTATGGCTTCCCATCATACCTCTAGGATTTGTCATAAATCTTTTACAAATGGTATCTGTAGAGAAGCTTTGTGTGTGCTTGAAAAGATATTATGTTTAAAAACACAAGTGAAAAAAAGTGTTTCTTAAGGGACCATCTATGTAAAATTGACAGATTCTTTAGGGTAAATTTTAGTTTGATGCCTGTGCTCCCTACTGACTGAATTTTTCCTTGGCTCCTTGATTTATAGTCTGGTTAAAAGCATTAAGTTTTATACCATTATCTGAAATTTAAAAAAAAACAAACAAACAAACAACAAACTACTCTGAGATTGTTCCAAAACTGCTCATTCTTTCTTCATTTACTTATATTTATATTTGTATGTGAGCTGTGTTAGCTTTCCCTGTGTGAAAAACATGATGGTGACTGTTATATCTGCTGATAGGAGAAAGGATTGTTTCTTTGGTACTGAACCAGAAGTTGATGGAAAATTCCAAATTTAGTTATAATATCACCCCTTAGTTTACTCAAACTTAAAAATCTTTTGGTCTCTTTTGCTGAGCAGTCTCAAGCAAGCTACAATATTCCCAGCCTGAAGAGATGAACATACGCACTGCTGTCATCAGATCTGTATTTGAAACACAAAAGTTGATGTTGACAGCTTTACTTTCAGCAATAGCCATGTGTATGTGTGTATTTAATGTAAGTTTCTAATTGCATTCTTTTGCTGAGCACAGTTTATCAGATATTTAGCTTTATGCTCCACTGTTCATTACAGTGCTAGCCAAGCCATCCAGGGCTTCAAGCCAACAGAGGACATATTTTTTCAAACCCTATGAGATACATAGCAATACTGAGCTGACTTGGAATTCAGGTTCCCAATTACAGAGACTCAGTTACTAACCTGAAATAATTTTCTGTCTGCTTACTAATAATTTAAAAGTATTGTAAAGAAAAGATGTTTCTATAACTTAATGTCAAAAAAATCTTTTTCTTTGCTTCGTCAAAACTGTACATTAAAACTTTTTCATTTGCTCAGAAATGCAACATCCTCATAATAATTTTCTCCACATAATATTTATTTTAGTAATAGATTCCTAGGAAAATAACAAAACACACTGCAAAGAGCATGCCTTGAAAAGATTCATCTGAAATAGTGGTATGACATTAGAGAGTCAACAAAATTTTTATCAATATAGTTATATATATATATATGGGGCTTATCTTTCTGGATTCCTTCAGAGGAATATGTACACCCATAATACGATTTGTGACTCACAGAACTTGCTCCTTATTCTGAAATGCTGTTTATCAAAGCCTGCCATTACAGAAATAAAGTCTACATTAATGTTTCAGTTTGCATCAAGAGGCCTGAAGCAAACTTTCCCATTCTCTCAACTTGCTCTGGTTTGTATACTGAAGTGATTTCAGAGTGCCTGAACTGGATCCCTCCTGGAAAAAATGCAATTAAAAGATGGTCTCCGTGAGTGCATCTAATGCTTTCCATCTATTCATGGACATTCAGCCAATGGGACCTGACTATACCTGTTCCAACATGACCCACCTTCCCTCCAAACACGCATGACACAGACATCAGATCCTCCTCTTTTGCTCTAGAGATTAATTTTTCTTCTGCCACATTATTTACTAATGGAAACATAAGGACAGGAATCCAGATCTAGTAGCTTCCCGTACACCTCAGTTACATTTACAACGCAAGCAGATCTCTACACGTAATCACACCTTCAAAGCATTTTCACTGCCATCAGCATCTCCCCACCACTATGGCTTTCCTCAGCATCAACACTGTTATGGCTGATGGTGTAGACAAAGTCTTTCTTCACACTGTGCCACCACCATACATGCAGTATTAGAATACTTAATTTAAAATAAAAGAAAATAAATTAAAGTCAGCTCATACTTTTTTAGGCTCATCACTAGAAATACCACATTTCATAGGAACAAGCAATCTTAGCCATGTGAAACTGTACAAATCCTCCTAGTCAAAAAATATAAACAGATAACTTAAATTTCCATGAATCAGTAATTCTTCCAGTGGAAACACTGAATCCATATTTCTCTCATTTGCTTGTATATTTGAGTGAATCACAATATCTACTGAATTATGTCAGCTGTTGTTTCAAAACAACCCTAGCCTCATAGTACTTCATAAATGTTATGCTAAGCATAACTGCCAACAGAATATTGAACTAACTAGGAATATATGAGGCAAAATAAAATTTATTCACTGGAATCACTACTAAGAAATTTACTATTAAAAATCTTGTGATGTATATTACCGCTACTCCATTCAAAATGAAAATACAACCTATGAATAAAGGTAGCATTGGAATATTCACTTCAATGCTTCTATCACAGTAATTTCCCCAAAATAGACATATGTATAGACTAATAAGTTCCTCCATAAAAAAGTTTATTCACATCTCTACTTACATAAATCTATTAAAATCACAGGACAGTTCAACATGCCAAGTACTTTGCATTGTTTGTCTTCACCTGCTTTTTCCCTTGCCTTAAGACAGATGTTGGAAAAAGAAGAAATTTGCAGGCAGATCACCTTCCTCTCAACATCATCAGCTGATGCTGTTGATAACGAAGCCTGTATGAGTAAATACTACATGAATAACAGGCATTTGTAAGGCAAGATCTTCTTGCCTTACAAATTTATGAACTATGTACAAAAAGACTGCTTTATATACATATATGCTTTATATAAAATAAAGTGAATACTGTGCTACTTAATAATTATACTAATTATATTTACGTATTTTTACCAAGTCTAACAAGTTGTTTCTATGCAACTATATCTTTCTCCAAACAAAAAACATTTTTGAAGTGCCACTATACAGTATTTCCAGTTCTTGAAGGATATCTAATTAGCATAGGCTTATCAGCTGAAGTAGAGGGCTACATTTCCATTCTTATAGGTGACTAATTTAGGCTTTCAGCAGTAAAAGCTTTACTGAGAATAATTTGGAAGTTGAAGTTATACATACTAAAAGCTAGTCAAGACAGCATTAAAAGCTTCCAGACCAAACAGCTTCTTTTACTAGACACCAGGATGCGGTACTCTCCTCTACTCAGTCCTATGTACAGCAAATCATGAAGGAGGCAGTGTGATCTAGATCTGAGACTACTACTAGGAATATATTTGAAATGTACAATGAAACCAGCAAATTACTTACAATCACCTCCCAGACAAGGATGGGAAAGCTTCAGCAGTGCTGCACAGCAGGACTGGTAATATTCACCAAGGGAAAAATCATGCCATTGCCAAAAGATTATAATTATAGTTTATACAGGATGGTCAGAACAATCATCTACAGAGGCACAACCTGTGTTTTCAGAACAGGCTATGTCTATGTTATTCTATTTTTCCTTATAAGTAAAGTTTATTTTCCAAGCATTCTGCTCTTTCACACTATACAGATTGAATTCAGTTAAGACAATGGACCAAGCAGTATCAACGCAACACACAGTATTGTGTAACAAACCTTAGTACTCTTACTAGTCTGGAAAATACCAGTACATTTCTTCCTGCAGTTTTATTTTCTACACAAATTATGGTAAAAGAAGCATAGGCTCAGAATTCAACTTTGAAGGCACTTCTGCAGTTGAGCCAGAAACATGTTTTCTAGCTATGATTCAGAAACCGTACCATTATCCTATTTCTAGAATAGGAGGAAAGCACGTCTATTGCTATTCCTCCTACTGGTACCCTGCTTTTATTGGTCACATTCACTCAGCTGCAAAAGAAACAGCAGCTCTGTTTTAGCCCCAGTGTTTCTGACAGAAAAAGGAAAGGTACTTTCTGACTCCTTACTCCATTACTTTGCAAAGTAGAACCAGCCACACTCTGAAAGTCAGAAACTCTGGATGGGAAAGGTGCATTGACTGACCTGCTTGGTTCCTGTTTGGTTTCAACGTGAAAAAATGCTATTATGTGGACAAAACATTTTTGTTTGATAGGCAAAAGAAAAAATTACATTAATATTGACTTAAGACAGAAAGCCTTTAAGGTCTATTTTGTTTTATGAATTTATGTATTCTTTGCTTACTCTAACTATATTTTTGGAGTAAACAACATAATTTACTAAATCTCTATAACTGAAAAATACTATAGAGAGAATTCATTTATGCTTGATTATTTTCTTAACTATTTTTTGAAAGGATGTGTTTGTATGTTTGTGCATATGTTTAGTTTTATCTTGTGACTTTTGGGGAGCGGGATTAGTTTTCCTGATTTCCACTACCAAATTCATGGTAATTAGGGTTATCTTAGAACTATAATCTTTCTCATTTCTTCCTTAAGCAAATGTGTGTTTCTACTCAGAGGAGGATGCAAATGTATCTATAGAACATAACAGTCAGTTAATAATCAGTCAATTCACCCTTCCCAGTTCACTGCATCCAGGGCAGCATATTCATAACAATATGCTGTTATGAATATTGTTCATATATTCAATGAACATATGAATATCACCAGACCGTTTTATTGACTGGCTGGAAAAAAACCATGGAAAATATGGGGCCATGCAGTGGTACTGATTCTTAAGCAGGAAGAGTGTATGTGGTGGCAGTTGGGGCAGCTCTCAGCACAACTCCAGCTAATACTGAGAAACTCTCCAGAAAACAGTTTTTCAAAGACACTGCCTGTGTCATGGGTGGGCACGGGATTGCTGGCAGTGAGGACATTGTCTCTGATGAGCTCTGATGGCCACAAACCACAATTCTCTGGCATAAGTGAATTCTGAAAAAAAAAAAGCCGTGTCCAAACAATATTATTTCTCTGGATACTTAAGACACATTACATTAAATACTTAACAGAAACACAGCTTTAGGGCTTTTTAGCCAAACACTTAGATGATGTTCTTATTCTCCTGTGAGCCTGAATAATTCTGGGCCATTTCTAGAGTCCAAGTGTCACATCGTCACCAACCCGGTAAAATGATTAAACCTACTGGTTGTTAGTATAACTGGACTGATTAACAAATGCTGTCTTCTCCATTCTAAAAAAAAAAAAAAAAAAAAAAAAATTAACAGCACTACCAGGTGAAATTTACTAAAAGTTTATTTTATATAATGTATTTTAATGTATAAATTTTTAAATATTTCTCTTTCAAAATTTTATAATTGTTTTAATATAGAGAACATCATTATTTTTAGGTACGTTCAGGGTAACACCGCATTAACATGTCTGTATTTGAGCAGAATGCTTTAAGTTTATTCTTCATAAAACACAATAAAATACATCATAGTAATAATTATAATAGTAAATAAGAATAAATAACACTCACTGGCAATGTAGGACCAGCCTTTATTACCGTTTGTCATTTATTTCTGAGTAAAAGAGACTGTAAGTATATTCCTCAAACTATTTCTCTGAAATTCCTAAATTTCAAAATTATATAAAACCCACTTGTACTGCTATAAATATTCCCAAGCTATCTGCAATGCAAATAACTTTATTATTGTCTCCCGCCTTTGACACTACCCAATTTTTTTCATGCTTTTTTTTTTGGCTACAAGGTAAAGCACTGGTCCAGCATTACTATTTTCTGTCACTGTAACATGACAGAAGTCTTTAAATAAAAACATCTCACTATTAGCCTTTCTGCAACTGTTATTATTTATATTCCCTAACACAGCATTCAAACCTTCTGAAGTCTACAAAAACTGACATGATCTGTGCCACATCTCTTTGCACAAAAAATCAATTATTCTGTTGACTCCTGTTACAGTTGGCCTTTCAGTGATGTTTACCATTCTTACTGATAAAAGTTACCAATTGGCTATTGACTTGCAGCTTTCACAAAGAACAAGTCTTTAGTATTTTTACATGATGTTTGTAAAAAAAACATACTGTGACAGTATGCTAAGAAGAGAAAAATCTTTATTTAGGCAAGACTAAGGGAGAAATCCTGTGCCTAGCAGAGACTTGCTAGAAGGAGCTGCCTGCATGTTTGGCCAGCTGAAGGGTTTGAGATAAGATCAGATTCCACAGTTCTGTGGACCCAGTGACACAGCATTGGAAATACACACAAATTGTTGGCCCTATTCTGCCTGTTACATACAGTGTATGTTCTACACATGCAATTCAGTCTGCATAGAGAAGGAATAGTCATCAAGTACACGTTTTGCAAGAATTTTCTAGTGATATGATTGATCATGTCAGATACAAGGTGTCTAATAACTCTTCATCATCAATTTTTTTTTTTTTTTTTCACAGAACTGGGTATTTCTTCAAAGAAACTCAAAAGCTGTTGCCTTTGATATTAAGTTACCCTGCATAGAAGTATGCAAGGCAACAAAATAGCAGAAAAGTTATGGCCTACTAAACAGAGTAGCATGGCATACCTGCTCAAAGCATAATCTAATGGTAAATGTATGCTAGTAGGTGAATTTTAACATGATACTTTCTCTTATTGGAGAGGCTTTTTGTTCATTTACTATTTGCTATTTCCATATAAGAAGATACATGAAAGAACAGTAGTATTGCTAAAACACTAAAACTATAAGACAGTATAAAACAGAAGTTCTGGGTAAGTATTCAATTCATTGAAACTATTAATAAAGGAATAAAAAGGAAAATTAATGCATCTAGTATTTCTCATAGAATATGCTTTTTTTTTGCAACAGCTCAAAGCACATTCTGTACCAGAAAGTAACACCTTTTTTGTATTCTGTTGTTAATTCATTATCATTGGAGTCTAACATTTAGTTGCTAAGAAATAAAGAACAGTAGTAATCAGTATCATGGTGATATATATGTTTTATGTATAGAAACGTTACCCAGTTTCCCAGTAACCCACTTTCAAACCTTTGATCAGCAATGCACTTTTACAGTAGTTCATAGTCTATTTACATTTTTATGCCATATGAATATTTTAGGACTTCCCAGCAGGTTTTCTAAGAACGTAATGTTATTTCTTTATAGACCTCCTGATGATTGGATAACTTTAAAAAATTGCATCAACCTCCCAAGGTTTCAGGAAAGACCAGCCCTTACTTCACCGCTTGTTAGCAAAAAGAAGTATACTCTAGTTGTCCTAGGAATTCATTTATAAACCGCAAATCTCATCTTACTATACAATGGGCTGGTATTGCTTTCAAACATTTGAAAGCTTGTGTTTAATGTTTATGGAAACTGTTATTACATACAACTGTTTTCAGAGATAAAGATGTAACCGGATCCATGAGACCCTGTGTACTGCTGCAATTTGAGCCATTTGTCTCTCTCCACTGCACATACCTAGTTCCTAAATTCTGCCTCTTGGCAACTTCTTTTAACCCTCATTTAGGTCTGTGCTTAGGTCTGCGCTTAGATCTGTGCTTCAGATGTGTGCTTAGCTTAGTAATCGAAAGTTACAAGAGTTAAAAATACTGTTCATAGAAATATTTCAGAGGTTTTTTCTTTCGCAAAGATGCTGAAATGGAAAAAAGGCTCTTTCAATTTCAAATTCTTTTGAAATAAACATTGTGTTCAATGTGAAGGTATTTTTAATATTTACAAGTTGCACAAGTTAGTATTCACATGTAATAGTGTAGACAACCAATTTAAGAAAACAAAAAATATTTACTGGATATGATAAACATCAATATAGACTTAAGTTGTTTTTAAGTTATCAAAGCAGTATTACACAACTTTCAAAAAGGAAGTTTGAAATTTCAAAATTAAGTTCCTTTGTGCTATGCTATCCTGAAAAAGAACTGCCCTCAAGTTCTCTATAAAAACAGCTTGATTAAAAATATTTTTTTCACTGCATTAATGTTCCCCATTTCATAACCAATAACCAAGTTTAAAGTATCTCATTTCTAATCCAAACTTTTCCACCTGTATCATTATTTTATGCAAATAACCACTAAATACGGTAAAATACAAGACCAACCAGAGAGGAAGGCAATGTTACTACTTAGACTCTGATGTTTATAATGACCGTGAAGGATACATGCTCACTGTGGCACTGTTGACGAACTACTTTATCCACATAGACTAGTAGAAATACTATCTTTTTATCAAGCTTGAAGACAAAAAGAAAGAAAATCATTGCTTTCTGTCATATATCTGCAGAACTCTGCAAGGTTGGCACAAGCACACTGAGATGAAACAGAGAGATATTGAAATACAAAGCACTAAACTTTGGCATTGCCTTGGTTATTATGAAACTAAACATTGCTCATAGTAGCATTACAACTCACACAGTATGTAATTTCTTTATATGAACTCCTCTCATATATTTTTCTATTTTAATTGCTTTAATCAAGTATAGTCTAGCAGAACAAAGGTACTAGGAATTTCATAGCTTCTAGATAGTTGTAGATATTGATGTAATTTTCACATTCAATACTTTTTCTGAACACTAGGTATCCTGGAGGCCAAAGAAGCTAATAAACCACAACAAAGTGGGAGAGAAGAAGGAAGTAAAAAATCCTATTTATTCATGCCATTTCATTGCAGGTGAAAATATAATTTTAAAAGTTACTATTAGTTTTTAAGAATCTCCTTGTTATTTTCATCTACTAAAAATAAAGTTCATCAAGCAAGAAAAAAATCTGAATTTGGAAATTTATGGCAGACTTCTAATTTCAATTATTGCTCACTTACAAAGTGAACACACTTTACAAAGTTGATTTTGAAGCATACTATTCACTGCATTTGATTAAGATCTTAATAGATGCTCAAAACTTTTAGAGATATCCACCAATTACAACTCTCCCCAGTCCAAGTGCTCTGCTAGATGCATCCCCATATGGCCAGTCTGGTTCCTTGGCCAGTGAAGGAAAATTTGGTCTTGTTTCCTTAGAAAACATGAAATGCCAATAGTAAAGTTACAACTTGCACACATGCCTTGTACTTCTTTCAGTAATTAAAAAAGTAATATGTCACATGTTTTAATCTAAGTACAATTACTTCAGCTGCTTAATCACTACATCAATGTACACTTAATTCAGTAGCTTAATCACTCATTACCCTCCATCAGTCAGAGTTCAGGCCCTCATCTCACAATTTTGTATTTGTTCAGTTTTAAACATGCTAGATATTGGTTTTGCTAAGATTATTTTAACACATTTATGTTAAATACCAACATATACATTTCAAATTAAGAACCATTAAACTGTTCCCTAACTTTGCAAGCTATTTAAATGAAAGAGATTCTCAGTCTCAAAGAGATTACAATATAACATATAGAAACAACAGAATAAGTAAGAAAGTGAAAGGTGAAAGTAGTTTAAAGCCAGAGTCATATGAAGTCCTTCTCAGCAATTATTACATTTGTAAACGAATACTGAAGTAACTCAAGAAGGAAAGAGAAGATACCACAAACATAGTGGTCAAAAGCTATTAAACAAGGAATGACAAAAGAATCCAAGGCAAGTACTGGAAAGCTGCTTTATATGTTTTTCTTTATACTTCACATATGAAATCAAATAAATAATTTCAATCAAATGAAGAATTTAAAAAGGGTGTCAGAGGAAATTATAGTGGGTTTTTTTTCTTCATTTTTTCAGGGATTCTTTTAGCACTAATAACACCAAGCCATTCTAGAACACAAACACAGGCTGTCCTGAATTAGCAACTTTATATTCCAAGGTCATTTAACTCTATGATGCTTATTAAAGTATCCAGAATGCAACAGGAAATTTGGTTTTATTTCCCTTTTATTTATTGTCCCATCATCTTATAAATCAGCAAGAAATAATTTTTAGATTTTTTGCATGTGGGACAATGTCTACAGTAATCACAGAGTTTTCTAGTAGCAACAATACATAATTTATAAAAAATATATACTTCATTGTTAGCTCTTGCTTTCATAAAGTATCATATAATAAAATAGTCAATCTGGTATCACAAACAAGCATCCTAATTTTAGTGACTTTTTCAACTCGACACACTCAGAAAGAATACCTGATGTGAGGAACTGTGTTTAAGAGCATAGCTACAGGATATTTAGTTGTCAGTGTGTGAAAAAAGTAGTCATGTTGTAGAGGAACAGGCCTGGGGCATTCATGTCTCTGAATCACTGCCAGGATCAGCAGATCGTCATTGTTAGGAGGATGCCACTCTTTCTGCACAGCCCTCAACTATCATTTGACATCACTGTAAGAAGGGCAAGACAGTAGAGTTAAAAACAATGGATTAAAAGAAGACAAGAATGAAACAGTTACTGGACCCAAAGAATGGAGTACTTGTATTTTGTGAAAGACGTTTTACCTTGTATTTTATGATCAACTTTTAATTGCCTGGTTTTTGCTCTGGTAGCATACACAGTTTTACTGCATATTAAAGATATCACTCTACAATAGCATAAAGTAACCAAAAAGACAAAATCGTTACATGATCAGGAATGGCGAGATTATTTAAATCCTAACTGTATCAAAGGCTGAGCTGAAAAAGCTATTGCTGCTTTAAGTAGTGGAGTATCTGGATTGCCCTGCAGGGCCAGACCACTATAAAGAGCAGCTGGGGGGGGGGGGGGTTGATGGATTTTTTAATTATCGTGACATCTTAATGTAGGATTACATAGTTTTCCAGAGCCAAGGCACAGAAGATTTTGTTTAATTAAATGCTACTGAAAGATGGCTGTAATTAGACTGGTTTGCACATTAGATTTAGAGCATATAATAAATTCTTACCTTTAGCTAAGCACGCAAGCTTATTTACCTGAATGAGGCAAAACTTGGCTTGAAACTGAGAACCTTAAAAATCCTAACAATAGACTGCTGTTTTATCAATTGCACATATATGATTACTATCCACATGAATCACATTAAGCACCAGATAGCATGAAACTACATTCAGGTTTAATATAAAATAATCCAGACAGGTACAGCATACAAAGTTTTAAAAATATCTTTTTGTATAATAAAAATTTGGAATTTTTGATAATGACAACACAGTGTGTATCTGTACTAAACAGAAAGACAGTGTGTGTCCATCTAAGGAACTAAAAATCTATTAATTGTAAGATTATAATATTATAGGGAAAACCAATCAATAGCAAAATCTTTGTGAACACAATTTTATGTTTGTTTAGGAACAATTTACACGCTGATTTTTTAAGGCAGCAAAATTACTGTGATGATATTAATTTCTTACATATTTTCTCCCACCAATACAAGCTTCTTAACATATTAGCTACTCTGACTCAAAGTTTACATATTGTTTAAGTAGCAAGAAAAATCCTTTCAGTTTTATTAAAGTTCACTTACCTGGAAAGTATAAAACCGGGTCCCATTAGGAGGATGCACTTTAGGTGAGGCAGAGACAGTGTTCATATCCGAGAATATCATTTCTGGCCACACACACAATACAATCCACAGAGAGCTACAGATACAGACTAGAGTTCTAAGCTCGGAGAAAAATCCTTTCATACATTCAGAGAGGCAATCGTACAAAATGCAGTCTGCCCCATCCGTTCAGACGTACAGTGACAGCGCTTTGAATTCCCCACTCCTACATCTGTGAGCTAAACTGTAAGGTCATCGCTCCAGGACCCCTAGCTCAGCTAGCCCTTCAAATTATGCATAATGAATAAAAATTAGAAATGCTGAAGAAAAGAGAGCTAGAACCTACAGTACATGGAGCTTGGGCAGAATCTGGCAATGCTTTGGACCTGCCCATCTGTTCTCAGTGATAATCACCTCCCTCCACCACAGCCTTGCAAAGTGATTATGCTAAGCATCCCAGTTAACCAATGACACACAGTTTCATTTCAAGCAAGCATGCAGCCTGAAAAACAGAGGACCTCTTCTGACTAACCTGAAGTATGCCTTGTGTTCAGTTTATAGCTGTATTTGATAGCAATGATAATTTTTTCTTTTCAGTTGCTGACAGCTATGTTAACTGTTAACGCATAGCAACTTGCTTTAAATAACACAAAGATGGGGGGTTTGGTTTTGTTTTGACTGTCCTGCCTACATAAAAGAAATAGTGTATTGCTCTCCAAAATAATGTTTTTTATATTTCTTAGTTTTCTTGGTGCTACTACAGACTGCAAACAGTGGGAAATAAATATTTGTGGAACTGCTTACAGAGCTACAGTCAATTTAAATATAACTATTATAAGCCGTCCTTTTCTCACTTTTTTCTAATTGTTTTTTCTTGTTCTCAGTATGTATATCTCTTTAGTAAAGGTTTACCTAACATTACTAAGTATAAGGTAGAAATTTTATTCCGAGCCTTTACAAAGGCTATAGACTTATCTCATTAGCTGTAGACAGTATCTTTAAAAAAAGTTATTTTTTAAGGTAAATAATACTTGTGAACACCTGCATTGAACACCCAAAAAGCATTCATTGCATTTTTTTCTTCAAACACAGATCATTTGAACTACAAAAAGACATTAATGAAAGTGATATTGAAAGAACTTGACACCTTTTAACAACAAAAAATAAGTGTTCCATTTACAAAAATTGAAAAGTAGGGTTTCAGTAGAGGGTAAAAAATATAAAGTGGTTGGAAAACTAACTTTACAAGTTCTATCAAGCACTTTGTATTTTTATTCATAATGTTTAAAAGAGAGACAGGGAAACCACTTAAGAAATGGTACTTTCAAAATGAAACCTGTCAAAAATCTAAAAGCCTGGTGAATTGCCAGGCTGCCTCTGGTTTTTATTCTGTTTTATCTTAATGCTTTTAGCAACTGAAGATAACACAGCTTCTAAAGCAAAATGACTTTGAAAGGAGTTGGGATAGATGCACAGATGTCTGTCTATTTAAATGTGTATGCCAGTGTAGGGCATACCACAATAATCATATTTTGTAATCTAAAGAGAAAAAATCCTCTTAGATCCAAGACATATTTAACAATTTCTTATTATTACCATGATATTGCTTTTATAAAATTTACTGAACCAAAGCAAAACTACTATCTGGAACATTTTCTTGAAACCTAGATTTCAGATTACAGATTATTTTCCCCTCTTTGAGTTCTCTTCCAGAAAATATAGATGCTGGTATTAGCAAAGGGGTCCCTCAACTGGTCAAAGGAAAGATACCATATGCTGGTAATCTGAGTATAGAACGTTTTATTCTGAGCTGATACTTTCTCCTTTATAATCTACCTATCAAAGGTGTGCTATTTCCCTTCAGTGCAATGAAAAAAGTCTCTTTTGTGGACACTTACTATTGTTTGCCCTGCAAGATGACAAAAATTTACCTTTTAGTTTCTTCATCAAATGCAAAATTTGAAGAATTCATATGCAAAATTCCACATAACTTTCTCCAATAGACAATTATTTTCACTACTAAATAACTGTACCTGTTAGTTTGAACTTGCTTCAACCTTCACAACTTTTTAATCCTGGTTTCTACCAGGGATATAGGAAATCCAGTTCATCTTCCCATATTGGCATTTGCTAAACCTTAAGCTAGTTTATTCGTAAAAAATATTGTCAGCATCTTTAAGAAATTGTCAATACCAAAATTGAACATAACTTCTTTAGTGACAATCTCAAGAATTCCTTCCACGATCATAACACTATTGTTGTATTTTGACCTGCTAGGTCCCTATTTGTCCCTCCAGGACTGCACATCCATCTGCAGCCTTCCACTGGGAGCTCCTATTTTAGCCACCCATATTTTGAAAAAAAATACTGCTTTTTGAAATACTGCTCTTGAACTTTTATCTGTTGTTTTGGATTTTCTGCTTAAGTGAAGGAATCTGCACTTAAAAATTCCACCACCATGGAAATAAACCCCGCCCCAACCCCCCTCATTTAAGTTCCAACAAACACATCTCCCTAGCTAATCAGTTTAGACGTGGAGAGAAGGCATGGCATTGTAACTGTTGGTCTCTCTCTCCACTAACTGTTACCTCATGTGAAAATGCTCCAAATAATGCCTAAAAATTTTCTTTTACCTCACTGTGAAACAGGCCAACACCACGTTCTTGCAGGACCCTCATGAACTCAGAATGCAATTTTAATGTAACACTTGTGTAAAAGAGTGTTTTTCTGAAAAACACGAAGCTGGCCTCCTCTCAGGAGTCAGAGTACAGGTAAATTCAGTAAAGTATGAACTGATGCATGGCAGAATATGTGTTCACAATTACAGAGACAGACAGTCACATTTCAAAAAAGCCAGCAGCCCCAAAGCTGGGATTCAGCAATCTCTTCAGAATAAGAAGCTGAAACCAGGTCTCCCATGTCTAATTGAAAGCCACAACCACTAAGCTGGGTATCAAGCAACATGGCCTGAAAGTGAGCATAAAGTGGAACAGAATAAAGGAAACTGAACAGACCCAACAGGACAAACCGAGAAACAGACCCATGCAGCATTGCTACAGCTCAGTGGTAGAAGTGCTCACAAAGGATGTAATCCCAATTCAAATATTTGCCCCAATAAGTCTTCTAATGAATGATTTAATTATTCTGCTAAATAGTTGTAGTAGAGGGAAAAAAAATCCTATGTAAAAAGAAAATAAGTCTTGCATGTTAGAAAGCATGAGACATGGCAATGCTCCTGAGATGGCTTTAGATCCAATTTTAAATATGAATTACCAAGCTCTGAATCTATATTATGTATGTTATGTTGACTTTGCATTTTACCTAGATACCTCTCTCCAAAACTTTCAGTGTGGTATAATTTTTTAAAAACACTAGTGTTCTTTTTTGATGTGTAGCCTACTCTTTTTTTTATCAGAGCCCTAAAAGGAGGAGCCAACCCTGGAGAAAATGTATGAAGTACAAAAATTGCATCTAAAAAAATTTAGATAAATGTTGACATGTGTAGATATATATATATATATAGATAGATATAGATATAGATATAGATATATAAGTATTACAAAACCAGGAATTTACACATCAAAAAAGAAGGAGTATATCTCTATATATTTTTATATATCTATATAAGTATAGAATATAATGTGAAATACTGTGAAAATACAAAACCATATCTCTGACTGCAGGGACAAGATGCACTCTTTAAAACGGACAAACACACATAGTTTTTTAATATGCTAGCGCTTGTGAGATATAGCTTCTCTTCAGAATGCAGTGCAATAGAAAAGCAGATGTTTTGAATTAAGATTTAAATCACCAGCTCGCATTAAATTAGGTGAGTAATTATCCAGAAGCATGGACTTTATACCACATACTGTCCTCATTTCTGTCTCTACTGGGGAAAACCATGTTAAAGAAACGTGCCTTCCTCCAGGAGCAGTGAGAGTGTGTGATTTTCAGAACATTAAAGAGCTTTCACATTAAACCCAGATCACATCACTTTTACTTCACAAATTCACAGAAACCCTACTAACCTTCCAAAATCTACAATACTGTACTTGAATTGATGTTTCTTTAATATCTGCTAATGGAGACATCAATATCGAAGGAGTAACACATGATACATTACTTCTCATCTGGCTAAAATTCCCTGAATTTGTTTTAAACTGAAAACAATGTTTAAAGAGTTCTGAACTCTATCAATGGCTGAAAAGATGTTAAAACTACCACAGTTCAGACAAAATATATTCAAATTGATTATCAAATTGCAATGAATATCTTCATAAAGCCACACAGTGCATCTAATCACTCTCCATATCCAAATTAATTTACAGTTCCTTTTAGTTAATTTAATGAAGTTCTACCCCAAACACATTTCCATTTTTCCATCAAAAAACAACACAAAAATATATTATCTGACAAATGGATATACTTTAAAGAATGTATAAAACTCACACATAGCAAATGTCAGAAACTTTTCCAGCTGGTATAGCTCCCAGAAAGTGAAGTGGGAGAGAGAATTAAGGAAAATGAAACATAATACAAGGCAGTTTTGTTCCCTTCCAGCCTTCTGGTACAAAGAGAAAACCTTTTAGAACAGAAGCCTTGTAGATATAGATGAGCTTACCTTATTGATAAGCAAAGCCCATTTCTATAATTAAGAGCTGATTATCAACATTTTCCATCATTGTTCTTTGTTGCTTTGTATCTTGAGTATACAAATACCAATGCTTGTACATTTTGTCTTACACGGTGTAAGTGTGTATTACAAGAGAAAGTGCTGGCACTAAGTCAGTAGGTACTTATGAGCCCTATTTTAACCCTCAGCATCAGGATTTGTGTGTAACGTATGAAGGCAAGTATCCTGCAGGACAAAGTATATTCTCTTAGATGTATGAACTGTATGTCAGTGGTAGTAAAGGATAAAACGTGTCCCAGCAGGTGTATTCTGTACAATGGCTTCCTCTTCAAGTACAAGATGACTGAAGCTTTTAGAGGAAATGCAAATATGAATATAATTCCTTTTTGAAGTACCCTTGCTTTGTTGCATATACTGGGACATTTTACCAAGCATTGCAATTAATTTGAAAAAACAGTCTTAACATACACTAATCAACTTCAAATTTTCATAACCATTTCTCTTTTAAATAGCAAACTCCAGAATTCATTTTTTCTAACACTATTTCTATGCTATAAAAGGGCAATAAAATTAAAATCACTCAGATAATATCTAAGTGAGTTTATGAATACAGGAGCTAATCCAGAATACATTTTCTATAACCCATCAAGTATGCAGTCCATAATCAACAATCACCAAATGCAACCAAAATGCAAGTAAGTCCAAAAGACACAAGGCTTGATTTTGCAATTCGTTTGCTTGGGCAGAAGCAAAATTTCCTTTTCTTTTGTACATTCTGGACAGGCAACTGTTGAACACATCTAGGACTCTAGTGCAGCAGTGTCCTGCACTGTTCTGGTTGTCACAGGCATGAGAAATTAATTCTCACACTTTTAAGACTTACTGATTAAATAGTTCTATGCCTGATGCCCTTTCTCCATGGTTCAACAAAGCGAGGATGAAATATCCATAGTACTACTCCATTTTTCTTGAAACACTTATAATTCCTGAGCATTTGACCTGTGGTTCCTCTATACAACTTGACCATCACTTAATCATGATTGTACACAAAAGCTTATTAGATAAGTGAAATGAACCTGGTACAAATACTGGTTTTATCTATTTTTAAGTTATGCGTTGATGACAGTGACTCACTGAGTGAATCTAAAAAAGAAAATGAATGAAAACATAATGCTTGAATATAGAAAAGTGTTCTGGACATTGAGCATAATGTGAGAGTGAAAGGAGGAGAGGATGACAGGGTTGTGATAATGTGTAATGAAACAAAACAACAGAAAACTGAGGGAAGATTTATCTCTGCTCCACTAAGTTGTATGTTACCTGATTATGAAAAATACCTATTCTTTTGTCCACAATTCTTGGGTTTCAACTGCCAAAAGCACATATACTAGGCTATATTTAGAACGCAACATGTGTCCTCTGCCATTCACTTTAGATGCCAGGAATGACTGCATTTCTGTTTTGTGGCATAACTACATATTTCATGGAAAAGTCTGCAGTCTCTCTGGAATTAAAGAAGCTTTAATAATTTTAGTAGAATCATAGCAGTGACTGCATTTTTGAGTATTTTTAACAAAATTCTAGTAAAATCTAAAATTAAATCTTGATGAATCAAGACCAAAAACTTCAAAATAATGATAGCAAGCAAATAATGAAAACAGTCAGCTTGTTATTTCACCCTGTGTCATATCACTTAGGAATCACTTTCATTATTTGCATCCTTTAAATTGTTTATATTGTAACATTATGCACAGTGGTATCACTGTACTTGGCAAAATAAGTTGTTTCTTGCCTGCCAGTAAATGTAGAATCTAAATCACATAAATTACTGCAAAGGATCACAGTACATTAAGGATGAGAGAAATTATGAAAGAACATAAGAGATTATAATCATTGCCTGTGTATCATCCTCAGCAGAGAGGTTTTTCCTTTTTAAGTGAACATCTTACATTATGTACCTTGTCATGAGGTTAAAAATAGGTTGAGGGCCTAAGATGGAAAACAAAAGAAGATGCAAATTTGAGATAACATGTTCAAGCACTATAACTCTAGCACAGCCCACTATGAATAGATATTCTCTCTAACCTGCCTCTCCTCTCTTTGAAAAAGATTTTTTCTTCCTATTGGTATTTTTTTATTAATATTCATTCTATTAATTTATTTCGTACCAATTCTGCAATCTTCACATACACTAACATATATCATCTTCCACAAGTATAAGAAACTATTCAGAGGGTAAACTAGTAATGAAAATGAGTAGCAGAATTACATCTAGGATATAAAGGCTGTCACGAAAGCGTGTACCAAGCGAATTGTCTTTGTCATTTATTTCTATTTCTGCTCCACCTGGAAAATATCTTTTGTCTTAATGAGTGATGCAAGTTGCTAAACTGGTCCTTTGAGTAAGAACTTAAAGAACTGAATCAAAAGCTAAAATTCACAACTGATTAGTCCTATATTTTAAATGGGATCTTGGAATATTCACTTGAGTAGGGATTGTGGATATCAGTATGCCTTTGCAGAGGAAGGTCTGTTTCCTTTCTACATTAAAATTTCATAATTTTTCCAGAGTGTCAGTGAACGTATTTCTGAATGAAATGAACATAAGCTGGCAAAACATAAATGACCAGAATAAAACCCATAAAACCACTTGTGTGAGAACTGAAATATTACTGAAGTTCTAATAAAATTCCCAAAAGTAGATTTACTCTAGTAGCTGTTCTGTCCTGAAGCTAACTAGAGCAACAATTCTGGATGGAATTACAACCCTGGGAATTTGAATCTGCTAAAGGACTGTTAAAGAGAACAATATTTACAGTCATACTTTCAGAAGCAGTATTAATTAAGTCGTATAACTGAATATATCTTTCATCTAATTTTCAAGGATGCTCAGTCTTTGAAGAGCCTCTCTAAGTCGCTTCAGCCATGCTACGCTGTTATATGCCATTTTGAGCATTAGATCACACTGCTGTACACATAACAGGCCAGGTACTTGGAGTGACTGAGCAAGTTCGAAAGCGTCAGACCTGTTGCTCCAACTCTATTCACAAAATGTAGTCTTCTGCAGATAATTCTCATTTACATCTAAAGAGAAGCAATCAAACCTTCTAGCGCTGTTTTTTCTTTAAGTACATACCAGATATCAGTAATAACATATTAGCCTGAAAATACTTCAAAACTTTGCTATAAAGCACATCGGTTCATTGTCAAACAGTCTCTATAAAGATGAGGGGTTGTGGCAGAAAGCAGAAACAGTGTCTAAAAATGTATCCTATTCTGCACTTGTCCTTAACCTCTTGGTACCATTTTCCCTTTTGAAAGTGCAGTGGGAGTGTTTGTGTACTGATACTGTCTAAAATCATCTTTCCAACACAGAAAAGATATGGGATTGTAAAACAGGTAACACTGTCCTGAGGGCAAATGGCTGTTCCAGCTCTTGACTCAGCAGGCATTTATTTGTCCTTACAAGCTATTATAAAAATATAGAATGATCCAGCAACTGCACACCTATTAAGTAGAAGCAAATGTCACATTTTTCTGGGAAGAAAATTATGAAATACAGTTGAAAGATACCTTTTCAGTGCTAGGAAGTGTGCATTCAAATAGAACTAAATATATTTGATTTTTTATTTCCTTTGTAATTCAGACTTGGCCAATGTGCCAATATGCTGTGTTGATTAATGCTGACTTAATGTTGATTTTCAATTATCTTATTAATCTTTCTGAAAATTTCAAAAGAAAAATTAAAAGGCAACATTTATAGGCCATAGAAAAAATGAAAGTATTTTTTACTTCCTTTCTGCATTTAGTCTGGATGACATAAAAAGGCAAAAAGATATCCCTTCAATATTCATCATGCAAGTGACTAAGCAGTATTATTCACAATTTATCTTGCTATGCACCTAAAAAGTGCGATAAACTTATAAGCAGTATAATATACGTCTTAAAATTCTTATGACTTAATCTTTAGCTAGAAAATCAAGATGAAAATGGACAGGTAATTAACAAATAAATATATACCAATTTAACTGAAGAAAAAATGTTATTAAAGATCGTGGTCTAAAATCACACACTTGGACTGGATGATCAGGAAAAATTGCTACTTGACAACAGCATAAAATCGAAGTAAAACCTGAATTAAACATTCTTATACTGTCACATGCTCTCATCTTAAAAAAAATCTTATCCCTTCTGCCTGGTAGCAGGTGACTACTGTCTGGTGTCCTGCACTCATAGCTCATTTTGAAAATGGTGAAGGCTTAGTGGTAAGACTATAAGGATGCTAGATCAAAAGAGGAATATTATTCATGGACAGAGAACTTCAGGAGGAGTGATACCAGGTGGGAAGCTGAGAATTATGTGGCTGCTACTGAGCAAGGACTACATCTCCACATTGAAAGGTCCTCGCCAATGTATGAAAGGTAGCTTTTCCATGTCTTTCTTTCAAGGAAGCAATGGCAGGAATTAACATCAGCGTCTTCTGGTGGGCTTCACCTGCTGTGTAAGTGCCAGTGTCTCTGTGCTCAGGCTCCCTTTAAGCTCAATAAAGACAGGCTCTTTCAAGGGGCAGTGCTTCTGACCTATTTTAGATGACTATTTTAGTTTGAGATGAATCACACCACAGAAGTGGGAGGCAGTGAAGACAGAAATGCCTACGCTTAGATGTCTGAAGTTAGGTGCAGTGAATCCTACCCTGGGAGCCTGAACTGAGTGTTAACAATTCATCAAAATATGACAAGAAAATATTACAATCAAGGACATGAAAACCCACTACTGATTAAGTATACCTGTAGGGAAATTTACTATTAGAAATAACTATTCCTAGAACTATGTGAAACAAAAACCAAAACCACACAAACCTGAAAATGGCTTTTCATACTTTCCTAAAGCAAACGATGTGAAAAACAACATCCACAGCAACAAATTCACAGCCACATCCAGATTCAGTCTGCTTTTACACTGACATACAAGATTAGCATTCAAGACTAAGATAGACAACATTATGGAGCATGTAAAAATTTACTGCAAAATTACTCAGGTTTTCTAAAAGGAGATATTGTGACACAAACATCTACAAGGTTAAACAACATAGCAACCTCAGGCCAAGCATTTCCTAATTCTAGTACTACATCAGTGCTTATTTCATGTTCATTGCAACATGAACATGTCTCTTATGGACATTAAATGCATAGAATATACATTAATTACAATTCAAAGCTCAGAAATTTGTTTAGAATTTCATTTAGAATTTCATATAGTATCAAGCAGCTTTAAATATTGGTAAGTGTCAAGTAATGGCAATGTTAATTCATATGTTCTTAAGGTGGCATAGGAAATCCTTAAAAAATTGTGGAGCTCCAGGCATAGAAGGAACCTAAGATGTATATAAAATATATGCACTATGGTTAATAGAATAGTGAAATAACAGTATTTGTCATGTGTAGAAAATTTTCCTAATTGAAGTGCATTAGGAAGAATTTTCATTTGGAAAAAAAAAATGGCACAAGCCAACCACAGACTTAACCTGCATAATTCATATAAAAGTTTAGTCCTTTTCTGAGTCTGATGTTCTCAGTACATGTTCTCAGTACATGTTCTCAGTAATACCTTATGGGAAAGATACCCATAGAAAAAATTATACACAGCATATAACTTGTTTGACTTCATCAGTTTTAAATTTTTTCATCTTTTTCACCCAGTGGCCTCTATTCTGTTAAAAAAATAAATGGATACATTTGGTGTAGCTCCTCTATAGCAGTTACATTTTACATAAATACATCCTGTTTTTTTCTTCTTTAACTGAACAGTGCTAATCCTGACAGCCTCTCTTCACTTAAAAAATCTTTTTTTACCCCTAATCATTTTCACTATCTGTCTCTACATCTCCAGATAGATAGCAGCTTACCATGACAGAATATGTCTTGCTCCTTCTCTGTACATCCAGATGGAAATCAAAAGGAAACATTTTATCTTACTCCTACTCCAGTCCATTTATCAAGACTCCAAACCTTTGAGTTGGCGCATGGAAAACAGCACTGAAATTGCTGTTAACTGTGGTTTGATAACATTGAACAGCACTACACCTCAGAACAAACAGGTGGCACATGAACCAATTTCTTGTTTAGACAAGCAAAACCACAAATTATAACTCAAAGCTTTCGGACACCAAACAAGAAAGACATTTCATTAAACAGCAGAATGGTTTTCTTACATTTGCTCTGTCTGTTTAACCGAAGAAACTAAGATGACCATGGAAGTGGTTTGACAGACAAGCAAGATAGAACAGTTGGGAAAATAAATCAGAGATGAGTCAACAATTTAAATAAAACTTGTGATTTTATTTTTTAAAACTTTCAAATGACTCATTCATGATTATGTCCCCATAATTTTCCATTATATACACTCCGCCTTATAATATCTGAACAGATGAACTTGGTTTCTGTTCAAGCTGAACAAGATATTTTATTGCTTCATATGTCTTTGAACTGTTCACAAATTAACCAGTGAACTCTTCATTTGCTTTGTAAGAACTTTTCAAAAGTCTTCCTAATTTCTGCAATATCATTTTTGCAATTAGTGCATCTAAAAGGTAAAATGCAAAACAGTTATTAGAGAACAAAATATTGTTTGTGGAATGCTGAATGCTATAGTTAGATTTAAAATTACATGTTAGATCAAGCTCTATCATTAAAAATCATCTCTTTTCATGAGGGCTAAAAATAAGCTTTTACTATTATCAATAACTTTCAACAAGCAAAAATCTGCCTTCATGGATACCCTTTCACAGACTCATTATCAGCTCAGTTGTTACTTGTTTCAGTTCAAAGATCATCCTCCTAAGCAACCCCATCCCAAACATTGCCATCTGAGTCACTGGGGACAATTATAGAGCAAGAATGATGCAGGCAAAACCTGTCAAAGCTAAAACAGAAGAGGCAGCAGAGTTGGCATGGAGGCTGTGACACCACTAGAGGGGAAGGGAAAGCTATACAGTAGGACTAAACTAAATGTGCTTGCGAAAATTCCCAGTTGTGGCCAACTGGCACAGAAGAGTACACAAATATGTTAGTCAACACTGAAGTGTCCAAAGCAGTTGCATGCAAACTGCTCATTGGAAACAGTGCTATTCCCACACCATGATTGGGAATCACCTGAAAAAGTGTAAATTAGTGTGAATGAAAAGTGTTCCAGGGTCTGGACCAACAGATTACTAATACAGATGATTGTGTTTGACCACACAGGAACATTTCCCAGTACTGTTTGATTTACTAGCATATAAAGATGCCAAGCCTTTCCAGAAGGTTTAAAGTTATGGCACACAATAAAAGACTTCATACATTTCCAGTCTTGCTGTTGAAAACCACTTGGTGTTTAGGGTAATATTTAAAGACAGGGTATGAACAATCAATATTAATCAACTATTTCTAAAACTTCGATCAAGATAAGTATTACTGGATGCATTGTAGAAGTTGCATTTTTGACTGAGGAATACAACATTGTAACTGGTGAGAGAACGCAGACTGGTATGACATAGATAACAGATACCTTTAATTTATTTCCCTGTTACCCCTAGCTGTTGATATAAAATAGCATGTGCTCTGCCTGTATCGTCTACAGAAGATCATTGATTCCTGGCAACTGTACTGCCAAGTCTTCAAGGCTCTTTATATGCAAGTCATCTAGAACAACCCCTCTACTCTGCATGTGTGAGACCCCACCTGGAGTAGTGTGTCCGGCTTTGGAGTCCTCAATACAGGAATGTTGAAATGAGTCCAGCCGAGGGCCATGAAGACACTGTTTTAAAAACATTTTCTACTTCTGATGTTCCTCTTAAATAAGAAGGTATCCAATTGCTTAAGACTTAGCTTTACAATTAACTTAGTCTTGCTAACAACCACCCAGAAAAATCTGTATTTCTTCATATTGCCATTTCATCCCAGTGATTCAAAGTCTAATTTCCTTTGCACAGCTTAAGGTTGTTTTTTACTTTCCAGTATATATCGCTAAGTCAGACTAAGCGACATCAGCAAATTGCAGCCACCAGCATCAGTTAATTTTACATCCAACATGATGTACTTTACACAACTTTTTTCAGCTAACTAAATATTATACGGCCAAAGAAATTTTTCATTCTTTCTGGGAGTATTGAGAACTGCAAACCCTAGATGGTCTCAAGAGTTAAGAACAGAGACCATGTGTCAAGACCAGCTCTTGATTGTTGGTTAAAATTTATGTTTGTGTGAGTTGACCAAAATCACACAAGTATTCTGTATCAGAAGCAGCACAGCACGTTTCAGTGAAGCATTCAACTGCTTTAGCCAGAAGGCAGCCTTTTTCTTTTCCTGCTCTCTTGCCACACTCCAGCATCTTAGTAGCTGTAATCTGTGGCACAGCAGAGTCCAAAAGACAGCATCCCCCTTCTCTAAGTGTTCCCGATTTAACCACCAGAGTACAGATCATATTGAATCATGGGAACAGAAGTACTGCGTAGAACTGTAGGTACCTTTGGTTGTAAAAGCAAGGTACTTTCTTTTTTTTCAATTTCCTTGTTTCACAAATTATTTCACCCTTCAGCAATATGAAACTACAAGCAGCTGACTGTGGAAGAGCAATTTTTAATTAAAACCTGTTTTTTCTCCCTTTTTTTTTTTTTGTTAATGATTGCCAGAAGGTGTTGCCAACCACAGTTCCTTTCTAATACATCCTGAGCATTCTCATAGCCTATCACCTTCTATAGAAGTGACAGCTCAGCATCTATGATAAGTGAGAGGACATATTTCTCCAGCAGCTGAGCTGTGCTAAATGAAAAGTATTCACTGGTAAGTTCCTATTTGGTAATCAGTTCTTCATTAAAAGAAATTGTTTCCATTAGTGATTAATATTGCACTAAAAATCTGGAAGTACAGAACAAAAAGTTCTGCAGCACTTTTGACAGGATCTTCATGACTGAAGGGTTTTCACTGTTTTCTAAATCAACTTTTAAAGGTGTAATATCTATGCACTAATAGTAATTTAATTCATGATTGCTTGGGGGGTTTATGACCTAAGTTTGAGCTAGGATAAATTCAGATCAGTGAACGCTTTTCCTTATTCATTCATTTAAAAATAGAGCAATTAAATATAACACTGAACACTGCAGCTACCAAATGCATCCCTTAATGAATTTATAATAAACTAGTAAGCTAGTTAAAACAAATGTTATACTATATGACTAGGTTTCAAAACTGTTACAAAGCAAAGGCTGCCTCACAGAACAGTGTTTCTGCTGACACAGAATATTGCTGCAAAGATATTGCAAAGACGACATAGGGGAAAAAATGGCTTAGATTGGAAGTTGAAGAGCTTTTTTCCATGAAACTAGGCTACATAAACAAAAGGATGAGGGAATAACAGCAGACTAGTCACACAATTACCAGCAAAAAAAAAAAGACTGCATCTAGCATCCAAGTGAGGATTTATCACTCTTGCATAGGGTTTTCACTGCAATTCAGCATAAAAGCATCTTAATGTACATGTAGCTTTCAAAGGAATTGTCTAGCACAATGAATGCTAAGATGCTCTATCTTTTTCTACGTCAGCTAATAAGAAAAGGTGTGGTAACAGTCTTTTTCTTATTCAGTTGGCAGAAGGAGGGGTATGTGAGCAGCACATGACTAACAGCAGCACTGTGCGGGGTGAACAGCAGCCTCTCCCAAGGTTCCAGCCAAGAACCAGAATACTTTTTGTTTTCTTGTTGCAGTAAGATTAGATCATTGGAAGAGAAAGCTTTATGTTCTGGTTTCTGTGGTGATGTAAATTTTTTATCACACTTTTACAAATATTTAAACATTATGCTGTCCCCTGTGTCTTGCACTGCATTTCTATCACATGAGGGATTTAAAAAATCAGACTTCTCTGATGATTACATAGTGTTGACAATGTCTTCAGAACAATGAAGATGAAGAAAGGAAAACAAAGCCAAAAACAAAGCCAAAAACAAGTAAAAGGAAGCTACATTAAAGGAATGCACCTTATGTGAAAGATGTAGCGTTCCCATTGCATTGTGGTTGCCTCTAAAACAAAACTAATTATCTCCATATGACTTGCAATTGCAAATACAAAGAGAACAAATGTGGGTATCAAACTATTAATGCAAAAATAATATGTGAATCATCCCACCAAAGGTCACATCAAAGTTGCATACTGGCTTTTAAATAGAGGTTTTAGATAAATGCTTAGGGAAGCTGCTGATATATTTAAAAAGAAGAAAAAAACACTCCACAGTTCATGAAAATATTTTAAAATATTTATCATCACGCAGGTAATTTATTGCCAACTGCAGAGGTTTAATGCAACACTAATCGCTGCTCAGTATCATGGTTTTCCATATATAGTAAATAGGCAAAGCATGCTATGTATCTGAGATTAGAAAGTGTCCCCTCAATCACTAAGTAGGCTTTTCTTTAAGTATATGCATATCCTATTTAAAACGTAAGGGCCCACTTTCTAATCTCTGTCAAGCAGGATGCAGTTAACGGACATCTACAAACGTTTAGTATTTCAATACACGTGAATCAGGTGATTTCTCAGATATGCAGTAATATATGTCACAAATTTAACATGGAAGTAGACACTAAATCTTTAGGGTAAGAATAGCCAAGTTGACACTGATGCTCTAGAGGCCTATTTTCATTTTAATGGACATGCAAGCAAGGATTTATGTGCACGATTAATTTTATTCCGATCAAGACTTATTTGTTGAATGACATGAGTTAAATGAAACAGACGTCTTCCTAGCAAAATATAACATTATGCAGGATGTAAACCTGAAGCAACCGTTGACAAACTATAATATAAAGGCACTATAAGGCATTATTTCTAGCTAAAGATACTACATTGAAGCACGAAAGTAACCTAGTTGAAGTCTGAGAAGGCGGAAGGCTGATTTTCTGAAATCAGCTGAAAGCCCGTCCTGCACGCCCGCGTTCTCGCTTTGTGAAACACCCCCAAACATCCGCAGAACAAATGGCGACAGCCGAGCCCTGCCCGGATCCTCTTCCCCTGACTGCCACCTGCCGTCAGTCCCGCCGCCACAGCCCCGCGGGAAGGCCGGTCCCGCCGCCGGCCACCGCCTCCCGGCCGCAAGCGCTGCGCTGCCGGCGCGGGGAGCGGCTTCCGCGGAGTTGCTCCCCGCTTCGGGATGGGTCTTCCCCCAGAGAGTCTCCCACAGCAGGTGAAGACCTTCTAAGGGTGTTCTTTCAGGTCATCAGTAAATGAAAAGGGGGTTGCAAGAGATGGAGATGTACAATAATTCTGGGGAGATGTGAAGTCTTTCACTGGAACAAGGATAATGTTGGAAAAAATTACTTATGTTGGGGCTTCATCAGTCGTCATTTCTCTGCAAAGTGCTTGCTTTTCTGGAGAGGAAATCTATCAACAGCTTAGATAGAGGTGGGCGCTTGTTATATAATACAGATTACTCAATCCATAATTATTGCTGTAGATCAAATTGAAACAGGAAAAAGTCAAGAGTATGTGTCCCCGACTCACTGGTGTCAGCATGGCAGCTGTATATTAACTGTTAAAGTTTTAAGTCAGTCACTGGTCTGTTACTGCTTCGTTATTACTTTAATGGATAACTTAATGGTAACTACAAACTACATACAAAATCAAACTTTTTCTGCAAGTTGTATTTTGATTTTGTCAAAAAGACATACCAACATTTAGTTAATTCAAACTTATAGTCCTTCCATATCTAATGCACACAGTTAGAATCATTCTAGAAACCCTTTGTATTATGAATTGTCTCAAATTAGTGATAAACAGTTCTAATGGAAGAATGCAATTACAGCAGAAGTAAATCAGGTATCCTTTGAAGTGAAATTAAATAGGGGGTTTTTTTGCCTCATTCAAGAGAACAGGCAGTAAGGTGAATTATAAACTATTTTTAATGCATACATAAAATGTTTTATCTCAAAAAATATGGGACATAATTTGGATTATTGTTTTTTTAATTTCTGAGCAAAAAGGCCAGCTGTTAAGTCAGCTAATTCTCTAGAGCTTCAGTCTTGCAAACTTATATGCACATAAGCAACTTTGCTCAGCAGTAGTGTATAGCACATACTTTAAGTAAAGGTTTAAGATGAGCCTTTAAAATCACTAATAACAGTAGCAAGTACTCACATTAAGCTTTTCTCAGTCTATTGTTAGACTGCTGCACTCATTTAAATAGTAAATATAAATTACAGTCTTACTGGAATGAGCTTTAAAGCTCCTGTGAGTGGGACAAGGATTCGTGTCTCTTGTGAAAAATTTTTGCAGAACTACATGCGCTTCTCTTTCATGCAAGATAAACACTACAAAAGACATAATCATGCCTGTTCTCTAGAGGTAGCACCATGTGACTTCCCTATGACATTTGTAACAGTACTATAAAGTGAAATGAGGCTGAAATTTTCTCAGAACTGTCCCAGCATTAGGAGTATGTTTCAAAGTTTTCTAACTCTTTGCAGGGAAAAGTCAGTGCTAACATTTCTTGTTGAATTTATTAATGTGGAATTGTTCAATCAAAGAGTATCAAAACATGCAGACACTGTCATTTGTTGCCAGCAATCTTGATTCAAGATACATTCCTACCTTTACCTTATGCAAAATGATGGACTGGTGATCTGGGAGAACAAGATTTCTCCTTCTCTACAAGTGAGTGGTAAAATACAAAGACAGTGCATGACAGGGAAAGGAAATGCTGGTGGAAGTCACCTCTTCCCTGAGTCATGGGATCACATGGAGCACTGCCAGCTCAGTGCAGGTGGGAGATCTGCCACAACACCCAACCAGGCCAAACAGACCTGAGCAAACCTATAGCACCCAAAAAGAAACCCCAAAATTCCCTATCTAGAAAGGTAAGGAAACTGAAGCAACAGCATCTCTAAAACTGGGAAATTCATGTCAGGTGCAGAGTTTCTCTATACTTCTAGCTGTGTTGGTGCCAGAAACAATCAATTTATGCATAAAACATGTATAGGTGTCTTGTATTCTACAAATATTCTTAAAGCTCTCAAATGCCCAGCTGCAAAGACAAACTTGCCTGCAGAAGTGGCCTCAAGGAAAAGGACTTGTGGGCACCACTGAAAAGCCAATGGATCTCAGAACTAATGGTGATTTTTTAAAAAATGTGCAGATTCGCTATACAAAAGTGAACTTGGGCAAACTGAAGCTTATTGACTCAAAGCCCTAACAAGGAGAAGCAGTAGGCAGCAGCACCAGGGACCATGCTTGCTGGGGCATGTCTATAGAAATTTATCAAAAATAACACACAATATAGTAGGGAAATTGTGGTTTGTTGGTCACATAAAGACTATGGCTTAAGTTTATGTAGTTGATGACTGCATTTTTTTCACCAAATAACAGACATCACCTTAATGTCCACCTCATCAAAACATGATGGAAAGTTTTACCCAGCTTTTGGCAAGGAATTATTTCCTTATGAGCATATGTAAAAATAAGTGCTTCATGCAGAATGTTTAAGCTCAGCTTTCCTGTCAGCTTGTATGTAATTGTTTTAATGACCTCTTTGGATGAATATGAATCCTGACAAATTACATAATACACGTCTGGATTCTTGAAGTTACTTTGATACATACAATAAAATGGAAGCTATCAACTCTCCTCGTAGGAATATACATCCCACAGTCTTTTATGAGTTTGAGTAACTCTGCAAAGCCTAAATCATTACAGAAACTAGAATTTCTTATATTTAGGGAAGGAGGGAAAGAAGAGGATTTTTTTGATTTTGTTTTAATATATTTCCTGTGCACATTGAATTCTCAATATTATGCAGCAACTGCAGAATATATATGAGAGAACACAGAAGAACAAATCTGCAAGCAGTCTTCTAAATAAGAAATGTAAGAGGCATGGTCCAAAAAGCCCTCAGACAAAACAAAGAAAATTTCACCACTTTCCTTCTGTCTCCAGTAGAGTTATGGCTGTTAAATTTTAGGCAGATGTATTTAGATGTGTAATTTCAGGAGGCACCCGCCACATATACAACCAAAAGTGTTCCTAACACTAAGAAACTTTTCACACATCTTAAACATGAACAGACACGAGTAAAGGCAAACTATGGAAAATGTTTGTATAACCATTTATAGTATTCTGCCTTTTTCACAAATGGAGATTCACTCACACACATTACATTTTGTAGGCTGCAACATTACCTCAAACTACTAATAAAAATGGTTTGCATTGGTGCAATGGATTGTGATTTGCAGTGGCTAAGATGGAAGTACATTTTCATTTCTTTCAAAACATGAGGTGGCTGAGATGAAGGGTAGGTCTCTCTCACTAGGTGACAGTATCTGAAGCTGTTGCATGCATTCGTTTCAGATCATGTTCTTGCTAGTTTTTTGAGCAAAGTAAAAGATACCATTTTCTTCCAAGAAGTGCAAAGTGGCAGCAACTTAAAAGGGAAGAATAACAAATGTCAAACCCGTTAGAATAGTCATTCAAAACAAGAGAATTTAAAATATGTACAGCTTATTTCTGTGAGTTTTCACTTCCGACACTTAGTAGATTTCAAGCTAAAGATTGATCCTTTATCAACATGCACAGAATATTTAGAATTGAAAGACAAAATACCTTTTAAAAAAACCTGGGAAAAAAATTACAGCTTACCCAAGTGCAAAATGGTAGTTTCTATCTTTAATTCAGAGTTCTAAACCAAAACAATACCCCTCCAAAAAATCTCATGAACAGAAAGGCAATTTCTATTGTAAATGGATAGTCAAAATGTCTTTCAAAATTTCTTGCATCCTCTGTGGAAGTATGTGTCCCGAAGCATGGTTAAAGGGCACACCACACTGGTAGATCTCCAGTCTCCTCTAGTTGGCAGCACCTGTTTTCCTAGCATACTTGGTCAAAAAGTTTCACTCACTGAGCTCTCAGGTGAGAGTGTAATACATAGCTTGTATTCATTTTGATCTGTGTTCACTGGAGGTAGACACATCAGACTTTAAGGATTTAATATATGCTTTTCACCTAAATACACACATGACAATTACCAGAGGACAAACAAAAGGCACTTACTGGGATAGAAACAAAGGTACCACCCATGATCAGCCATGTCAGCCTACCCTTCAACAGGAGTAAGAACAACATACTTTCTAAAAGGAAAAGTACAATTTGAAGTTTTCTCAGGAAGCCACCAAAAATAATCTGACTCCTTCAAAAGCTTAAATGGAAATTTTCAGAAATTTTCTGCTAAAAGAGAGAGATTCAAAAATCAAAGCATGTGTTAGCCTGATTTAGCGCTTGCTTTAAACACACCATTTGATCAGACATAACAATAACAATCAATGGCTATATAGGATGACTAGCACATTTAATGGGAATATAAAAATGATTTTCATGGTTAAGAAGTCCACTCTCATAATACAAAAGGGACTTGTACGTACTTTTGCAAGTCATTAAGTTATACCCACTTTGAACTGTATTTCTACCAACAGAACAGTTATTGCAAGGTTGTATGCTGGAAAGAGACATAAAAATGTAAATATGTTCACTTTGAATCAACTGAATTTTTGAATTGAATCAACTTTTGGCAATTATTCTTCAGAGTTGTACATGTATGTATGTGTATATATATATATGAAAATACACATCTGTACTATCTATATTTATGATGTATATATAAAAATTATTAAAATAATATCAGTGAAAGAGAATATTTGTCACAGGAAAATCATTCCATTGTTAAGTGAAGGCAAAAGACATCCTGCATTTACTTTTGAAGCCAAATACTTGTACGCTCCCATACTAAGGCTTTATTTCTAATATACCAGATGATCAATATCAGTGTGATGCAGTTGCCTGGTGTATGCCGGTATTCTTGCTGGGACAATTGTGCAGATTTGATCATGGTCACACAATATCAGCCCTGATTTCAACAGCTACTCTATGTTAACAGCTTTGTGAGAAGAGCCATAGCAACTACACTGGAGGATCTGAAAATGCCACATACACATGAAAATAAACTGCAGCAAAAAATGTAAATTTTGAGTGCTGATTTTATGTAAATAATTGATAGCTTGAGTAAACTGATTAGCTTACATAAATGCAGTGCATTTATAATCTCATTTCCATTTAAAGTAGCAGTTCTATTTGAAGTTTTTATACTTAATGACTCCTGAAAACAAAGCATGAAACCAGCTACATACTATGGAGAGGTACAGAGAAATATCAAACATAACAGAAGGTCTAAGAAGACTGCAGTTCACCTACTGTATAATGACATCTAGTACAAAAATGACTGCTTTACAATGAATGCATTATAGGCTTAAATCCAGGGTCTAATAGCTGTCTGTACTGCGAAGGACAGCAGTATGGCTTCCCTTTTATGGCCATTGCATTGCTGTAGCAAACAATTATATGAAAGTGTATAGTTTAATCTACACTTAGACTTTAAACTATATACACTTTAAACTATATTCTAAAATAATTTCTGTGTGGGAATCATAAACCTAAAGTAAACTGTTCATATTCTCAGGAATTATCCTCAAATCTAGCTGTGTGACTTTGTCATTCTACAGTATATATAGAAGAATCTCTTTATTTAATCTTAAAGTTTACCTACTTCAAGAAGCTTTGAAATTATTTTTATGCTTCCAATTATTCTTCATGAGTCCTTAAGATAATAAAAATATGCTATTTCATCTTCCTTTTTTATTTTTTCTTATTTCCTTACTTCTCAGATCTAAAACGTTAGTTATAATGACTACTGATGCCAAAACTTGCTATGCCCAAGTTTAACTGCAGGGCTTTCAAAAGGGTTTTGGCTGTTCAGCACACTTAGAGCACATACTTCCACAAGATGGTGCTCTTTCTTTAAAAATCTTTCTTTAACGTTGCTGACAAGTTAAAATGCCAATAAACTACAAGAGGTTCAACTACATTTTACGTATGCAAGTGTTCTCAATGATAAGACACTGAAGCTAGTTTGACTAGTAAACGGTGAAGAAATACACTTCAAGGGAACTAATTTGCTTGTGAAAATGGGATTTAAAGCACTTTAGTCTCTGGCCAGTAAGCTCCTTGCAATCTAGCCGAGATCACATAAAATGCATCTTGTCCCTTGTTTCTTGAGAAGATGTTTGCCACAACAAAGCTCTGGGAAGCAGAGAGCGAGTGATTCCAGTTCCACAGCAGCAGCCACGATGCTGGGTGTGTGGAGCCGCAGCTGCCTGCTAAGGTGAGGCAGGGAGCAGTTACGGGCTGAGGCCAGGAGATAGCCCCACAGCCCCCCTGTGTCCTAGAGAGTTTCACCCCACATCTCTCACAGGCAATACAGGTCATCTACAGAACTGTGTGATGGAAAGAGGTCACTTGGCTTCAAAGTATCAGACTGGGTGTTGGGAGCCTGGAATTAATGTCCCATTGCCAGTTTTGAACCCATCACTAAGGAGCTGGCTCAGATGGGCTCTGGAAAGATTTAGACATGCCCTTCAAATCTTTAACAGCTGTGATGTGCTTCATGAAAAAGCTTCACTAGCAGAAATATGGTTGGTCCCAGAGTCTGGAACTCTACAGGATAATTGTCAGAAACAAGTTTTTGACCTCTTTTCCTTTTGTTTCCTCACTTGGGAAATGTAAGAAAATTACACACCTGAATCTTGTGGGAATAAGGTTAGCACAAATCCAATACAGTTGAAAGTTACTCATTAGGACTGATAAATAACAAAAAGACACACAGTAAAGTAAAATATTAATAGACAGGTAAAGTTCCGCTTTTGATAAAAAAGACAGGCTTCGGTGGGAATCCAGCAAACATCTCTGAAACAAGAACCTCTGGTCCAATGAGGGATATGACATATTATATTTATTGATTTTATCCCATTTTCATTAACTTAAAAACACTTGCAGATGTTGACATTTATTTTCCTTGAAAAAAAACTCTTCCTCTTGTGACCTAAACTGTCCTTAGCTGTATGAAAAAAAATTACCAACAAATAAACTTGAACTGCAATTGGTAACAGAGATACTGTAGCAATCGTATCTTCACAGCAGAAATTCTATCTTTTGGTTAAAGTGCCTCAAAGCAGCAGGTTAAATAGCAAATAAAATTGCATGACATTAGAAGTAGGTACTCGGCAGAATTAAAAGATACTTTGGCTACTTCTCAGCTACATGGATAAATATTGCTATAGGAATTGGAAGTATGCTAGATAGCTAGTGGAGAAGCTATGGAGATTGGGAGACAACTGTGTTTTCAGGAGCTCTCTTTCCACTATCAAAAAACACTCTCCTCCCTCCTCCCCATTTCCCCATGTTATCTTCTTTCCTTACTAACATAGGGCACCCAACTCCTACCCTTGGACTGGCAAGAAGGGTTCATTACAGGACCATCTCCTTCTCTTGGGGCTGCAAGGACAGAAATTGGGACTCAGAAAAAAGTCCAGAGACCAACTTCTTCCACTTTTGATGCTATCAAGGACTGGCCACACTTCACAGCATCTCCAGCTCCAAGAGCAGTAGGAATGTGTGTAGCCTGCTGGAACAGCCAGGGTTGCATCCTCTCTCCCGAGGTACAGGCTGGGCAAACAGAGTTCCCTCTAACCAGATTCACACCATTCTCTTTAACTGGTACTCATAAAAAATAAAATGACAGAGATTCACTTGCATTGATGAACTAAGTAACAAAGAGCAAAACAGGGGAAAGCCTCTTTCTACTTTATTTTTATTGTGATGGCTATAACTTGTACCAGCTCACAGAAAACACTGAATCTGATCCCTCTATCAGTGGACCCAGCATAAGGAGAAATACAGGTTAAGTTCATTTTGCAGGAAACTGCTCCAGGATGCTCTATCCATTGTGCATACTGTTTTTCTCTATCTGTTCCCTCTCCCTTCAAAGAAAGTATCCAAAATATGCCAGCATGTGAATGGATGTCTCCAGCCTTACAAAGGCCTACTTGAACATGGAGTGCAACCAGTATCTCCGTACCCTCAGGAAAGCAGATTTGCTCCAAGCATCTGCCAGTTCCTGAGAGCTGTCAACTGCTTCTGATGCCACAGGGTGCTACTGTAAGTTTTGTTTGCCCTCCTGCTGGTGGTCTCACCGTGCTTAAGGTAGCTCAGCCTCTCTTTAGGAAAGAAATCAGATGTCAGGGAAACTTACTACAACGTCCTTTTCTGATCAATAATGTTCAGGATGACTAATGAGTTTCAGTGTCTGAAATTTCAGCTAACTTAAAAGTGTTCATTAGTTCTAAGATGGCTGTTTCAGTGAACAGAATGACCCAATAATTATTTGAAATTACAGCATTAATGTGGGCCAGGAAGCTAAGGAAGTTTTCCAAGTAGCTGTAAATGTCTCAATAATTAATGCTGCAGGTGGCTGGTTTCCTGTAGCTCTCCAATTCCAGAATCAAGAGAGCTCAACTAGGGGGAGACTTTCCAACATTGTAGCTATGCTGTGCAGAGATACTGGGGGACAGAAACAGGACTTTATAACCCTGTCACTCCCATCAACCCCCTGATGGTGTGCAGACCCTGCAGGTTTCTCTAGCTGCTTCAGCCCAGGTCTCAGATTTATGAAGATACAGAGAAATCATACAAGCCTTTTTTAAACATGAGTGCAGCCAGCTCAGTGAGCGCACGTTACAGGAATTAGGAGAGGAATTCAAGTCAAGCTGAAGTCTCATACTGAAGTGCCATCTCCACTACAAGGTCTGTGCTCATATCCCCCATTCACATCCAAGCTGTGTCCAATTCAATCTATGAATGATCAGCATCAAAATGCTTGCTGAGATTGTCATTTGAATTAATTTTGATACATAGTAGGTGTAAGCAATAAAATCGGAATTCATCAATGGATAAATTATTAAATCTTCTTGAAAATAAGAATTCAAAGTTCCAGTCTGAAGCAGATTCAGACTTATGGTTTAGTCCCATGCCTTCATGTTACATATGTATATAGCAGCACAGTGGAGTTGATACGTTTTGCACTACTGAATTGCAAAGATTAATCACAGAAATAATAATTAGCTGTCACTTCCTGCCTTAATCCATGACAGTTTATATAGTTAAATTTTCCTAGTATGCTGCTAACCAGGTTTTCCCCTAAGACTATTATACTGTCTGCAGTGAGCATTGCTGATGTCTGAGAAATATGTTTATTGATAAGCAAAAACTTGAAGTAGGAATGTTATTTTATAGACAGCTTTTGGGTATTTTTTCATTTTAAGTTAAATATACTAGATATAATAAAGCTTTACACAAGCACACAACACCTTATTGCTTCTCAATAAATTTAAGCAAACATTCTATGAGATTAAGTTAAATTAATTTCTCTTGAAATATACTATCAATAAAAATATCAATAGTGTAAACAGCTTTGTCTAACATAAATGCTACATTTTAAATGTAATTTCTTTTAGCATGGATCACATAATCTCCCAATATGATTATAATTTCAATTTTATTCTATGAACATGGTTTGGTTCACCCAGAAAAACCCTCTGGCAATGTGTTAAGACAGTCTATGTGCAACTTTGCTGTAGATACGCAGCAGAAGTTGTTTTTATGAAGCAAATAGGAATTTATGGCAATCTTTTAAAGGGAACCACTGACAAGGTTTTGAGAGAAATTCTTGTCTCATTTATTTAGTTTCAATACACTGCTATTGTCTGTATCCTGATTCTGCTATGTTTTCGGCACATAAAAGTGCAACTTGTATCATCATTTAGACAGGGCAGAGGGGGAAATAGAATAAAAATCAACATGATATGCTCCCCCATCCTTGTTTTCTTGCTTTTCCACATGCAGGCACAGCAAGCGAAAAAACTGAAAATCCCAGTTCCTAATGTTCTCTGAGATTTGTCAATGACAGTTTGCTGTGCTCACACACAAAGTGGAGCAGCAGAGAAGATAACTGCAGAGAGGAAATCAAGAGTGTGAAGCTGCAGAGAGCAAAGCCACAGGGACAGAGCAATCTCTAAGCAGCTGGGGAGGAGAAGAGGAAACCAATTAAACAAGGAGCAAGGAAAGGGAGTAGGAAGCTACAAGAAGTTAGCACAAACCATTTTTTCCCTGTATTTTTGATGAACAATCAAAGCTGAACATCTTTTACTTTTTGATTGCAGCAACATGGAATAGTCTGAAGCTGTACCACAAAATACAAGCATTTTTTAATTAGCAATGTATAGCCTTCAAATCAAATACACGGCTATATTTAAAGTTAAGGTTCTAATTTTATATATTGTTTTCTAGAGACTTGGAAAACAAAAAATGAGAAGGTATCTTTCTACTACTGAAAGTAAGAGTTCCAGGAACCATTCTCCTTCACTCATACATCTGCTTGCTTTCCTTTCTCCTTAAACTGGAAGTGTCTTTTACAAGGATAAAGTAATTGGACAAACCTATTCCTTGAGGGCTGGTGGGGGGGTGTGTGGATTGCTACATACTATGATGCACAGTAAATTTTTAAACCTTAAACATCACTTGGGATGCTGTTTTGTTTATGACACAATGAGAGGTTACACTGCTCCTGACCATGGTGCTTGGTTGGAAGATAACCCAGGACAGTGCGATGCAGAATTGAACCCTTTCAAGTCGCATACCGTTAGCATCAATTTTATCCTATAAGATACTGTGAACAGCTGTTCAAGACAAAAGCCAGAGACGACAAGGGAAATCCTACAACTAACCTACCTGGAAAAATGACAATACACCTGCTGTGACTTTGGGATGGCCCGTGCTCTGGAAGAGATAGTAAAAGGATATGGTTCATGTCTCCACAAGCTATGTTTAGCTAATGGTTCCTATTGATTCTTTCCAATTCTTTGCCTAATTAAGGACTTTTACTTGCTGAGCAGATGGAAAAGTTAATCCAAATTCAGGTTCCAAACATTCTGAGACAGCTATTATTAGTAACAATAATTACTGCAGCAGGGTGACTAATATACAAAGAACAATTATTCACTCACTGTATCTCTCTATTGCTGTTTTTGAAGTATGTGAAATAAGTTTTTTCAGTATTTTTTAATATTGGGTGGGATTCTAATTATTTTTATGAACAATTGTTGGTTGTTGCTGTTTCTGAAAATGGATGAGTATTATCATCTGACATCACTTGTTTTAAATGGACATATTTACATCTGTGCCTAATGTAAACCTATTTCTGATGCTATCACTCACAATTTTAATTACGAAATTCACTTTGCATAACTAATAAAATTTCTCATATTACTGAACATTCTTGTTAATAAACTAATTTGTTAAAAGTCTGTGAAAAGCAAACATGGAATATGAAATTTCTATACATTCTCCAGCAGAAATTCAGGGAACAGTAATTTCAGCACTACTTCCAGATGTTAAAAGCAGCACATTCGAAGTCAAAACATTATGCAAAGATTTGAGTAAACTTATATGCTTATAAGCTGCTGTCAGCATGTGGCAGATTCCTTTACAGAATTTTGGGGTATTTGCCAGTGGCAGTCATAACTGATGCCTTTAAAAAGCTATGTGTTTTCATTTTGTTCCCATTGTACTATAGAGTTGCAATGATGCTATATAAAACTGTGACTTTGATATGGTAAATCCTTCACTTAATAAAGGAAACATGATGGGAATGGTATCTAAAATGAGATAGTGGGAAAACAGTATTTTATGTATTTCTCAAAATGGGATGGCTAAAATGGGGGTGTTCTTACAAGGTGCTTAATATAAGACTGAAAAGGAACAGATTAGAGGATTCCCAAAAGCAACTCCATTAGAGCCAGCTATGGACTTCAAAAGCATAGCTCTTTAAATTTATCCAGAGAGGCAGGCAAAGACATCTCAGATTCCCTTTTGTATCACAGGAAAGATCCTCACAGCTGAAGTGCCTCAGAGCTCTGCCCTGCTTCTGTCTTCTCTATCATTTCTTCCTGTTCATCATCTCTTCTCTAGCACTGTGTTTTCTTTGGTTTTCTTTTTTCTGCAGAAGCAGATTTGTGCCAAAGGCTTGTGAAATGATACATATTTGTGAACTCAAGCTTGGAAAACTTTGAAAATGTATATGAAATTTAACTAAGCATTTTGTTAATTTTGGCTGTGGGGAAAAAAGGGCAAAATCTGAAAATTTTAGATATAAGATATGCATTTGCTTTCTTGTCTCTGACACTGAAGTGTATACATATGAGACTAGAACTCCCTGTTTAGAAATCAAAAACCAAAATAGCTTACCACAAAATTTGATATAGTCAGTCTGAGTCTCTAAAATGAAGAGGTTTCAGCTGCTTCACTTCAGACACAACATATGGCAGTACCTAGAAGGAATTGTATGGGCAGGTCGGTGTAGCTGATCTTAGTGCTCCCTTTCTAGTCTTACTTTCTAACAATTTCCTGAATTTGTTATTTTAGAATATGAGGCACCACCCCTTCCTCCCTGCCTCCAGACGATTTATCTGCTAAATCTGAGAATTAACCAGAATATAGATTATTGGTTTAGTTTTGCCTTTTCACATGATATGAGGAGACAAGTTTTAATATATATATAGAGAGGCCTTTGGCAAGCCAGAGAACAGTACTCTTGCTTTACAGTCCATAACTGATGCAAAATCATGTCACGTATCTATTCAGGCAGTCAGCTCATTCAACAGAACACCAGCCTGCAGACAGTTTTCCAAATTTAGCTAAGAGATAAACAGCAAGGAAAAAATATCCTGAAAATAGGATGCATATAATAAAATAGCAATCAAAAAGCAGTAGATTGGGATTCACCTTATGATTTTTACCACTTCTAGCACAGAAGGGGAGAGGCAACAGAAGTAGCAGGGATGGTAGCAGGAAGACCAAGTAACAGATTACTCTCTCTCTCCAAGTTTTGATTTAACCTACATTTTTTAAGATGGTTTTGTTTGTGCTGCTGCTTCTTGATACCCACAGCATTATTTCTCTCCTCCCCCCCGCCCTCCATTTTCATACAGCTACTGAATATCAACAATAAGAGTTGTTTCACTTGGTAGGACATTTTTCAGAACAACTGATAATCGACCTTTTCTGTAAAGAGCTCTATTTGCCACAGATGGCTACAGATTGAGTATTTTTGGTTTTCAGTACCAGTAACCTGGCCTGAATGAATTTCATGAGACTAAATCACATTTTATCAGATTTATCACATACCCAGTGAATCCAGAAACTATTAAGCCTGACAGTCATGAACGGATCCTGACTGATTTTCCTGTGATACAAACAGTTTCTTTATTATCTACAAGAATCCTTATTATTGTGATTAATTTACATTTCATGTGGTGCTAACCAAAACCCGTACCACATATCTTCAGACCAGATTTCTATGCAAAGTTTCAACACTCTATGAAATATTTCTAATTCAAAAGAAGTCACTCTTGAATTCAAGCTTTTGTTATCTGCTCCTCTTACTAAATCTCTTTAACAACGTATTTAAATGAAGGTTGGCATACACCTTTTCATAGGTTTGACCTATACTACTTTGATTTTTACAATTCTAAATTTTTTAAAGTAAAATAAAACCACATATAGCTTTTTTTGCTTCCTTGTGTAAAATTTGTCCAATTTCTCTCTGATCAGAGCCTTCTTCACCCTATTGTTTCCTAACACACAGACACCTCATGTCACTGTACATAACACCTTGAAGTTCAATAGATTAACTCTCTGTTTTAATGGCTAGACATTAAAATAAAAGTGTCAGGAGCTTATACAAGTAACTTGGAGGCATCTGGTCACTGGGGTGGAATCCAAAACCCTGTATTAGACACCAAGGCTTCACAGAGCGCACAGGAAATTAGGTATCTCAGAATAGCATCCATAAATACAGACCTGCTGACTGGGAAGTTGCAAGATCTGTAAAAAGACTAACTCTTACTTAGTATTAATCACAGGATTTCAAGGCAAACCATAAGTGCCCCTTATTATAATGCTGCAACTGAAAGGATTAAATTTGGAAGAAAAAAAAAGAGGGCTATTCACAGACCCTAACCTTAACATTTAGCCAGACAGCTTTCCTAAGACTTCCTCCATAGATATTCCTCTGCCGGCTGACCTCCAGACTATGTAATTTAAACGACTCATATGCTTAAAAGAGGATAGTCTAAAGTTGTAGAGAGATAAGCTCTCCATTGTAGCCCATCATTTATTAGGACAACAGAGACAGAAACCAGCTCTCCCTTAGTGCTTCAGAGTAAACTGTTTGCTTTTCTATGGTCTATCATAACAATTCTCTGGGCTGCGAAAAGCCATCATTACTCACCACACACTGCTAACTTACCCTGAGACATCTGTAGTACACATTCTGGAATTTTATTAAGAAAGATTGCGTCTAACCTTTTGAGCAGAACTGTTTGGGCTTATCTGGAGGCTGCCTGTTACTTCTGGCATATGGCAAGAGAAAGCAGACAAAAGGGTATTTTGTAGTCCTTCTAAACTGCTAGAAGAATATCTAAAACCCTGCATATATCTTTAAGTTTGGCAAGTGATTTTGAAGCAGTTCTGAAGAACCATCATGGAAATTGTGTAACTCTGACTTGTTTTTGATTCTCTGAGAGTTTGCCATTTCATGGAGGTATATTGTGATGCATTCCAAGGACTCGGCACTTCCTAGACCTTCTTTTCATTTTTGGAAGGTCAGATTTCATCTGTAGGTCCCTGAAAAATGTTTAGATGTATCTGAGGTATATGGACAAACAATACACTATCATAATGTGACTATACTGAATTGAAGTCATGTCCTAATGGTAAAAACACTTACACAAACTAGAAGGCTGTGAACCAGAGCTCCCAACTCAAGAAGACAACCTTAACTTCCAGGCAAATATTTATTTTGTGTGAGAGCTCCTGCCATGGCTCTTGCTGCAAAACAATAAAAAGGACCAGAAACAAGGCCAGCCCCGTAAGAATTTAGGGCATTTTGTTGAAAGAAAGTTATTTCAGTGTTTTTCTATGTGATTCCAGCAGCCCAAGCAACAGGTAATGAAACTGTTGGGCTTTCCTTTCCCAGCTCACAAGTCTCACTGGAATTGTGCTGTGATCCATCTCACCCTTATTCCATCTGAGAAGTTCTTGTGGCTGCAGAGTAAAACAGCTTCCCTGGGCAGAATGGTGAGCGGCCCCACTGACAGCTGCTGGCAATCTGGTGGCTAGGTCATTCATTTAGGGTGACACAGTTATAAATCCAAGCTGAGAAGAACCAGGACCCCAATCTCCTATTCTAACCTTTAGACTACTAAATAATAGCCCGTCATCTCAGAAGATAACTGAGTCCTGAATAATTCTGAGAAGCACTGTCACATGTGTGGACAGAAATATGTGGTCTGTAACGTTTCCTACTAGCTGTCTTCCAGGCCAGCATGTAGATGCACTGAACCACTTCACAGATCAAGACCACTTGCAAAACTAATCTTGAGATTCAAGCTGTTGTCTTAAGCATTTTGGACTGCCCACCAGAAGACTTAAAAAAATATCTATCTAGTGTTCATATGGAGAACTTGGACAATTTGACTAAAAGATTGCACAGGATTACAGCTAGAAAGGAACAGCTGACCAATTATTAGGTATAAGTGAGGTACACATGTTGGTGATGTTAACTCTCCTGAAACTTTTTCTGCCTGTTCTAGACAGACAATGACACTGCTTTCAGCTCAAGCTTTATGGCGTGGAGCAAGAAGGAAGGAAAGGAAGAAATACAACAGATTGGTAGAGACCACTAGGACTGATATTGTTCAAAGAAAGACCAGCAGTATTTCACACTGGAAACTGATATTTCTTTAAGACAGCATACACCTAATAGTGTTTGTGAGCTAATTATTCTTACTTTGTTTGATCTTTCCTGGTGGTGGGCCTGAATTTGCTTTTATAATCAATACATCAGACTAATGTGCTAGTGAAAAAAATCAGTTATGAATTATCAAAATTTAAGAATTTCAGCTATACGCATGACCATACCTGATCAAAAATGGAGTGGATGATTATGTATGTATTTTATCCTCACTCTATAAGCAGGCATTGCTAAGCTTTTTACACCAGAGGGCACTTTGCTTATTCCTTTATATTTCATGGAATTAGTGCAGTATAATCTGTACAGAGTTTTCTGCAGTATTTGAAATCCAGAAGCTTTTAGTGTTGTTTTTTTTTCACAATAAGTACATTATTGTGAATATCAATTTCAATCAGTACATATCTGAGATAACCCTGAAGATCTAAAATCATAAGGGGAAAAAATAGGACAGATGCCCAGTATAAATCCTTTCAGTGACTTTCACGGTACTGAAGTCACTGAAACTGAACCATAATTTTAACCATGTTTGTGCTTATATTGCTATGCTAGTATATACTGGCTGGAAAGAAAATAAAAATGACAGCATTTCAAATACTTTCTAATGGGAAATTTAAATCACTATTTAATATAATCTAAAAGAGCTTAGTTTGTATTTTGCAGAGTACAGCATCCATCGGGCTCAGATCAACTCCTGCCTACTCTACTGAGAGAAGATCAACATTGACAAACATACACAAGATATTTTATTCATTATCTCCTGCAGAAATATGTATGTTGCTGCCTATAGATTAGTGTTCATAAAATGAGCAAATCATACCACATAGCAGTTTGATTACTAAATTTTGTATGCTGCCTTTTTATGCACCAGATCTAAACAAGGCAAGTATTAAGGTCAGACTAATTAAAATTATTTACATATCCTCACTCATTTCTTGGATTAGAATTATTTTAAGACAGTCTGCTCTCTACGCAATACTTCCTACAGTAAGTGGTCTTGAGAAACAGAGGTCTGTGCGTTGACCAACATCCCCCTGTTTTTCAGCCTCAGGCGCCTGAATATGTGGAGTAGAAGCAGAGAGAGAAACATAACACAACAGACACCATAGCAGATTATCCCTTTGGCATGGCAGGTTCTACACCTTAAAAAATTAAAATTATACTGTTCTTCTCAGACTTCATAGGAAATAAAACCAAGGAAAGATTCTTTCTTGCCTCATTTCCATCATATTAGGCTCTTCTTTCCTTTTCCTCCTTTTTGTTCAGATACTGCTTTGCAATATCTGAGGATAAGTATATAAACCAAAGGAGCTACCGAGTCAATCCTCCACCAAAGGAAGGACTTCCTGCGGAAGTGAAGGCACTTTCAGGGTTATGCAGTCTTCCACTGAAAGCCATTGTTGCCTGGCACACATGCCCTATGGCAAGGTTTTGACCTACTTGAGAACAGGCATTATGCCATCCAAGCAGATGGGCAAAAGCATAGACAGTCAGGAGACCACATTTGTACATCAAGCATGGATGACGAGGGCATGATTCTCAGCTAAGAACATTTAAATAATTGTTCATTCAGAGTTTATGCTCCTGTCACAGAAAGTAATGAGTCACCATTAATCAAGGTTGGAGTTCAACGCCCTTCAGGAAAGGCACTGCAACATAAGGTGGATAAAATCACCTAGAGAAGATTCTGGGAATGATTAGTCTGCAGCACAATTACAAAAATGGTTGAATTCTAGTCCTTGAATTCTAGTCCGCTACTAACTTCATAGAAGTGACCTTGAGCAATTCAGCCACACTGCTTCAATCCTCCTCCTCTTGTTTTACCAATACAAAATTAGATACTATGCAAGCAACATTGTGGGTATAAATGAATGTGTACATAGCATCTACAACAGAAACGGGTACACATCACTGTAGCTGCTTTATCATTGGAACCCATTGTGTGAAATTTTGGTACAATAGGTAAAAATCTCCACTTGTGGGTGTGAAAAATTTCACATGGCCTTCAGCATCATGAGAATTATTTTTTTTTGAAGATTAAAACAATTAATCTGTGAGCAGAACTAGATAGAATTGCAAATGCTTCCACTTTGTCGTTTACAATTTCAAACGCTTCATTGATTTTCAACATGATCAGCATGCAAAATATAGATGAATGGGTATAACAAATGATTCCAGACTAATGCCAACATTAATAATAGTCACTATTTATGTACTAATTTGTGCTAAAACTGTTTTGGACAAGGAGCAAATAGAAAAGACATATGTTGTGTACATATTTTTGCAAACCAGACACGTATTAAGCAGGATATATATATTAAAAAGGTACTATATGGAAACAATTGGATGTATTAAAATTGGTCCTAAATGCTCATGGCAAATGTCAACTTTTAGAAATAATGTCTGGGTTGTTATTAGAATATAAACCTCAAATTTCTTTAGCAATTCTTGCAGACATGCAACTCATAGTCAAGACATAGCTGAGAACATTTAAAAACCTTTTCCTATGTGACTTCTGTAAGGTAGCTTGTTAGCAATGTCTGAAATTTAAATCTACTTGGTTGACTAGTCTCAGTAGCTTGACAGGACTGTTTATGCTGCGTAATACTGTGCAGAGTTATTCAGGTATCTTAGCTCACTTACAAGCAACCAACTTTTTGAAGAATTGTTCATGTAATATTAGTCTTGTTTCTTGCCAATTAGGTGCTGATGGAAAGGCTAATATCCAAATCCGATGCAAGTTGTTCTGAAATCCATTCAAATTCTACTGGGATAAAATCAGGTCCCAAAAGCATTTCTCAGAAAAGCTACAATACGTTAAATTGGTTATCATGTAACTACATGTTCAGGTAATTACTGTCCATTAGCAGTTAAGTTTCAAGAAAACATACAGTATTGATTTTAAAATAAGTGCTGTATGATATTTTAAAACAAATATGTTGCACAGTCTAAGAATTTTTCTACAAAACTAACCTATTTGCCAACTGATAGCATTGTAGCATTTTCAGTGTTTAGTCAAGCTTAACTAATTTCAGGGAAAAGAGTCATCCTTCAAATATATGACATGTATTTATTATCCAATTCACAAAGGTTTCAGTGCAACAAAGCAGCAATGAGCCTTTATGATGATTAAAATGTCAAAAGAAAATCTAATCAGTCATACTATGAATTTTCCCCAAATTATAACCACTGCTGTTGTACTCTTACAATTCACTGTTGATGACAGAGGAGGTCCAACTTGGAGGGCATTCTATGATCTTTTCTGTGTAATTTATATAGTCAGGAGTCATTCTTAGGGCATCATTAAAAGTAAGTTACAGAGGAAAAAGCTTAGCTGCAACTACTGGAGCTCTCAGAAGATCACTCAGCTGTAGCACAAATAGGAATGTAGCAAGCCATTAGAGGCAGCAAAGTATTTCTCTCCCACATCACTTTCAGCAGTGGATGACATCTTTCTCAGGGCATTGCTCTAAGCACATTTCCTGTTGAATGAGTTGTTCTTTTTGTCTGTCCCTCCCTCAGGCACACAATGCACCCCTCTATTTCCCTTGAGGTAACCTGGCTGCGCTTCTCACAGTTTGGGTCTCTGTCTTACAGGCACAGACTTGCTTTCTCTTCATATCTATACACAAGTAAGCAGTAGGAGTGCAAATGTAACTGCATTTTACTATCTCCATTCTCCGAGATGATCAGTTATAAAAATATGACTTTTGGTTTAGGAAGTAATGTAATAACGCAAATCCTTCACAAGAAGAAAAGCAAGAGAGGGAAGCATGTAAAGGAAGCAATCAAAAATTTCCTTGAGCTGGGCATATTTTTTCTTTTGATTATTTTTTCTATCAATGCCTTTTTCTGTATTTATGTATTGCAATTACTTTAGTAAAGACAGGACACTTCAATCTGTTCCTAAATTATTAAATTATTGGTTTAGAAATATAATTGTATTTTTAAAATAATACAGATTTCATAAATAATATTAATATTTTTTAAATAAATGATGTGCCCCTGGGACTACAGTATAGATTCCCCTTATAAGTATACATCTATAAACATATTCAGATTCAGGAAGATCATACGTAAGTAGGAATATTTTTCATTTCTATTCAGAAAGAAATACATACCCAGCTCCCACTGGGAAGTGGGATAACTGGAATAGTAAAAATTATTGAAACTGTTTTTCATGCATAACATATAAAGTATTTACATTCCTTTCTAAATGTACATTAAAACAAATTTATTTTATTTTTAAGAGAAACGTCAGTCAATTTACTAGCTTGAAGCAAGCATGTCACTTCTATCATGCATCATTAGCAGCTTCATAGGGAGCATGACTTTGGCTCATGAGGTTTGAGAACAAATCTCTAAGTAATGGAAAACATCAAAATTAAAAAAAAAGCTATAATTATTTTTTTAACAATTAAGAATCATAGCTGAAGTGCATGAACTCAACTTTCATGTTAACTGAAAAACACCTGAAGTTTCAGTACACGCAAAAAGACTTGGAGAAGATCTGCAAAGGGCCTCCTCCTTTACCATCTTCTCTGGGAGTAACACAATGGGCTGCCTTAAGAGATTTTCTAAAACTGCCAACATGTGGTGTTGCTGACAGAAGCGACCATCCCAGACTCACTGCAGGAATTACTATATTCTATGTCCTTAGAGGAACTCCCACACTGAATATCACGGACTGCCCTCTTGCATTAACTCCAAAACTGTACTGTTCCATTGGGAAAGGTGAAATGCTCCTAATATATGGAATATTTTGATCCAGACAGTTTAATAACTCACATATTCCCATATTTCCCAGTTCTGCATGATTTAGCTGACAGATGCCACAGTGCACGTAGCTGGCCTGGGATGATTACAGAAAAGTACTATGAATTATAGATGGATTCCAGATTCTGGAGAGTGTATACAACCTCAAGATCTTCATAACTGTTAAAATTTCCTTTGTGAGATGTTAAACCTGGCTATTAATTTTAGATTTTCACACCAATACATTCACTAACTTAAATTCCTTATCTACTGTATATTGCAAGTAAACAGTTCCATCACTCTTGGGTGTTGCTGTTTATTCTTTTTAATTATTTTCAGATGAAAGCTCTTAAGCAACATGTTTGTAAAAACTGCTTTCCTTTTAGTGGAATGATAGTTTAGGGCATTAAAATTTTAAATAAAATCTTCAACTTTGTCCTTTGGAAAAGATATGTAAAATGGTGTCTTCACCAAAGATTCTGTGAGATGACCAACTGTTTCTCCTTTAATGTGTTTAAAGAATACTTCCCAAGAAAGACATAATTATACATAATTGTTTAACAAAGTTCTGATTGACATTAAATGATTGTACTAGAAAAGAAGCAGTTTCAAAGTTCAAAAGATAGGCTTTCTTTCTATCTGGAGTTTATGGGACTAACACTTATCCTTAATCTCTTCTCTAATATCTACACTTGAATTCCTCTGAAGGGTGAAGAAGTTTGGTACACATAGTAAAGATTTTATATGATGAGGTTTTAACAATAAGATCAGAAGACAGAGCTTACTAATACATCTGATGCCAGCAACACGAAAAAAAATACTCAGTTCCTAATGTACAGCTAATGTCTTCAAGGGTATCTCAGTTTTCTGCCCTGCTTGAAGATGAAACATGGTTGCATCACTTATACTGTAAATGTGAATCACAGAATCATAGAATTGTCTAGGTTGGAAGGGACCTTTAAGGTCATCTAGTCCAACCATCAACTTAAGTCTGATAAAAACCATCACTTAACCATGTCACTAAGGACTATGTCAACCCGTCTTTTGAATGCTATACACTACGTATTTAGCTGTAATGATACTGCTAAATTATTCTGGTATGTCTAGCACTCATAATATTCATAGAATCCTAAAATTGTTTGGGTTGGAAGGGATCTTTTAAGACCATCTAGTTCCAACACCCCTGCCACTTGCTCAAAGTCCCAAGCAACCTGGCCTTGAATACTGACCCAGGATAAGGCACTTACAAATTCTCTGGAGGATCTGTTCCAGTGTCTCACCAGCCTCATTATAAAAAAATTTCTTCCATATATCCAATCTAAATCTACCCTCTTTCAGCTTAAAACCATTGCCATTTATCCTGTCACTACAGGCCTTGGTAAAAAGTCTCTCTCCATCTTTCTTATAAGCCCTCTTTATATATGGAAAGGCTGCAAGAATGTCTCTATGGAGTCGTTTCTTCTCCAGGCTGAAAAACCCCAGGTCTCCCAATAATCTATAGAGATATTCAGTTACCTGGGCCCTCTTCAGTTCTTATATACATCATGTGTCTCTCCTTCTCTTTGAACTTTTTGGGTACAACTGGAGACAGGAATGCCAAAAAATGGAACATAAAGATCCACAATTCTGCTTCTTCTTTGTGCCTTACTCTCCTCAGTGACTAGTACCAGTGAATTGCTGTGGGTTTTTATTGGCTATAGGTTGTTTGAGTTTTTAGTTCACATCATTCACTTATACATAACCATGAAAAACTTCAATGTTTGTGTGTGCTCCTTTCACACTGACAGAAGGATCACAAGGATCCAGTGCTATTACTTGCAGGTTAAAATCATAGAATCATAGCATCATAGAATCATATGGGGTTGGAAGGGACCTCTGGAGATCATCTAGTCCAACGCTGCTGCTGAAGCGGGTCTAACTAGAGCACGTTACACGGCAACTTGTCCAGGAGGGTTTTGAATGTCTCCAGAGAAGGAGACTCCACCACCTCTCTGGGCAGCCTGTTCCAGTGCTCTACCACTCTCACAGTAAAGAAGGTCCTCCTCACATTTTATACTCAGGTCTGTGCCCATTTCTTCTTGTCCCATCACTGGGCATCACTGAGAAAAGACCAGCCCCATCCTCCTGACACCCTCCCTTTAAGTATTTGTACGCATTAATTAGATCTCCCCTGAGCGTTCTCTTCTCAAGACTGAAAACACCCAAGTCCCTCAGCCTCTCCTCACAGGAGAGATGCTCCAGGCCCTTAATCATCTTTGTGGCCCTTTGCTGTACCCTCTCCAGCAGTTTCCTGTCCTTGAACTGGGGAGCCCAGAACTGGACACAGTGCTCCAGATGGGGCCTCACCAGGGCAGAGTAGATGGGCAGGATGACCTCCCTCGACCTGCTGGCCACACTCTTCTTGATGCACCCCAGGATGCCATTGGCCTTCTTGGCCACAAGGGCACATTGCTGGCTCATGATCATCCTGTGTCTACCAGGACTTCTAGGTCTTTTTCCTCAGAGCTGCTCTCTAGCAGGTCAGTCCCCAACCTGTACTGGTGCTTGGGATTATTTCTCCTCAGGTGCAGCACTCTACAATTGCCCTTGTTGAATTTCATTATGTTTCTCCCCGCTTGACTCTTGAGCCTGCCCAGGTCTCTCTGTACGGCGGCACAGCCTTCTGGGTTATTCTTGACCCCTGGGGAACACCACTTGTTACAGACTTCCAGCTGGATTCTGTGCCCCTAATCACGACCCTCTGAGCTCTGTCTTTCAGCCAGTTTTCAATCCACTTAACTGTCCATTCATCTAACCCACACTTCCTAAGCTTAGCTATGAGGATGCCATGGGAGATGGTGTTAAAAGCCTTGCTGAAGTCAAGGTAGACAACATCCACCACTTTCATCTATCCAACCAGTCATGACATCATAGCATTAATCCTTTCATGGAGTCTCCTGGAAGTGACACAAGCAGAGCAACTTTCCGTATCTCCAACCTCTTGATGTTTTTCTCATAACACATTTTCCCTGTCACATACTGTCTTTCAAATCACCTCCTTTCATTTGTCTCCCTCCACTTCCCTTTTCTCTCTGCTGACATAAAAGCATTTGGCCATATAGGAACCTCCTAAAATTTCCATCTTGTGCTTATTCAATATGCATTTCTGTATTGAATCCATACCCTGTCTCCATTCAAAACAAAACAAAACAAAACAAAACAAAACAAAACAAAACAAAACCCCAAAAAACGCCATGAGAGGGGGATTAATCTGCAACAGAACGTCAGATGATTGAATCAGTGGTGCAAGAATAATCAGGAAGAAGGCGACAATTTGAAGAGGCAGAAATTACCATTATCTCTTTGGACATGGGTTCACATTAGGGAATAGACTGACGAGCACAGAGCAGATCAACAGCTTCTTGTGTTAATATTGCTGTGAAAAATACATTTTTCCTCTTTGGCTACGAGCTGTTTTCCTTGCACACCCTTGTCTAGTTGACCAGTTGGAGATACATCCTAATCCTTTTTCAGACTCCTTTTTTGACTAAACTTCATCCAGTAGTAAACACCCCCTACACCTCTGAGAGAAACTACAGGTAACAGTAACAGCAGAATGCCAGTGTAATCTAAAATAACTTTAGTAGTTCCTGTCACTTGCAGCAGACTTAGCTGGCAACTCATGAACTTTATGCACAGTGCTTTGATTATTTTGGGAGAGATTCTCTTATATTGGGATATATTAAAGGAGGGGACCAAGAATACAAATATCTCTCCACTAATATCTCTCCTGGGGCAAATGACAAGGTAATTTTCATTTGCATTTCAAAATACAGCCATGACTTCAGGAGTTTTGCTTTGCAGGTAATTCTACTGCTTATAATGCACAAGATGGGCACCGATTAAGACAGATTGTTGCAAGAACTGAGGTTTGTTTATACTAGAATAAGGACTTCTTTTCTATACCATCACAATCCACATTAGTATTGCCGCATAATAAATGCCAAAGAGATAGGAAATAAAGAGCAGCAGTTGCAGATGAAATGTACAAAGTATACCTCACACTTCATAGTTGCAAAAAGCATGCACTACATGTGTAGAGAACAGTATTATTTACACAGTTACAAGTGAGGTTACTGAAAAGTTTAGAACCTAGCTGTTGATCTCTTACGTGCAAAAAATAATTTCAGTGGAGAAAAATGCAAAGAGCTCGTTTGGTGCATTGAGGAGTGTAAAATAAACTGTGAATGTATGTCACATGCCATTGTGCAGATACAAGAACAGAGGCAATACTGCTCCAAAAGATTAATTTTTTTTTTTCATTCTCCATTTAAGTAGAGGGCTTTTTTATAAGAGTTTATGAGGGAAATTCTTCTATCCAAAACTGCTGGTTTTTGAAAGGGAAACCATTTTAAATAAGCATAGATTTTCAACATTTACTTCACTTGAACTTTGAGCAGAAATGTCACAGAGCACTTACTGTTGAAACACTCCATTGACATTTTTCCAAACTAAGTATTTTGGATTTCTGCAAACAAAATTCAAAATATACTTCAGATACTTTTTAAGTGTGATATTTCAAATATTTTAATTTTCAAATTAAGTATTTTAATTGACCAACACTAAAGTACTTATTTAAGTGTAGATTTGCAAGAAAGATTAATATTTTGGTCCCTAAAATGTTCAGCTCACAAGAAAGCTCAGATCACAAACTTTTCTGCTCTATCAGTGATGTTCTACTTCCTGAACAAGTCTACTTTTCAGGATTTTCCCATCAAAATGCAAGGCTACTAAATGGAAGAGTGAAGTTTTGTTTCACAGAGCTATAAATTTCTATTATGAACTCAGGAAATGGAAGAAAAAAGAGCATATAATTTAATTTCCTCTAAGCCAATCTCAGAGATCTTTTTGGATGCAGTAGGGTGTTAAAAGAAAAAGGCTAAGGGCAAATAATCTGCTTGGAATCACTTTAGTACCCTCTGCCTATTGTAAAACTATGCAGATGCATGGGTAACACACATCCATCCATGTTATGGCAGTGGATTAATTTATTCTTTTTGCAGACAACTCTGCATAATTTTTTTCTTGAAGATTTTGACTGTTAATAAGAGGAAGAAACCTAATGAACACCTTAGAAGTTTCAAAGCTAAATCCGATGTGTTTCATGATTATATTTGTCAACAAAGAAAGAACATCTGATTTATCTTATTTCAGCATGGCAAATCTAGAGATGGTACCCTTAGTTTTATGCTACTTTAGTAGCATAAAATTAGACAAATTCAAGTAAGTTTTTAGCCTGTGAACACATTTAGCTTGATCATTCTTGATATGTTAGCATTTGATATTTACCCATCCTTACATTCACTCCAAACACTGTATGTGTTAATAGATACAATAAAGAAAATTAAAGAGTAGTTAACTGCTACTGGATCTTGATATGTGCTATAGTTGGGATAAAATAACTCTGATTAACTCATAATCTGCATTTCTTCATCTCTTCCTAATTAGAGATACAAAGCAGGGGGGAAGGGAGAAGAGAACGTATTTTTCTCTGATGATCTCCTTTACTGAATGCTTAAGACATGCCATATTTTAAGATAAAGTCATCCTTGTTTTCACAGTTTCCTTTAAATGCATATCACATGGTCTTTGCAGCTCCCAGAGAAACATTGTTTTCTCAGACTGCCTTTCTGAAAAGGACAGAAAGATTAAACACATGCTATCATTAAAATTAACAATGCAGGCCAAAGGTTACAAGCACTCTGCCTACTATTTTGAAGAGAATCTTGAATCAGTGGTATGAAAGCAGGACTTGAGTTTTTATGACAGCAGTTCATATCTACCAGGTCACCAGGTAGGGAGTATCTGTTTTTCCCAGCAGTTATTTATGATTTTGCTATATGTATTGCATTTATTTCTAATGCTTTACCTCTTCAATTGTTTTGACTACCATAATGTCTGTCACTTGCTTATTGGATCCTAATTTTGTTGCATTTTGACAACAGCTCGCTTTCAAGCAGAGGATCAGAAATTCAATTTCAGTAGAAGCTGCTTACAACAGCAGCACACTCTCACTTTTATCAAAAATAACTTCTAAAAACACTATTAATGGATATTATTGGTCTAACTATATCATAAAATATGTGATATCTTTCTCTGCAGAAAAAAGCTATTTTTTATTTACCTGAATGGTAGAATTCAGATTATCTAATAAAATCCCAGCTCTGAAGAGACTGTGCAATATTTAGATATCTAGTCAAATTAAAAAAAAAACAAAATCACACCTGCCTTTTTCTAAAAAATATTATTTCAGAAGAAACTAACTGGGATATAAATTTCTACTTGAAAACTATGCTTAAAAGCCCTTCAGGGCACAAAAGAGGTTTCTTGGTTTTTAACTTATATATAAGTTGGATTGCTTGTAAACTTCTGTTCTTCTACAGTGGCAATTTCCTGTATGGCTAGTCACCAACTGCAGTTAAATCTAGTCTAACATATTTTTTCAAACCCAGAAAAGTTCACTGGATAAAAGCCCAGAGTCTTAAATAATGTTGGCAGAACTTTTAAGATATTGCATTAGACCTTCTTTACATGAACTAGTCAGTGCCACAGCTTCTGAAGTGACAAAGAAATTGTTCATAAATGAGAGTTTCTTTCTAAATAATTGTGTACAAAATAACAGTTGTCTCACTGAGATTCAGGAACATGATATTACCTTAACCTCAGGATCACTTTTTGGTAGCTTTTATGCAGAGACATAATTGTTTACTGCACAGTAATCTTTCTTCACTTTAACATAATTCAGTACAATGAATACTTCACATAAATGCCAGACAGTTCAGATATAAGTGTGTATGTCTGTGTGTGTGTATGTGTAAAGTGTATACTTTTCCTACAATCTTCAGTACTTCACTCTTTTAAAGAAGTAAGCAGTACATTTAGAAAAATAAAGTAGAAATCTTTATTTTCAGAAATTCGTAATTGAGAGTATCTACTGGGAAAAAAGTGTGAGAGAAATATTGCTCCCCATTATCCCGTTCTAAATTGCATGAAAATTGTTGTTACAAGCTGCAAAAGCATTGCTTGCAAGTTAAAGAAGAAAATTATTAACATCTTAAGTATTTCACTACATTTGAATTATTTAATAGTAATTCACTATATGTGTACCCACACTAACTGTTTATGATTTTAGAATAAAAAGGGCATTAACACATTAGAAGGAATTTTGATCGAGCTTATTGAATTCATGCTCAGGTACAAAGATCATTAACTATGATAAAGTAAAACATAAGGCACAGTAAAAGAGATCTAGCAACACTGTAACAGGAGAAACAAAATGCCTCCTTCAGCTGTACTAGGTTTGCAGGATATGTCTCAAACAGAATGACAGAATAAAAGTTGCAAATATTCTTTCTGGTTCCCCTCAGAAACTAGAAATAGCCCTGAAAAGTCTAGTTAATATGAAAGAGCTTAAATTAATACTCTTTAGATAAGCTCCAAGGCTATTTAATACATTATTGTTAATACATAGTATTTAGTTGCTCTCTGAATCTCAAAATAATTTGTGTTTTTACTTTTTAAATAGAAAACAGGGCTTGCATAGAGCAAGGAGCAATTTCAGAAGCTTATGTCCTATTTATTAAATAACGGTGTATTGAAGAAGACACCAAGTTTTCCATGTGCCTATCAGAAATCTAATGCTAACAAGAGGGATTTCTGATGTGGTAATAATTCTATACTTCTCTTCTATAACTTCTATACTTCTATATTATTATTCTTCTATATATACTTCTATATATACTTCTATAGAAGAAAAATTACATGCAAATAAGTAGCAGATGATGCCCTTCTTAAAAAATCAGTCACCCGTGTCAGAGAAAACGTCACCTGCTGAATTAGGCACAGATTTATCTTCTTTAAAAGGTTTGTTGTGTGTGCCTAATTCACGTAATTCTTACACCCGATTTAGGGTATTTCAAAACATCAAATTACCATTAGTGACTTTGCAAAATAGATTGCATTTAAATAAGGAAGTCACATTTCAGACCCCAGTGCATTTTTAGAGAGTCATAGATTATGGATGGGAATGAAAATGGATATGTTCATTTGTGAAATATATATGTAAAATAAATACATATTTCTTTCATTTGGTTAAACAAACAAACAAAAAAATCCCAAGCACATTATAACCTTTGAGCCCAAAGTACTTTTGTTTTTCAAGAAATAGTCTATGGAGGAACATACACTTCCCATGCTCCCCTTTCCCCTGAAAAGTTACACCTGTTACAAGAAATAAGTTTCTCAGTTTCCCACAAATCACAGTAAAGATTACAAAACTTTTAAAATAAAAGGTCTAAATATATTAATAGTTGCCTACATGGAAAATACTGTAAACAATGGTTAAACTACCATAATGCAGATTTCTGTATGAAAGCTTATTTGGCCATTTCCTGGGTGTAAATGCAACCATTGGACTTAATGGACATTGCACGGTCCCCCTTTTGCACAGCTTTAATCAAACCAATAGTTTAGAATGAAATGACAGTAGCAATTTCATTGAAGGCACTGCACAGCAAGAAGTATAATTGCTTTTTACTAATTTCTATAATCACAGTCACTTCTTTTCTTCCTTAGATACAATATTTTTATTCTCCTTTGTCTACTCTGTTTCTTTGATATTTGGGCTTCAGTTTTTCAAAGCAAAAAAGAGGCAGTATAACAATGAGACAAAAGATTTTATTGTGTGTTTTGATTGCTTTTTAACACTGTTTCAACAGTGCAACATGTTCACTACAACAACCACACAATTGAATATTCTGTTATCCAAATTGTCTCCTTAATTATCTGGAACTTCATGGTTCCAATGGCTAAAAATACTTAACTTCTGTTATTATATTTACTAGTGTGAAAGTAAGTGGAGGTAATACTTTAAAGCAGGCTTAATTTCAGATATAGGAAGAGACAACGGTCAAAACTATATTGTCAACTATTTATCAGGGAGTATAGTGATACGACAAGGGATAATCTTTTTAAACTGAAAAAAGGTAGATTTAGATTAGACATTGAGAAGAAATTCTTTACTGTCAGAGTAGCGAGACACTGTAAGAGGTTGCCCAGAGATGTTATGAATGCCCTGGAGGTGTTACATTCCAGTGGCATATTCCAGTGCCAAACTACAGTTGTATCATTTCCTAATTGCTTTTCCTCTTGTTTATGTTGGTCAAAAAGCTGCACCTCTGTCTGTGAATACTGTTACTAATTCAATAAACATTAAAGTTCAACTTTTACAGTATCATGCTATAGTATCTTCTTCAAAGAAGAAGATAACATAAGTACGGTTATAGATACAGCTCATGTTTATGTACATGATTTAGAAAGGTCTCAAATATTCAGGAAAATATATGAAGTGTAGTATAGAGGTGAGGTTTTCCAGCACAATGAAAAAAAAACAGTAGAAAATCCTTGTCATTTTTAATGTATTTTTCAGAACACACTGTACGACTGCTACACTGTACACACATATTAGTTCATAATTATATAAAAATATATTTCCATGCATAATCAGGGCATACATATTTTAAAATGTTCTAAATACAGGTGTCACATGCAGAGATAGTACACTGCAAAAGCTATTGGAATTTCACAGTTTATGCATGAGTATATATCATATATTTTTGTAATGTATCTTTGGTTAGTGCATTAAGAGAGTTTTGTAAAGAGCAGAAAATTTTCTCAACGAAAATCTACTTTTTCCCACAATTCTGCAATGAACAAGTATTAATTTGATGTTACAGAAAAAGGTGAAAAAAATAGCAATTTCTTCTCTTATTCATTCAACTCGTTCCCCCCAAATTATTATGACATGCAATATTGACAGGTAGGATAAATGTTTCACAGGTCACCCCCAAAATCAAGACATGTAGGTACAACTCCTTCCAGTTGAGAGACAGGTACACTGCATTTATGAGGCCTTGCTGAGGCCTTCCACATAAGTACTGAGGTAAATACTAAAAAAAATTATCCATCTGGACTTTGGAGGTATCTTGTATGTATATATGTAAACCAAGCTTCTGTGGTAGTTATGAAAGGTGGTACTCTCACATGCTTCCTTTTGACCTCTATAAAGCACCTGGGTAGAAGACTAATAAAAATCCTGATATAATACTGAAAAGAAGAAAACAAGGAAAGATATATAAAAGTAGAATATTTTTTTTAAATCACAGATTTAAAATAAACACCAATGTGTATAAAAAGTAAACTGGATTATGGCTACAGTTGTGGTAATGGGTTGATTGTTGTGACAATGCTGTTAAAGACAAGCATTCAAACCAATAGTTATTTTTTTTTACCTAATCTGAAAGTAAAATGAATGTAGGCAGACTACCAAAATAAATTCATGCTTCTTCTCATTAAAATATAATATGGTAGATCAATCTGTGTAGTGTAATCTAGTAAAGCAGCACATAAAAATTACAATTCTTTAAAAAGTGCATTTTTTTCATTTGTATTTGAAGAAATATAAGCAATGAATGTCTCATGCTGAAACTGAACAGAGGACATATCAAAGTAATGCAAACACAGCAAAAATAATAGTGTCTTAGCAGTAATAGTATTTCTAAGTTACTCACAATGACACAACTGCAGGTATATTTTCCTGAACTCAAGTAGTAAAAAGGCATAGAGGAATCACACTCTGAATCAACGTAAAGCACCAATTTCCAAGAAAAATACAGCACTATAAATCAAGTAATGTAATCAAGTGCAATTCATAGTAATGTCTCCAATAACTTAGCTATTTATTAGTTTTGACCAACTAGCAAATAATGTTTATTTGGAAGAAAATGTAGCATGGTTTTCTGGGTAGCCTAAACATTACATGTTATTAAAAATGTCTGGAAGCACAACTTTAAATCTCAGTCTGAAAACAAAACCAGAACATGAGCTACAATGAAATCCCACCGCTGAGTATCCTGTCTTAGCATGTGTTTGACTAAGAGAAAGCAATGCAGTTTTGGCACGGTCACAAATTTCACCTAACCTGTTAGGAAAAGAAATTGGTCTTTAAAAGGAATCTCTCCACCTGCACAAGAATAATAATGTTCTTCCTCTTGATGGTGGTAGACCTGAAGGTGCAATTCCCTGCAAGTAGCTCCTGCTAATCATTTGTGATGGAAACCCAGCAGATCCTGCTCTGGGTATTGCTAGACAGTGGCTCACTGAATCTCAGGAACAGCTGCTGACAACAAAAGGTTGGAAAGAGACATGTCTAAATCAGAGTAAATTGGTAACCCACAGTTGGCTTGTGCCACAGCAGCACAATCACTCATTCCAGGTGTTCCATGATTCTGTGTCTTACACAATCCACCCAAATGTTCGACTGGACTCTTGGCCAGCTCTCAAAACCCAGTTTTAAAAGCTGCCAATTCCCCCAGCAGATCTGAACTGTTAAAGAAAAAGATATTATTCTCTTTCTTTCAATGAAGGAACAGCCAAGCAATGACCAGAACTGTTTTGATAAGGAAAAAAACAACTGCCACAGAGGGAAGAAAAGCACCCTTCCCAAAGGATCCACCTGAGTGCTTCTGCAGCAGGGAAGCTTCACAGGCTCTTCCCTGCAGCGCCTGGCATTGTCTAACTACACATGACCAAGAGGTCATTTTGGTGAAGAGCTGCCTGGGAAATGAGGAAGTCAGCCATTTCCAGTAAAGAACTGTCCAAACAACCAGGAGGAATTTCCATTAAGTACCAAAAGTTAGCTTTCCTCAGGAGAAAAATTAAATAAATCATCCAACACATGACAAACACTACACAGGGTCACAGTAACAAGAGAACTTGAAAAGACCAAGGGCACAGATGAAGAAAGGACTGAAGCACAGAAGTCTTCACTTCCAGGAACAATAATGCTAAGTGACTTGGTGATTCTTATTCACATGCACCCAATTTTAGTGTATTTACTTTTCATTCATATTATATTAAAGTAGTCGGGAATAACCTAGTATTTGTTTACCTTGTACAACCTTTGAAATCAGAGGCATCAACTCGTGTTTACCTTACCCAGAAACAGACAAAATTTCAAAGTAAAGGACTTCCTGTTTCACTTGTCTCATGAAAATATCTAAAATATGACTGAAAGCTGGCATTTAGTACATAAAAATTGAGAAGTATTTACCAAAGTAAAGAACAAAAGATTAACCCTTGCAAAAACAAAGGTTAAAGAAGGAATTAAAACCTGGTTTGCTCCTACTTAAAACAAACTTGCCCAATTTAGTGTGAGCTTACGTGATTTTGCATACCCTGGAGGTATGCATGTTCCCCTTTGTAGATATGTAAACACGATGATAGGTGACAGGGGAGACAGTAATCCTGACTGCACTTCAAGTGCAATCACATTAGATTGGTTCTACTTCTCTCACAGAGATTATACTTCCCAAAGATTGATCACTTCACAATGTAATTTTTTAAATAACACAACTAAGAGTAAGAATCTTAAGTGTTTAGAATAATACTGTTTCTTTCCTGAAAATAAGATCAACTCTTACATATCTATTACATATCTAACTTCTTGTAAATACCTTCTATTTGCAGAGAAACTACTAGGCTTACCAGTGGATAGACGTTTCATGTGATAGAAACTAAACAAACATATATTCAAAAGTAGACAGCTTTATAAAAAAATACCCCCTTTGCTTTTAAACTTGCCTTTTTAACATAAATTCCCTGACATAATTTACAGTTTATTCTTCAACTCAGTAATTATAAGATCGCTTAGTGTTTCTGAGCTTTATATCACATTTGATTTGTTATTCTAGTGATTCAGTGAAACGCTTCCTGAGGCTTATGCTATAAGGCCCCCTCAGCTTACTATATTCTCACAACTTGATTTCTCTACTTCTTTGGGAATTTTAAGCTGTATTTTCCTAAGAATAACTGGTATTACACAGGCAGAATATGACAGGCAAAACACATGGGGCAGGGGAGCAGGGAGGAAGCAGGTCTACTTGTGCATTCTCAGTCATGGAGTTTAGCCCTCGGAAGATTTTTGGTCTAAAATAATAATCTTTACAACAAAGTTGTCTTCTAGTCAAAAGCACATTTTATACTGAGGAGTCATAATGATTTAAAAATAGGCATTTCAGAGGTGTTTGGGTTTTTGTTGAAGAAAACACAAATAAAAAAATCTATTTTGCCCAGTCAAGCATTAATATCATGTCAAGTGATTTTAAATATTGAAAGGTAAGATAATAAAGCCTGAACTATTTTCTTGTTCCATCCTCAAAATATATATAACAGACTAAACAAATCAGGTATTGCAACAGTTTTTATTCTCTTTAGTCAAGCAGGACACCAGGAAAATTATGTTATGTTGAACTGACCAGTTTTGACCAACAGTCCAGTAATATGGATCTTCCAGAGCATAAATTCTTGATATTTTATTCATGCTAACATGCTTCTCCATCTTGGGGAAACATGACAGAAGTTATATAAATAAGCTTCTCATTTTAAGAGCATGTTTAATTATATTTTATGTATCTACTAAAAGATAATGAGGGATAGGAAGAGAGAGGATTTAATTTTTTAATAGTAAAAAATATTACAGCCTTCAGAATACCTTCATTAGTGATTTTTCACTCCAGTTCAATGACAACATAGAAACTCTACTCATGACCAAAAATAAGTTCACAGATCTTTAGAATTAAGATAAAATCAGGGTCCCAACATGTTTTGCAGTTTTGCTTCAAGGTAGAGCTGTAACTGAAGTGAAAAAGGTTAAGGAAGCTATGACCAGGGTTAAACCAATAAGCTGTGGGAAAATCATTTTACCTCCTTACACCTCTTGCTTCAGACAGGAATAAGCGTATGTTTATTCCATGTTTTCATTTTTAAAAAAATACCTACAAGATTGAGTATGTAATTGTCACTACTTTGCTTTTAGTAAGTGATCATTTTTATTAATAGATATTACCATCCTGAAGAACTGTAAAGAAATTACCTTTCTGTATATCTATCAAATGAAGTCAAGCTACATGAATTGTTTTTATTACAAATGACAGTATCAATTTAAATTTTCCAATAAGAGAAGAAAGTTGTATAACTCAAGAGAGACATAAAGAATAAACGTGTTTCTGCCAGCTGTTCTTTTGCTAATAATTCTCTCTCTTGCTTTGCTTAAGTCTCAATATACACGGAGAGTTTTGTTTGATTATTCATGGCTGTTTTCCCTTCTAATATAATGAGCTTTCTTTTTCAGTGTGTATGAACATCTGTGATGAGATATTTCAGCGCACTATGCCTATTCAATTTTTATTACTCACATTTTTGGACAAACTGGAGGAAATCTATTCTGATTCATAATAAAAAGACACTGAAATATGAAAAATGAAATATGAAAAATGTTCAAAATGCAGATGAGTGACAATTCACATACTCTAAGTGATTATACTCTAATTAAAATTGAAGTTATTTGAGATTTTTTTATTATTTTTTTTAGATTTCTTTTTGTTTGTAAAAAAAACAAACAAATTTGATCATTGCCTGTTTTAAGACACCATTTCATTTCTGCCCCATAGAATGTGTCTGAACTTTCCTCTGGACAATGGAAAGTTGATGAGGAATTTCCCATAATATTGATTTCTGAAATATGATATCTAAATTTCAGTAAGTTTCATCACTACCTGGCCCAGAAGATTGAACAGTTTGGCTTTGAAAAGCTGCATGCTGTTTAATTCAGAATACAGAAGTATTTACAGAAACAGAACACCCAGCAGCCTTTCATGTTTAATTCTCTTTGTTGCTCTGCTTAATCATTTCTCTCTCACAACCATACAATAGCATTAGAAACTGGTTTGTGAATACAAATTCTCCTTCCTTTTATAAAAATGAACATTGATATCTGTAAGTAAAAACAACAAGTCTCCTATTTATGGATTGTCCTTACACTGTATTTTTCTTTAGTTTGAGCTGTAGTATAAGGATATATCAGACAAAGCCACCCATTTCGATCAGCGTGCAGAAATAGGAACTTAGTTCTAGGATTGCTTCTGAGGTCCATGATGGGAAAAAGTTTTGTATGTTCAAATTCCTCTTCATGTTCTGAGTGTCCAAGAGAAAGACCAGAAGGGAGTCTCCACTATTTGGCTGGAAATGATTACGCTAACAAATTAAAAAGAAAGTTGTGTCCCAGAACTGGGAGAAATGCTTCTTCCTAAGATTCTCTACTGCATAGCAAGCATATTCAGACACAGTTTTCAGTACAGCCTGCCCACACACACTCATTTTTGAGATATTCATTGGTGAGAAATGTCTTAACCACACTGCAGAATTACCCATTGGTAAATAAGGTAGCAGGACCATAATAACAGATATTGAGTTGAAGATTGAATACAACAGAAAACAATTCATTAATTTGGGCTACATCAATGTAACAGAGACTCCCCAAACTAGGAAAAAAAAAACAACAACAAAAAAAACCCCCACCATCATTTATCTTGTGCACATAAGTGTGTAAAGTAGTTGTTTGATTCATGATGCATTTATTTTACAAAAGGAATGATGTTTCTTGACTTCTGTCTCTCAAACTACAGTACTAGTAAGATAACCATCCAAATTCTATGGAATTCTATGGGGGATTCAATGGGAGCTGACTATTAAGCATACCATGATACAAAAATAATTGTGATGTTCTATAACACAGATCATTGAGTTTTGTCTGAAACTGTTTCTCATTTTTGAAATGAATTCCCACAAAATTTCTGTGATTTACCTACTTCCCTTCAAATCTACTAATTCTGTTTTGTTGCACTAAGAATAATAACTTGTGCAAGGGCTGATGTAGGCACACCTGGCTTATCTTTGCGATCAATACTGTCTTCTGCCAATCTACACTTGCAAGTTAAATTCCCATTGCTACCTCAACCCACTGACCTATCTTAGTAGCACATCTTTGGTGTAGAAATCATCTCCTTCTTCATTGCAAAGCATCTAGCAAATTCCACAGCAAACATTAATGTGTTTTTTTAAAAACTTCACAGAACACAGTGAACTAACATTAATAAGGATGAGGTTTAAGATACTTTACAGATATTTTCTTTTTATCTTTTTGTATTAAAAATCTGTAGATTTTAAAAAGATGAAGTCCTGTGTATCTAACATTTGGAGCTATATTTCCTACTACAAGTCTCTTTGTGAGCAATTCCTAACAGCTGTGCAAACATCAGCCACAATGAACAGGCACAATGCCAAACAGAAAATTACCAAATAGATGAAAATATCGTGTCTTTGCTGAAATTGTTACTTTCCAGCAAATTGTAAGGTACACACATGAACAGTACCATCTTAATTGTTTAGAGGTCAAAGTGATTTCTTAGTCTTGAGAAGGCCCCAGAAGGGAATCTTACCAATGTGCATAAATACTGAACAGAGTGTGAAAAGAAGATGAAACCACTCTTCTCGGTGACACGCAGTGAATGGACAAGAGGCAATGAGCACAAAGTGGAACATAAAAAATTCTGTTTAAACATAAGGAAAAAACCAGCTTTTTTACTGTAATGGTGATTGAGCACTGGAACAATTCACTGAGTGGAGTTGAGGAGTCTCTGTTCCTGAAGATACTAAAAACTCAACTGGATGTGGTCCTGAATAAGCTGCTCTGGCTGATCGCTTTGAGCAGTGTATTGCACTAGATAGTCCTTTCTGTCCTCAACCATTCCATGACTGTTGATACCAAGTTAAAAATCAATCCTTTTTACCATAATCAGTCCTTAATTTTAGGAAAAAGAAATAATTTCTAAAATCAAACAATGGGTGATCACAGAATGTAGAACCTGGATCTTTAGTTTTCAAAATTCTACTATTGAGTTCTACAGAACAGCAAAAATTATCAATTTTACAGATGCTTTGATTTTCTATATGATTTTTTAATAATGAAACAGATGCAGGATAAGAAAATAAAGACACAAGTTTATACTCAAGTAAATAAAACTCACCTTCAACTGTTATGAGTTACTTTAAGCATGAAAGAATTACTGCAGTAAACCCATTTCATTTATCGGTGGGGGAATACACCATTACACACAAAGTACTCAAATCATAGTGGAGTCAACAACTGACAAAGTTGCCATCCTATTTTCACATAAAATGGAACAATTTACAATACTGAAAGGCTCATCACAGTAGAGGATGAATACATTAAAACACTTCCAGGTCTGTTACTGGGAGGCACAGGTGTAGAAAAATGCTACAGACACATTGCAGTGTCACAGCTGTGACTAGGGATCCAACTAACATCAGCAATATCTTAAAGACTCAAATCTTCCTAAATTGTCTCTCAGTAATGGGCTGGTTTTGGTTTTTTCCTTTTTAATTCAGGTGGGCACATATAAAATCAGAACATGCAGCCATTCCAACTGCTTCCCCCTACAAGTTACATGAACTGAGGCTACCTGACTTCAACAGTCCTTTTGTGTTTAAGAAGGCTTCAAAGAAAATCTTCAGTATTTTCCCTGCCTAAATTGTAGACTACTCCACATTAAAACTTCTATATTTAACATATTACAAAGACAGGAATTACATCAGTCTGTTCAAGTCCAAGCATATGGTCAGGCAAAACTGACAATAACATCAATATGTTCTTAAAATGTGATAAATATGCAGTCAATGCATTTTCCTGACTAAGTATAAGAGGATGATTTATCCGCAAAACTGGTGTAGCAGGAAATGTCAGTTAAAGACCAAGAAATACAATAAATATTCATCATGTAGAAACACTTTTTAAAAAGTGACATTGTGAAACATCTTCCAAGGAAGAAACTCAATTAAGTCTACACATAACATTAATGAACAAGGCCAGATATAGTCTGACCTCTCTCTTTCTCTTCCCCTGTCCAAACTTAAATTTTCTTCATTTCAGCATTCATCAGTGATGAACACTGTCACATAAATTCTTAAAACCCAAAAATGAACTGACAGTACTAGCATTATCTACTGATACACTTCCATTTTGTGTGGCATTTGACATGGCCTGTCTTTGCTTTAGTGCTTTCCTGTCCCCTATTGGGATAAGAGAAGCCTAAGGCAATTTTTTTAAAAATCACATGATAAATAGAAGAAGAGAAGAAAGATTTAAGTACCTTTTGGAGCAGAAGAGTGCTCCTAAAATGCTTAGTGTTTTGAATGAAGCACAAACAATTATTACTCTATACAATGAAAAATAATATTTTCATGCTATTTTCAGAAAACTACAACTAAAGAAGCACAATGCAAATTAAGCAAGTTAATTTCAAATTAAGCAAGTTAATTTCACATTAAGAGTTGAATCTTTCTTTTAACTGAGAAAGTTAAATTTGAATGAAGGGTAGAGTCTTAATGTGAATTCTTAAATGGGGAGCAGGAGGATAGAAAGACATATGCTCTTCCCAGTTCCCAACTTACATCCCATTTCCCAACTACCATGATTTGGGGATAAATGTTATAACAAATAAACTGGGAAAAAAACAAAACAAAACAAAAAAACAAACCAAAACATCTTGGAGAATAAAAAAGAGCTATTCAGAACTCTTAACCCAACATGTGTCCACCCACTGGAAAAGATGAGAAAGAAGGGTAAGAGCTGAGACTCTAATGCAGTTAAGGCTGATGTTAACTGATCTAGCAAATTTTAATTGACACATATAATTTAGAATTAAAAAAGAAAGGCCTGATGTGACAGCGTATAGCCATTTCTATGAAAAAAACAAACCAAAACAAACCCCAAACTCTCAAAAATCTTACATGTCTCCCACTGTTTACCAAATCCCTACTATGCACACAAAAGTTCTGGCATTTTTACCATTTTTAATGCTATAAACAGCGTCTCTTTCTAACATAAGATATAGAACATTTAAATTAGGGAGGAGAGGCAAAAAAAGGAGAGATTCACATCTGATAATGGATCTGCCAAGCATTAATAGGAATGAAAGGGATTGGTGCAGTTTCCAATTCTTAATTAAACACACTCCTTGAAGAATAAGATGTAGATAAAGAATTTATGCACAACTGTAGTTTGTAACTGCAGAGGCGAGAGAGCTATTCCTTAAAAAAAATACACACTGACAGCATCAAAATCAGCACAAGCAGTGGAGCTGCACATATTGCTCTCACATGTATATGATCATCCCCCACATCCCATTTAGAAGGCAGAACACTTGATCAAACTGAATTCGTACCTGTGAGCCAGGAAGCATATAGACGACTTGGATCTCCGCTTCTGCGTTTGTCAGTGCAATTTATAGTCAAGAAGGGGTGGGGGGAAAAGAATGCAAAGCCAGCATATTACATAGCTGCATTAATTACTTCATCTGCAGTGCAGTTTGCACTGTTTTTATCTCACAGGAGCCATAAAGCTTCATTGCTTATTCCTCACCTTCACTGTTAATCTACACCCTTAGACTGAAAGGATCCACACATTAGTTTAGAGTTCGTGTGACTAGACTGGAATGGACTATTGGGTCACAGCTCCTCTCAATAGCATTACAAACGTCAAGTGAGCCTGTCATCTTCCAAATCTGTTACTCTTTCACCAGGAGCTAAGTGCTACAATGAAGCATAAAAAAGTTCTTGATTAAGTGAAATCAACTCTGAACAGCAAAGAGTAGGAGGCATTGTACTAGATGACCTTTTCTGAAAACCACCACTGCTACCATCCTGGCTCTGTAACACTGAATTTCTAAGGTCTATCTGGTAGTCCTATTAGCACTATGTTAACACTGTTCCTCTAGTTAAAACATGTCTTCTTTCAGTTTGAAGACATGTACTCACAATACTTTATTTTTTGATTAGTAGCTCTGAATTTAAATAGATATACATCATATTTCCTGGTTGTAGTTAACCTTGTTTTTACTTCCACACACGTAATCCTGTCATAACCTTCTTTACTAAGTCACCCAACTGGACATGGTGGGCATGTAAATACTGGCAGAGGGAGATTAAGGATATGTATGAAATACGTTGGCAGTTATCATTTGTATCCCTTGTACAGGACTTGGCAAGTAAGATGACAATGGGTAACTTGAGCCTCTTAGGCATTCATGATCTTCCCTATATAAGTGTACATCTCCCTTTAAAATTTTTACATAGAAAACTATATTTCAAGGGTCGTTGCAACTGCAAGAGAAAAAGTGTTTGGGATAGCCTTTACTATAGGATAAAGCCCTGGAGGGAACAGGGGCCCAAGAAAGCTGGTTAATATTCAATGATCGCCTCTTCCAAGCTCAGAAGCAATATATCCCAACAAAGAGGAAGTCGGGAAAAAATGCCAAGAGGCCTGCACAGATGAACAAGGAGCTCCTGCAGAAACTGAAACTTCTCAGCCTGGAGAAGACAAGGCCCAGGGGAGACCTTATATTGGACTTCCAGTGCCTAAAGGGGGCCTACAGGAAAGGTGGGGAGGGACTCTTTATCCAGGACGTTGCAACAGAATGAGGGGTAACGGCTTTAAACTGAAAAAGGGGAGATTTAGATTAGATATTAGGAAGAAACTCTTTACTGTGAGGGTGGTGAGACACTGGAACAGGTTACCCAGGGAAGTTGTGAATGTCCCATCCTTGGAAGTGTCCAAGGCCAGGTTGGATGGGGCTTTGAGCAACCAGGTCTAGTGGAAAGTGTCCCTGCCCATGGAACTACATGATTTTTAATGTCCTTTACAGCTCTAACTATTCTGTGATTCTACAATTGCATGGGAAGAAATACTAAACAGAGCAACAACATGAACAACAACTTGTGACAGAGTTGTAATGCAGTAAAGAAAAGAACCTAGTAGGAAATGAGGGAACTCATCCACCTGTCAAAAAATGGTCAGCATTGCATATTATGAACTTACATACCGCAGAGCATCTCTGTTGTAACTTTTTGCTTCTGGCCAGCATAGCATAATATGCATAAGATTAAATATTTAATGTTTATGCTTTATAGGACTTTAAAATCGATGCAAATATTATGTCAAAATGTATTCATTTCAGAAGGTAACAGAAGAACCATGTTATAATTTGTGTCATTCTGGTGTTACAAGGAAGCTAGAATTCTTCTCTTATGTAAAAACTCCAGTTGCTTCACCGAAGAAATAAAATTGCACTTCTGTGTCATCTATTTAGACAAGTTCTGGTCATGATAATCTATGTTTCATTGTTGACAGAGAGACTTAGTGCTTCTAAACTACAGTGAAAACCAATCTATGGTTTAAATGCGCAGAAAGAAGGGAAATAGGGCACTTATATTGCATGCCAAATAGAATGATAATCAGAACTACTTCAGTGTTAGAGAAATAAAATTAAGCTGCATTCCCATGCTTAAAAGCCTCTCAGTGTTCCTTAGAGAGTCAAAATTATTGGGCAATCTTAATAACACATACTTCTACCAACTCTGTATTTAATAAGGGAAATTGGTGAGGCAGCACCTTGAATACCATGTTCAGTTTTCGGCTCCTCACTACAAGACAGACATTGAGGTGCTGGAGTGCGTCCAAAGAAGGGCAACAAAGCTGGTGAAGGGTCTTGAGCACAAGTCCTGTGCTGTGAGGAGCACCTGAGGGAACTGAGCTTGTTTAGCCTGAAGAAAAGGAGGCTAAAGGGAGATCTTACCATTCTCTACAACTACTTGAAAGAAGGTTGTAGCAAGGTGAGGGGTTGGTTGGTCTCTTCTCCCAAGTAACAAGTGATAGGACATAAGAAAATGGCCTCAAGCTGTGCCAGAAGAGGTTTAGAATAGATATTAGAAAAGATTTCTTCACTGAAAGTGTTGTCAAGCATTGGACCACACTGCCCAGGAAAGTGGTTGAGTCACCATCCCTGGAGGTATTTAAAAGATGGGTAAATGTGCTGCTTAGGAACATGGTTTAGTGGTGGAGTTGGCAGTGTTAGGTTTACAGTTGGACTCAATGATCTGAAGCGTCTTTTCCAACCTAAATGATTCTATGATTCTATAGTCTGTTTTATGCTGCTGGTTTATTAATTTAATTTTTTTTTGTTTTAGTTGAGGATGCATTATCAATTTTTAATAATAAAAATTTTGAAGTTTTAAGTTCAAACCTAAAGTGTCAGACAACAATGGCCTATCTGATTTACTTTTATTAAACTGGGGTTTTGATTTAATGTTGACAGCCATGGAGTACACAGAACAGTCCGCTGATTTTTCTTCTCTGCAGCCAAAGACTCTTCTATGGAAATAGGAGGAATTAGCAGATGAATAAAATACTACTAGATTTGAGGAAGAACACAGTGTACGTTTCCTGATTCAAGTGAAAAAGACAAACAAACCCAGGCTGTAATTCAGTATGTTCATAGCTGAATAGATGTATCCACCGTAATTCTGATCAGGGCCAGGATTTAAGATATTGCAGTGAATACAGGTAACATATACAAACATACATGCATCTTGAAAAAACCCTCCTATAGTTAAAGAACAAGCAGAACAGAGAACAAGAAGATTCCAGACTAGTAAAAAGCCTCAGGTAAAACACCACTGGTTTTGATTTTGAATACTATTTGAATACTAAGTGTCCTTAGTTCACTGATACATAAAAATCTTGATATGGTAGAGAAGCTCCCAGACAGAAGCTGAGGAAAAAATTACCATTCTTGTAAGCCCAGTGTTTTTTGTGGTTTTTCTTTGGTTGTTATTTGTTTTTAAATTATCTTGTTAAAGTAAGAAAGGCACACAGTTGGAGACAAAATGGTTCAGTTTCTTCCTGTTACAAGTTTTTACTAGAAGAATAGTTTAGACAAAATACACATCTCATTGTTTTAATGTAATACACAAGGAAAAAATGAAAAAGTTTGCCACTGAAACAGACAACTTGCATTCCCCTAATCATGCAGAACTGACACTGTCTGCAGTTGTGCAAATGTACCTAATCTGCACATTAAGACAGAGAGGGAAAATTAAAATTTCATTCAGCCACCAAGTCTAAGACATGCTACTCTCCTGTTTTCTTCCCACTGCTCCACCCCCAAAGGTAGAAATTTCTTGGATATCCAAAAAGTCTCTGCTTTAATAAGAATTGAACACGTTGTTCTGCCTACCCCATTCACTGCAACCAGCAGGATACTATCTTATTCTTTAAATTTTAATGTATTAATGTAGGTTTGGAGGTAAAAGCACAGGCTGATTTCATTTAAGAAAACACCTGACATGCCTGAGATTTCTAAGTGTAAAACAATCGCAAAGGGAAATAAAAATTGCAGCATGTACCAATAGGAAGCTAAACAAAAAAGCAAAGCCAAAAAGCATGTAGGCATATGCTCACAAAGGCTTTTTTATTTCTTTTTCTGACCTCCTGATAATACACCTGCAGCATGCTGCCCAGCACTAATGTTCTTCTAAGTGGTATGTTTCAAGAAGATAGGCTAATATGCTACATTCTGAGACAAAACTTCACTATCACAACTCTAGACTCCAACACAAGTCAATAGAAACATCTTCAACTGCCTAGTTTCACATGACTAGGAAAAAAAATCCTTAAGAAAAATAATGTCAGTATCCTAAATGGGAAACTTTTGGAATTATTAGCCCATTAGTTATCACAGTGAGGAAGCACAAGGTAAAGGCTGCCAAGTCCAAGAGCTCTCTTCAATATTTTTTTGGTTATTTTCACTGGACTCTTGTATATTAGGTAGCATTGTTATAAAACTACAATTTGAGTATTTATCTTCTTTTCTATTTTTGAAGTTCAGCTTCCATAACAATGTATTAGGTGTCCATCAACATACTACTTTCAGTAGCAGCATGCATGATATTGTTGTTCACAAGGAACTCAATAGATGTCCAGCAATATTTTCCTGCTTTCATGACAACACCACTCCTGATTTATTACTCAGACTTCAGTAACCAGTGCCATAGGAGCCAGCAGGGAAGAACAAGTTTGCTCTACAATCAAGATGAGAGCAGCTATAACCATTTTTCTGCCACTCCCTGTTATTCCTCTTCCTACTTTTATTTAACTTATTTGAGAAAAATTAACTTCAGTGTCTTCAGAATCCCACTCAAACCTCCTTTATCTGCAACTAGACAGAGTAAAAAAATCCTGTTGACAGCAGACACCATCTGGTAACAGGCTCTCTCCATAGTCACCGGGCTAGATCAACTTCCTCCCTGACACAAGGCAGCAGTCTGCAACCAGCCAGCCCACCAAGCATCTTCCTGCATAATGCTGCTTCCCTAGTTTTCTGCTTGCCAGCTACTTATTGTCTCCTTCCATGACATCAAAGCCACTCAGGTGTAGTAGCCAGGCCTGTGTGTTCTACATTTCAAGAACATTCATGCCAAGTGTTTTTTTTAGATGAAAGATGTCTGTTTTTATGTAAAAGTAAAAAATAAAAGAAAAAAGCACCCATGATTTCATTCCAAATCAGCTTCTAACATTTTCTTTACTCTATCACCAGCCACTTTTTAATTAATATTAGTTATGACACTACAAATGTCATGACACTTCATGACATTTGCAGATATTGTTTTTCTTATGCAAAGAACTTTCTCTCAAATGAAAACATCACATTTTTTATCTGCAGTGGAGCATATCTATATATTATGTGCCAGAAGCACCTTTTTTTTTAAAAAAAAAAAAAAAGAACATTCAGAAATGTATAATTTAAAGGGACCCGGAGGTAACTACGTCACACAGATGTTGATGTGGGTTGAAAGCAACAAATGGACAATCTGAGGGAAGAAAAGTGCTGAGATACAAATCAGTAATGTCAAATACCCCTCTGCTCATTTCTTGTCAGCTACTTCTGCACCTAGTTTCAAAATGAGGAAAATGTATGAAATCAGAAACTTTTTTTACTTCTCCAAAAAGCCAAGATAATGATATAAAATGAATAAAATAATCAGACTATCAAAGATTACCTAATTGACAAAATCCTTCCTTCTAAACTAGGCAATTTTGTGACTCTGGAATAGGTCACATTCCACAAACAAACAACACGAAGCTGAACATAAAGCTGCTGTTTCTATTTATACATAGGCCCATGGGATTTGCTTTAAACATAAGGGAAGTACAATAGGAAGGAAGGAGCTGGGTTTGTGCATGAGGCAGACTCTACCATTTCCCTGTCCCCACACTGTGTTAAAAATATGTTCTAAAGAGAAAAGCTTTATTTTATTAATACCGATACATAATTTATAACAGAGAAACAAAAGGAGCAGAAGAGTGAAACATTTACATGCAGAGTACCATTATAACACATTAATAAATTCAAGGCCCTGAAACCAAACTGGTTACAAAGCAACAGCAGAAAGAACCACTGATCCACAAAGGAACCATTTTGCTTATTAGGTTTTTTATTATTTTTGTTTTATAATGCTTTCAGTTGTGCCTTCATGTATCAGTGTGAATTCCTTCCAGTTTGCTTGCTACTTTTACTGTCCTCCCTCTGTGGGCCTTTCTCATAGCCATTCTGCTTCACAGCGTACCAACTGAATGTTTGATTTTGTGCCAAGAATTATTACTGATGGATCTTACTTTTGTAAAATTGCTTTTCACAGAAGCCTTACATAGCCTTGTAGAAAAACCTACATGATTTTTTTATGCAGAACTTTAGACTTCAGATTTATATGATTTTAAGCAGATGAAGAAATCATCTAAACACAACCTTTTGGAGAGAAGTTCAGATTAATTTTCCTACCCACAATGTGTCATCATAAACAATCAAATACCAGTTGCACACCTATTCTGATTTTCCCTCATATAGTTGTTAAGATTCTAGCTACATTTTATTATTACACATGATTTTATATTAAATCTTTTTCAAAGATTTCCTAGAGATGCCATTTTAAGATTTTGAGTCCTGTCTTCCGTTGACTTTGGTAACCATACCCAGCCTTTAAGAAGCTGGTAATGTGTTTCATATGTTGTAACCCTAAACTAACAGTTATTTTAAACCTAAGCATATGTTTCAAAAACTGTTTAGAAAAATGTATTGCTTCACCAGAGCTCTTTAGTTATAAGTCCAGTCAGAGCGTTCTGTGACAATTATACACATCTATATCATGAGAAGTACAGTAAAGGGTTCTCCCTTTAGGGAGAGGGAAGATTTACTCAAGACTTGTTCATTAGTGATAAACTAGATTAAGTTTGCTGTTCTCTTCTTTTTTCTTTTTAGTTAGTTCCATTTCATGTGAATATTACTACAAGCCCACAAAATCAGGAAAACCAATTCAGATGATACTACTCCTAAAAGTTAGTTTGTCTTTACATGCAACTGCAATCTCTTAGTGAGGCTGGTCACAGAATAAGTGACCTGGACTACAAGCCAAATCACGATTACAGATTAGAAAAGACCAACATTCTTTTGAAATAAATCCACTCAGAAGAAAGATGACAGAGTGCAAAGTTATATATATTTGCATAACTCTGCCTAGAGGAGATGAACAGCCAGCATAACTTACTGTGCTCTTTCTATGACCTTTCTTGTATGCAATTCAGCATCGGTTCTGAGCAGCCTGAGAAGCCAAAAAATACATACATTCTCAGCCAATTATACTTGGTTGGCCAGCCTGTAGGCAACAAAAAATAACAGATGGTACTCTAGAGACCTACATTTTATACCAGGTTTGTATTTTTTAGCATTAAAGCAATGAAACAAAATTACAGGTTTTTAATTTCCCCCAAAACAGACAATGACTAGATGAGAATCCAGGTTCCTTTTCCAAGAACTTGCAGCAGTGTAGGCTGTCAGCTCCAGAGACTGCAGCTGCTAGCTACTCTGAGCTAATTACTGGCACACTAAGGCGTATTTAACTGAAGCCAGCGGATATGAAAGTTAAGGTACTGGGCTCATACAGGAAGACTGGAGGTTTGGATAACAAGTCTTTTTGGGCTTAACAGTAAATACAAAACTCAACTGCTCTGAGGAATAAAGAGAGATAGGCAAAAGATACCTTTAAGGATCTGGGCCATCTTTAAAAGTCAGTGAAACTTATCAGGATGATGCAGATGTCCCAAAGAATGAGGGCAGTCTGTCCCACCAGGACACAAAGTTGCCTTACTGATGTATGCCCATCAGACTGCTGTTATGTGGAGCAGCAATGACTGTATGAGTGTGCTAACTAGGTTAATCACCCAGCCTCTCAAGCGATTTAAGCTATACCTGTTTTCCAATTTATATTTGGAAGCTGACAACAAATGGAGTATGAACAATGTACTGTGTTAAAAGCATCTTTAACAGTAATACAGAATTTGTTAAACAATCTCCTTGAAATTATTCAGAATTACACAACTATTAAAATGCATGAGATTACATTTAATAGCACCCTGTACCTTTGCAACTTAAATTAGCTAGACAATCTTCATAAATATAATCACTGAACTCTTAATGAAATTTATAATTAGGGCTGTCATATTAAGACTGTATCCCACCAACCTAAAATGCTTTGTAAGGAAGGACAGCCATTCAAAACTGTTAAAAAACCATCATTTATAGGAACAACAATAACATATTGTTCCTTATGATGATTTTCTTCTCCCATATTAAATGAAGCTCCCTTTTTTCTGCATGTTAAAACCCACTAAAACCGTGATGTAACAAAGATTGTAAAAATCATATGGTTTATAAACCTGAGTATATTATATCCCTTCAGTCAAGTAATTACATGAAGTATCTCTGTTATAATAAAATGAACACCTCCAGATCATTAAGCTCTAAACCACTAGATAAGATCATCTGTGACCAACTTCAATACTATATTAAAGACTAATTTATATCCCATGTGAAGGAATTTCAAGCCATTTTAGTTGAGAAGTATTTTTGTTTTAAAGTCTCAGTGAGAATTGCCATCTCTAACAAACCTCAGTTATAACCTAATTGGGTATTGACAACAAATCACACTAATTTGTATTGTTTTGTCACTTGAACATATATAATTAGGCTCATCATCTTCCTCCTAGCAGAGTTTTAAAAGGCAGCCAAATGATTTTTAAGTCTCTGGGTGATGGAATTTAAGTTTTCTTAAACCTCTAAGAATGTTACCTATCTGCGATCCCCAAGGCCCTCTGCTTCTTCAAAAGAGCACTGCCCTACCAGCTACTTGAAGCCTGCTGAAGACAAACGGGCTGAAGAGAAGACCTTACCACTTGATATAACCTGTAAAATAGGTTTTGAATATAAATGTCAGTGTAATAAATGTACTGGGAAATTCCTTCTGAATTACATATTTCCAATTTGGGGATAAATGCACAAAAAAGAAATTAATCACAAAGCATGAGCTATTAATATATGAAAATAAAGAGGTTTTCACATTTCACAATATATTTGTAATCTTTCATAGCCCAGTGCAAGTAGTGGAATCCTATTATTTCATAAACTCACCAGAACACAATATTGTCAACTCCACCCTGGAAAAATACACTTAAGTTTTCTTTCTGTGAAGTACAGAACATCAGTTAAAGCATTTTCTGTTAAAGGTTAAAATGACAGCATTTGTAGATTTTTCTCTTTCTCTTGAGAACTCAATCAACCAGGGCACCTAGGTCACCATCAGCCCTGATTGTCCTTGACCCTTCCCTGGGGCTCCTCCCACCTGCCCACAGGACTCCATGTCAGTCCCTGTAGGACCTTCAGCCCCCACGCCAGTGATACCACAGCAGGACTGGTCTCCAGCTCCCCACAACCCTATCCTGCCCAGTCATGGGCCCCACTGTGCTGGACCCACCTGCAGGTCCATGTCTCAGCCCATCCCCAGGGAGATGCACAAGACATGGGGCTGGGACTGGGGCTTCCCTAGTGCCCTCTGCATGCCCTGTGCCTGGCTGGGGCAGGGACAGGCCCTGGCACCAGGCCCTGTCCTGATGGATCCCTGAATCCCAGGCAGCCTCCAGCTCTTGTCGCACCTTGACACTATATGCCCATATGATAAGTGCATCCAAAGCATTATTTATGTATATTTTTTTAAAAAATCATAAAGCAATACAAATCTTCAGCACACACATCGCACAACTGCATTAAATATGAAGACTGATAATATATAAAATACAAAAAATATTATATAAATGCCCCAAGTATATAATTTTGAAAGCTCAGCTTGTATTTTTTGCATAGCTCTTGAATACTCAGTGAAAGACCACAGAAATCTGGCAAGACTATGTTTCAGCAAAATTCATTGCACGTTAACTACACCCATTTAATAGCAATGCACGCAGTTTTGCATTAACCAATGATGCTAAATCATAGAATCATAGAATGGTTTGGGTTGGAAGGAACCTAAAAGATCATCTAGTTCCAATCTCCCTGCCATACTCAGGGACACCTCTCACTAGATCAGGTTGGTCAAAGCCCCATCCAGCCTGGCCTTGAACACCTCCAGGGATTGGGACACCCACAACTTCTCTGGACAACCTCTTCCAGAGCCTCACTAACAGCATTGGGAAGAATTTTTTTCCTGATATCTAATCTAAATCTCCCCTCTTCCAGTTTAAAACTGATAAAATGTTCTTCACCACCTTTCCTGTAACCCCCCTTTAGGACCTGGAAGGCCACTCTAAAGTCTCACCTGAGCCTTCTCTTCTACAGGCTGAACAACCCCAACTCTCTCAGCCTGTCTTCACAGGAGAGGTACTCCAGTCCTTTGATAATCTTCATGGCCCTTTTCTGGACTTTCTCCAGCAGTTCCATGTCCTTATGTCGGGTGCCTCAGAGCCAGATGCAGTACTCCAGGTGGGGTCTCAAGAGCTTTGCTTTTCGTTACAGTTTTTCAACTATTTCAGCATATCATATCTGCAGTTCTATTTTATTGCTTTAAGACACCTAGAAATTTTACACAGTTAAAGTAAATGATGTTCAGAAAAGATAGCAAACAATTCACTTTTTTTTAAAACAACTATATTCTTAAAATATATTCCAAAAATAAACAGAAAATTAACAGACATCTAAATGGAACAGAGAAAAGATGCAAAAAGAAAAGACTTTTGCAAAAAGTCTTCAACACAAATGTCATTTTTCTGTGAAAGCTTGATGTCAAATGAGGACAGGAAGGAAACCTGAAAAGTATCCACCCATACTGGGACTCTGCATAGCTTATTTGGGCCTACCATAAACTTGATTGGCATTAATGACTGAATTGGTATTAACATGAGGTATGAATTATATGCTGTATAAATTTTCCTGTGGTTATAAAGATGGATTTAGGATGTGTATTAATTTCTACACTGAACTTATTTCATTACCATATATTAATAAAAGATACATAGGTCCATTCCTTGTGAGCCACTGCTGCACAAATATTAATAATTACTAAAAAAAAAATCTTCCAAACGCATTTTATATCTTTCAAAATACTCAGATGTGCAATCAACCAACCAAGTAATGAAATACAAATCTTGCTTTCTTAGCTATCTCACAAGTAGTTTCCACAACCTAAAACCTACAGTGCTCATTTGCCTGTAGCATAAATTAGAAATTTTAGCTTCACTTAGTGTCACCCAGAATTGCCATTAAACCTTCCTGGTACTGCACAGGTTATCTTTCTCTTTTGTCAACACTAATTTGCTCCCAATTTCCCCTCTCAAAAGTCACTTAAAAGCTTTATTAGAACAGGATTCCTGGTACAGCTTTGCTTCTATTTTAGGACAAGAAAAAGTATTTAAATCTGATATGAGAATGCCCACAGAGTCTACTCCAAAATGAAGCTCAAAGTATTATTTAAAATACTTAGTTTACCTAGGCTAGTTTCAAACCATACATGTGGATAATACTCTGCTGTTCTCTTTGGAATTCTACTGTATACCTTAGTAGAGCTCAATATTAAGGAACTAGAATAATGTGCATCTTGGAGTATGAAGAGATTGTGTTTTCCTGAGTGACAGAGGAAATGAGTGATCAGTTAGGACAAAGCTTGGGCTACACCTGAGAAAAATTAAAAAGCTAAAGAAACAGAAAGGAAACCATTTCAGAAATTTGATGAGCGGCAAATTTAAGTGACTGACCTAGGGTTTCATAGGACACCACAGGCAGACCCAAGTACTCCTGAGCATCTCTAAATCACAGTCCAGTGTCTTGTGTCTTGTTTTTCAAGACGCATTTTGTTGCTGTGCACTCATATTCCAAGTACAAACTCCCAAGCACGTAGTCCCACTTTTTAATATATGCTCAAACTACCTCTGCAGACTGAATTAGTAGAAGTAAATTTAAAATGGACATTCCTCACCGGTCTACTTAAATTCATAAGTAGGTAGTTAGAAGTATAAAGCTACATTATCTGTAAATAATTGTATGTGTGCTTTTATCCTGTAAGCACAAGCTATACCTCCCAAACAAGGCCGCCCTTTCAAAATACAACCACTCTTACTTCTAATTAAAAAAAAAAACAAAAACAACTATGTTTTCTAATTTTGTATCTATTTTGTAACAATCACTTTAAAAAATTGTAATTAAAAACTAAATAGAAATGTCGCAACAAAGGTCAATATTCGGATTACTCATATAATACATGGTAGGTAGAGGCTTTGGGATACTTAATACCTTTTCCTTTAAAAAATGCACCGCCTCACTGTCTTCAGCTTTACTTTGTCGAAAACAGGAGACAGTTAATTTAGAAGAATAGCATATCTGCAGTCTACAAAGGCAATCTGTTCATCACTGACTAAATGCAGTTGTAAGAAGACCCTTGATTTTCCTGCAATGTTTCTACCAGATGAGTAACCCTGAACAAAGGAAGTAAGAAATGATGGGTTTTCTCCTCACTGCTTGATGCAATTGCTCCTTAGTCCTACTGTAGAAATGCAGATTAACTTTTTTAAAATGTTTTTAATTTTTTTAATGAAAGTAAGTATGGAGGTGACATCTATCTGTTCATGATAGGAAAAAAATACAAAATTCTCAGTTTCTCAGAGCAGACAGTTTAATATGAAGGAAAAGAGCCACCTTCTATAGGGGATTACTAGATAAGTGAAGAATTTTTTTCTTTGGTACCAACAAACAGGTTGTAATTAAAAAAAAATAAATACATAAACTTCTCTGTAGAAATATCACATTTGAATTTCCATAACATTTTACCTTGGTATAGAACACTGAAAAAGTATGAAATGTTGTTAAATTAAATTAAAAATGTTGTGTTATATTTCGAGGTGTAAATTGGCAAACTGCTTCAATTAGTTGAAACTAAACTCTCTTCAAAAATGCCATAAGGCAAGAATTGAGAACATCTTATGTGTTATGCTCAATGTACATATAAAATTCAACCTCTGCTCCTAACACAGAATGCAATTTTTCCCAATAAGAAAAAGACGCATTTATATTAAATGGTTCCAAACTATTCCTCTAAAACTGTGGAAATAAAGAATGAAAATATTTAAAAGAGTTTCATGAAAATTACAAACAATAATGATTTTAAAAATATTGTCCTAGACAATAAATAACATTTTACAGGTGATTATGCAATCCGATTAATTTTGGAATTTTTTTTTAATGAAAATCAGTAGAAACTTTTCCGTAGTAGCAATTGAATTCTAATAGAAATTATTAGTTAATTTAAAATGTGTATTATCACTAGAAGATCAGCTCTAGCAATGCCAGTGTATCAGAGACTGGGCATGCATAGCCATCAGTGTTTTATCTATATTCCATGTAAACCTACTCTTATGAGTGATTAAAACTGCTTCCAACAAGCAGTTTATGTATATTATGAGTGCAAAAATTCCTTTCAGAAGCAACAAGCTGCAGAATTTTTTGGGGAAAAAAGGTCAGATATAGGGGAAAGGAGTCTAAATCTCCAATAACAGTCTAAATAGATATCAATATTGATTTCAGTACTAGAAATTAAAAGAAGGATCCTGAAGGACACTAAGAGTACAAAATAATCAAATCATGTAACTTACACTACTCCATTACAAAATTACCACCTCAGGAAAACAAATATATTACTTATCTTTGGCATGCAGAACATCATTCTTTTTAAACCAGAAGATGTCATAAGCCATTTAAAATTCTGTTAATGTACAATCATCCATGTGAACATTCTAATAATGTGTCACAGTTCTTCATGCATAGCACACTTTATACTCATAAAATAACTCACTTTTGGAGGACAATGTACAACAATCATGAGTCACAACTGACTCATGGAAAAAGAGGAGGTAGGCAGGTTATGTTCCTACTCAAGGATATGTTTTGTGCAAAAATGACAAGAGAACAATTTTGCAAGGACAACATATAATGTGTTCTTGCTCTTTTCAGAAGCAGAGTCATTACAAGAACCCAAAAAGTATTTTGCATTCACTAGTACCCATAGCTTTTAATTTTTCCTTCTTTGAAGTTGAAAACTTGCTCTCAGCTGTAGATGACAGAAGTCTCAAAAAGTATTTGGGAGATCTCACAGTAGATGCTTGCCCTGTTGTTACACCTCTCATTAGATCTTTTCTTTCACATCTCTTTGTGAGCTGCTGGTATGTGTACACTCTAGAAATGAGCACTATGGGGTTATGAATTTGGCAACACTTGCCTATGTGTTATGCCTGAGGTTATTCTCCCATCTCTGGAAAAATCAAACAAAGAACTGTAAAGCTAAACCTAGAAAACTTCTGCTTTACATTCAGTTCGGTGTTATATCACCAAATAAAGTACTTTTCTGTTTGTTCAAATAACCATGAGAAACAAGAATTTTATTCTTCTCTGGAAGGCATCTAAAAACATCTGTAAGTGTAAACTCTTTCTTTATTAAACTACAAGTAACAAAAAATCTAGTGGATTCTTTAAGGTATTATTAGCATATCATTATCATCATGCAAATTAGGTAATATAGGACAGTTACTTTGGGAAACAAAGAGACATCATGGTGAAGGATTCAAAAATACAACACTGGGTTAGGACAAGTAGCATTTCAGATGTTTGATACCTATCTGCTAGTATTCTTCTAGGAGACAAGTACTTTACGTTTCACTCTGTCCAGAGCAAAAGTGATTCTTCTCACTTCTCTTTCTATAATGTCTGAGAACGTAAATAATGCCCAGCAACAAAAAAATTATTTTTCTCTATCTTCCAACATAGATCAAAACATTTATATTTTTATTCACTCAAGTTATTACTGCTCTTCTTGCAATCCCAGCTATCAGAGCTCTGTAATACGAAAGTATGAAGCACAAGTACCAAGAAGGTATTCAAACAGAAAATAACTGTCAGTGTATGGTTCAGAATCAAGCATGACTAAATTATAAAGAACTGTAACGAAGTGAAATAGTGAAATTAGAAATACATAGTGATATTTTTAGTGCCAAACATACATTTTAGCAAGTCTGATTCAGGTTATTTGAGATCTTGTGTAACCATTTGTTTTGGAAGTCAGATTATCAACTTCCAGACTTAAATGTAGGCTTCCAAATAATCTTCACTGATCCATCTAAAGTATTCAAAGTTTCAATTTGCATGGAAATAAAACCGTCTGCTCTTGTACAGTATTATTTCTGAAGACTAATCTGAGAATTTATAAATGTATAGACATGTTCAATTTTATGAAAAACTGTGCCCCTTCTTGAAAGCCTTTTTTAAAGTTCACAATATTTTTTTTGAAATTACAATTTTTAGTAAACAATATCTCATCAGATCCACCCATACCATCCAGATATTGATTCTCTAGGGAATCTATACATGTGAGACATTATTATATTGTTGCCTGTATGCTTATAACTGCATGCCACAGTTCTGGCCAGAAGTAGGAGCAGCTCACACTGAAAATGGATCAGTGGGACTACACAAAAATAAATATACATTTCTTTCTTATGGAGAGAAAGAATATTCTTCTTTCATAGGAGACAGTTAAAAATTCGTATTGTAGGTAAGAGCCTAAGTAGAGTTAGATGGAAACGAAAATGAGCTACAGAACTTAGCTGAATATTCAATAAAAGAGGATAAAAAAATGGGACAAGACAATTGATTTATTCTCCACATAGACAGTGTTAGAATTTTAAATACATTTTGGCTGTTAGAATTTTAATATATTTTGGCTGACAAAGTTTGTGTTAGTTTACAGCAGATGCAAACAGTAACTCAAATAATTGTCAGGTATCTGAATCTGATATGAATGTCTATAAATTACCAAACAATAAGAAAATATCTATCTTAAAATATCTCTTTTTTTTCTTGGAATACTTCTGATAACAAGATTTTACCGCTGATGAAAAAATAATTGAATAGAAGCAATTATATCTATCTAGTGTTCATTATTTCGGAAGTATTATCTTTTACACTCTTTTGACCAAACATGTACTACATTATGCTTACATGCCAAATATATGAGATAGTATTCATTCTTCATTAGAAAAGAAAACATTGCAAATGTGTTCAGCATTTCTTAGTGTCTTGGGTATTCATTATTTCCATTGCCAATGCAGGATTTGATATTATTAAGCAAAGAAAGTATAACACACAAACTTAGTGTATAAATATAATCTCCAAATTCCACTTCCAAAATACAATGGTCCAGATGGCACTTTTATTCATTAGTACCAAAGAAAGAGAAACTTTTTTTTCAGATCAGACTATCTATTTTCTGAATGTAGTATTTATCTCAGATTTCAATGTCTATACAGTATTTGTCATATCAGAAAAAATATTACAAAAATCAGAATTTTTCACTGCAGACTCAAATACTCTCACAAGCCTTGTTTTCATAGTGAGAATATCAATAAGCACTTTTGATGTGGGCACAGTGCAAATATTCATATTTTCTTCGCAAGGCAAGCTATAAATTAACAATCACAAATGGTCTTGCCCAACCAAAAAGTCTTCTAGAAGCCCCATCATGTCCAACCAAAATGTTTTCTAGAAGCCCCTGCATATTTCTTCCCTAACTCACTAGGATATGTCTAAAACACCGTTGAAAGAACTCCAAAAGCATTTGAAGAAGCATTACATTCAAATGCAAGTGCACAGTCTTCCGGATAACCCATGAAACTGTAGGCATATGGGGGGCTATTAAGGCTCCAAAGGAATCACAGACAGGAAGGTTGTTCCAAGATGGGGGAGGAATTTCTCCCTATAAAACTGCAGGGTTGTTTCTTATTGTGTGCACTGTTTAAACAGGTAACAGATGTAACTTCAGTGCCAAAGAGCTAGTGAACGTATTATTAGAACAGGTTTGCAGCTTCTCTGCCCCTTTGCTCAGCTTGCTCCTTAACCACTTGCTCTTTAATAACTTGTTCTATCACTCATTGAAATAAATGGAAAAACTTCCATACTGACTTCCAAGAATCACAGAATCTTGAATCAAAGAAGAACTTTGGCCTTGGGCTTTACTTCCCATGCAGACTTTCTGTCCTTCTCATGGAGTTTTACCACTTTGATGCAGGAATATGGTTTATCTACTTGTTCATTACCTTTTCATTATTACTCCTTCCCTTTATTTCTTATGTTCCCTCCTACTTAGTCTCAGGAAAAAAGAAATGGAAAAAAACCAAATCTGTAATTTTGGTTACTTCATCAAATAAATCAACCTTAGAGACCTTACTGTAGGTGTCCAAGAATTTACTTTATATTATCTGTTTTGACAGATGATTGACTGTTATAACAAATTGACTGTCACAGCATAACTGGGGTTTTTTAGAACTCATACATGGTAAAGAATGCAGTAGACCAACAATAACTTAAAAAAATATATCTGATCCTGACTAGGAAAAAAACACACTTAAAGGATAAGATATACTATGCAAATGATGATCTGGAGCAGATGCTTGAGTAGACTGTAGAAATGTTATATTATATAAAATAAGGTTACTGCTCTACATGGCCCTTATCTTCTATCCATGGAAGTTCAGATTCCTGGGGATCATGTGGAAGATACACATTCAACGATACGAGTAAACTTGTTTTCTTCGGAGTCAACAGGAAAACTCCACAGACTTCAGCAACAGTTAAATTAGGTGTACTTTTGAAAAAATCATGTCCCTAGCATAATTTTATGCTTTTGAGCAAATACTTGTTCGTATAGGCAAATATTTGTTAATATAAAATATAGCACGAATAAGACACTTCTAAAAGCTGATTTTTAAATATCCTGCATTTCCTTTGCCTTTAATAGAGAATTTATTACGGAAGGAATATATACTTTCAAGAAACTACATTTTTGTCTTGTATTTTTGTCTTGATATGCTGTTCCAGGCTGACTTCTGAGCCTCTACCATCCACTTTCAAGAATATGAGCAAAGAGTATCCCATCAGAGTGAAGCTTTACAAAACTGCTTTATTTTCTCCATGTTTTCCTCACCATAGAACAGAATAGAAACAATAGCATAGAATAGTTTAGTTGGAAGGGGCCTACAACGATCATTTAGTCCAACTGCCGGACCACGGACCACTTCAGGGCAGACCAAGTTAAATCATATTATTAAGGCCATTGTCCAAATGCCTCTTAAATTCTGAGAGGCATGGCTATAGCTGTTATGACTGCAGCTGTTATGAAAACTAGAAAAAAAAAACCACAAAAACCAAACAAATTACTATAGCTGTTATGGTGAAAGCTATGGAAAACTATGGTGTCTACAATTTTCATGGCAACAGCTGCATTTATAAGGACTCAGTTAACCATCTCTGCTCTATTCTGTTGACCAGCACCATTGTATTTTTATCTCATATTCAGTCATGTCTTTATAAGCATTCAGATAATGAGCCATCAATAGTTAATGTAGCAGTTGATGTGCCTGGTTCATGCTAAAATAATTAATAGCAACGTTTGTGAAGCAGATATAAAGTGAAATGGGAGAACATAGTCTTTTTGCTAGCTTTAGACATTCACCACATGCTTTTCCTCCTCTAAATATTTATGTTTCTGTCTTTTTTTCTTGTATGCCAGCTTCTGCTGCTGCTGGACTGTCACATCAGTCTTCTTCAGTCATCAAGCATTTATTACAAAGTCCACAGTTTTTAAGAGAAAATCTCCTGCTTATAAATATTTGCTATTGAACACACAGAATTTCACAAGAGCAAGGAAAAAACTCATACTTGAAAAGAATTCAAGTAAATACTTGTATGTACAATTATACTTATGACTGTGCTCTGTTTGGAATCCACTGGCAGTTTAAAAAAACAGAGTCTAGAGAGGAGCCAGCTAAAACACTGTCCTACTTACACTGCTGATACAGCCAGACTGTGTTTTGACAGATAATATTAGTTAGGAGTTTTCAACCATAACGAAATTGGTATATAATACTATGCAAACAACACTTATTTGCTTTTATGTAGAAAAAGAACAGCCATGTATACATGTTCCCTAAGTACCTGAAAAAACGTAACACTTAAATCTTTCCTAAATGTTTCTAAAGTTGGACACTAATGTTTCCGCACTGAGTTCCACTTAAACATTTGTAACTTAATAATGACAAGTGTCCTTTGAATTCCAGATGCTCGCTCTCTCCAATATACATTTAAATCCAGTAATAAAATGTACTTACCTCTATATTTACTCTATTAGAATCAATTTAATAGTTATGTTTAATCTAGTCTTTTGCACACATATGAATATTAAGGGAAACATTGATATCTTGAGATAAAAGTTGAGATAACTAGCAAAAAAAGCATCATTGCAATTTGCTTATGAAAATATTTATGTTCATATTTACATAATCTAAACTGATTTTGCCAGTCAAAATGACTTGCTGCTTGCAAGTGGGAACTGCACAGGTTCAGAACACCTAAAGACAAAGACATTTTTATTTAGCAGCCCTAACAACTGATCTCTAAGACAGAGGAAATCTAGAGATAGCAACAAGCATTAAGTTTTAATTTTTACACATAAATACTGTGTGCCTCAGTCGACTTCCGAGACAGAAAACTTGGAACTTCCAACTCAGACACATGGGAAAGGCTCTCCATTTCACTTCTTGGATTTTTTTAATTATTCTGTGGAAACGTGTGAATAAATGTTTTACCTTGAAATATAATGAAAATTGATGGAGACCTTACCAAAACCCTTCATACATAAGAAGATGTCCGGTACTGACATTACTGATTACTCATTCAAATATACACAATTCCCTTGACACTGTTTTTCAGCATAGCCAATAAAAAAATAAAATGGGAAGAAAAGTCATCATACTATCTTCATCACAAGAACGAGAGTTATGTTAAAAACAATACTGTGGCTCAAACAATTATTTCTACCCAAACAGCAAATATATGAAATTGCTTAGCCTGTGTTCAAACTGAAATGAACAATTTTTTTTTTCTAATTATTTTAGAATGTGTGGGTTTTTTTTTTCCCACGGGCTATTTTATTTTTGTATCTATGTCACTAAATGTATCCATATGTATGTCACTATTTTGTATCTATGTACTATATGTATACACATTTAAACAGAAAATAAAACCTCTGAATAAGGCCCTACTGACTTACTGTTTTCTTTGTATACCTTTCTTGTCCCTAGGAGTAAAACATTAATTGTTTATCGGTATTGGAAGAAACTGCAAAGCTATCAACAAAATTCTCTAATCACAATTCTATTAAAGCTTAATATTGATCAAATTACATAAACTGGTTCAATAAAACAAGGTCATTACATTTCCTACTTTGGATTTTCCCTGCTATCCTGCCTGCAGTAAGCGTTTCTAAACAACTGGTATCTTAATACATGAAATAAAACCTTAGTGATTACCAGTGTAATTCTATTACTGATTTTATTACTAAATTATTGTAGCTAACAATTAGCTGAAAACTATGGAGTATTAGGGAAACATTAAAGGATTCTTTTTAGCATTGAGGTCCCACACCTCAAACAATTCTACTATCTAGATCGAGAAAGAGCAGATTTTCAAATAGTGTTAATGATAATATTTATTAGAGAAGGAAAAAAAAAATAATTACAACATCTTGAAGAATTTATACTTAATTAGAACGAGGTGTTTAGATCTCCACCAGAGAGATTCACTGGAATCATGATACACTTAAAGTTGACGGATATAAAATCTAAATAAAAACAGATTGAGAAACTGGATTCATTTCCCCTTCATGTTCCTTATCAAGACCAAAAAGAAAGTGTGACTTTAGTTCTTTAGTACTGGATGTTTCCCTGTCTGTTGTAAGATTTCTAGTATGTAGACTTTCAATAAAAATCTAAAGAGGCTAGTATAGCAACAGGTAAGTCAATTGTTCCACCATACACGTAATATTAGAAGGTCTTTGATAAAGCTGTAAAATTTTACTAAATATTTCATCAAATGAAAAGTTATACTTTTTTTTTGCTAGCTACCAGTAAGACTTGTTTATTATTGCTGTATAATTTCTCAGAGGAAGATGATGTCTCAGATGGACTAGATGACCTTTAAAGGTCCCTTCCAACCCAAATTATTCTATGGTTCAATGAAACAGATTAATATGTATTTCAGAATCACCCTCTTCCTAAGCCTGGATTGCTAGCAGGGGATTTGGACCACTTGAGTTCCAATGGTCTCTCTCAGTATAAATTATTCTATGATCTCTATCAAAGAATAGCATATTTAGATTGCTGTAGTTTTAAAAGGACCATTTTAAATTTAGAGTTTTTACACACATGCAGAGAATAATTCACCTCATGTAAGTATAGCAATCTGAAAGTTAACCACCCAAGCTAGGCATTAAGGCTCTTTCTGTAGTCACGATAAAAGGAAAAAAAAAAAACAAAACAGAGCACTACCAGAACATGGGTAGGCTCACCTTATTCATCTTAAAGAATGAACTGCCCTTTCTGAAAGATCTATTTTTCCCATTTTCATATTGAGAGATTCTATATGATTAAGACTGAATGCTTAACTTTTAGACAGCGTTATTAGTCGGAGTGAGTTGTACTATAAAAGACATAGCACAGGTGCAGATTCCAATGATCAGAACATGAGAACAGTTATAGCAATGTAAAAAACAAAAAAATCTGCTAACATAAATGCTCAATGAAATCAGAACTTGGATCTTCTTTACAAAAATCTAGTAACTGCCCAGGACAGGAGATCAAAACACATGAAGGGAAAATATCGTAAAAAGAATTAAATATTTTGCATATTCTTTAAAGCAACAAAAACTATGTGCCAACATCTTTTACCCACTTAAAAACATCAGCATAACTACAGCAATGTCACTGATGGTATGACACTTCCATCACCATTCAAAGGCTGAACAAAATCGATGTATTACTCTAAATATCAAAGCACAAGTCAATGAATGCAGGTCATGATCTACCATTTACAATTGGAAAAACATTTCACCTGCAAAGTTTGCTTTCATGTTGTGACTATCACAGACTTTTCACCCTTGTAACAGCATTTCTCTAAGCTCTGTTGGACTCTGAAAGTAAAAGCTCTTTAGCAAAATCTAAAATTTAACACTGCTGATTTTACGAAATAAGCACAAAACTTCCAAAAAATTGTTGCAATGTCACTGGCTTTAAATATTAAAGTAAAAATAAATAAAAAAGCTAAGATAAAGTTTCAATTTTTTATTTTGATTCAAAGGACTTTAAAATAATTTAATATTCTTATTAAAAATATCTAAACATTCAAATTGAAAATCAAACCATTGTACTGACTGTACTCGTACGGACTTTGGAATTTATTTTCTCAGATTCATTGACAATATCATTCTGTTATTAGTCCAGATTCAAACTGAAAGTAACTCACTCATCAGAGTGAAAAGATCTTACACATTTTCATCAGTCCTTTAATAATGAGCCAAGTGATGTCTAGCTAAATTCCCAGTGCAGGGCAGGAAAAAGAGATGGACAGTTATCAGAGAAATTGTCCTGACTTTGACAATTATCAGGATCTATTTCAGTATCTTAAAGTCTTTTAAAGTCCTTGCAAAGTTGTTCTACTTTATCATCGTGTGCAGCCACAGGCATGAGCCATGTTGTTATTCATGTTTCTGGTAATATAATATACAAGAGACAATGAGCACAACCTGAAACACAGGAGGTTCTCCCTGGATGCCAGGAAACACTTTTTAGGGTGACTGAGCACTGGCACAGGTTGCCCAGAGAGGTTGTGGAGTCTACCCCCAAAGATATTCAAGAGCCATGTGGACACAGTCCTGTTCTTAGTAACCCTGCTGGAGCAGAAGGGTTGGACAAGGTGACCTTCAACCTCAACCATTCTGTGATTCTGTAACTATTAGATTAATTTCTAAGTAAATCATTGAGTAAGCACATTATTAATGAACAAAATACGCATATTTGACTAGAGAATGATGACCTATGAATATCTTCATATAAATAATACCTCAGCATTTTCCATACCTTGAAACTTATTTTTGAAAAGCTAAAAGAAACAACAAAACAACTACAAAAAAGCCTGCTTCAGCTCTGTTTATCAGAGCATACTTATAATTATTATAAGTCTTTTGATTCTTATTATTCATCATAACACTTACAATTACCTAAATTGTATTTTTTCAATGTTTGTTTACAACGCAACTATTATAGGTGACATTTCCTAGACAATTTAGTTTAGATAAGATGATGGCAAAATTTCTTGAGAAAGTTGTATCTGAACATTTTCCTCTTTCTACCACTCAAAACAGGAGTTGCAATTTTTAACTATAGTTACTAACCTTTTTATTGGATCACTTTTTTATACTACAGTAAGAGACCTAATTTTACTCCAATAAAATAAAAACATACTGTTAAGTATTTAGATCCTATGCTTACCCATTATAGAAGAGTTCTACTGCAGTTATCAATTTTTATTATTTTTTTTTTTTTACTTAAGAGTCATGACCTAAAAACAGTAAATTCCTGCTGTAAGGGAACATGCAGTGAAGACCCAAATACACTTTCTTTAAAAGCTTCTGTTGTCAACAGGCAGCTTTGGGAAGAATAAACAAGGCCACTTGTGATCTAGATTCTTAATATCAGAAGACCAAGACCTATTATGCACAGAACACCTCTCAAGCTAACCGTACCATCACAGAATTCTAATAGTTTCAGTAAAAACATTCAGACTTGTTTTTCATTCTTTGTGTGAATGATCTCACACAAAGTAGACTCTCTGCACAGTAAAGTCTGAAATAAAGAACAGGAAGTGGCAGTCTGGGTCAAGTTCAGAGGTTAACCAAAGGTACTATAATATATAATGACTTTCCCACCAGCTTCACCTTGAAAACAGTTTGGGGTTTTCACCCTGTCTTTTTCTAAGACAGATGGATTCTGAATGTCTTTCCTTGATAATTCAAGACCTTCTTCTGATGAATGATATGTCTTTATGCATGATATGTTATTTTCATTTTTTCCTCCATTAACATTATTTTTTGTTATTTCTTTCATCTTTATCTAGTCACTCCATCTTCCTGCTTCTCCAAGAAAATTTATGAAATCATTCATATTCCCTATCAAGTCAGTTTTCCCCAGAAGTAAGAAAACTTCAGTTAAGCTTTTCATAGAGAAGATGTTACTGCTTATTTGCTCTAGCAGTCTTTTTCTGAATCTCTTCCAACTTGAAGTTGGCTATCAATCACTATTGAGCCAAAACCAAGACAATAAGATTCAAACCACCCCTTGGTTTAACTGCATTAATACTTACCTACTCCTGATAGAAATCTCTTACCTATTACATTTCAGAATAATACTGCCTTTTTCACACCCACCTCTCATTGGCTGCCTACTAGTATAACGTATATTTTCCCTCTAAACTACTGCTACCTAAAAGGTCAGAACTCAATTTTTGGCATTAACTGCTAGATATAGGGCCCTCATTTTTAGCATGCAATATCATCCCACTTCTGTTACTCTTTTTCTTATGTACTATCATACTCATTCCCTTAGTTGACTGTTCAACTCAATTTTGTGTCACCTAAAATTTCCACTAGCGTGCTCATCCTTCTTGTGCTCAAATTAACAAAAATTGATCCCCAAACACATTCTTAATCATAGTTACTTTGTGTTTCTTTTAGGCTCTGTATCACTTTTATACTGAATATTATTTTCCTTAGTCTCTTGCATTTTAGCAGGAGTTTTGTTTATGTAAGAGACAGAAACATTAAGGCTTAGACCCCTGCTAGTGCTCAATAGAAATACTGAGAGTGCCTCTGTACTAAGCTGCACACTGCATGGGTGTTCACAGATGCAGAACCTCTTCTTTTCTTCAAATTTTTAGCAATAAATCTTTGATTAGAGCATCTATGCTGTCTTTCACTTATTCTTTTACACTCTTCTGTGAAGAGACACCAGTGGAAAAGAAGCTCAACTGCACACAAAAGAAAACCAAACAAAATCCCTTGATTTAACTGTCCTTCAGGATCATTGCTACTCCTTTTTGTTTGATCCAAACCTAGTATAGTCATTCTTACTGTCCAGACCTAATACTAAAGTTGTTAATGCTATTCTTCAAAAAATTACAGTATCTCTTTCATTTTCAGTCATATCTCAAGATATTCCAATAACCTGCTGGGGTTAGCCCTTAAATAACTGCTTCTGTACCCTACTCCAGTGGTTACCTTTTTTGTTTTCTAATCTTAAGAGCCTTCTCACTCATTTAATTCACCCTTACCACCCCCTTATTCCAATCACACAGCTGAATCTGTCTCTTTTCCTCTCTAACCACCATCTAATAGGTATACAATTTGACCCAGGCAAGTATGCACTGTCCCTCATGGCTACAAGCAAATTCTCTAGTAAGTGACAGTTAGGAGACGCAAATAAAATAGCATGGAGAAAAACTGTGTTTTGAATCATGATGTATTTTAAACCTCTGTCCAGATACACAGACTGAACTGAGAGGTTTCTTTGCTTTTAACTGTAGTATATTGAAAAATATTGATATATTTTTGATATAATATATCATATTATTATTTTAACTGAAGTAATTAATTTTGCAGTTACTAAAAAAGACCAAGGTAAATTTAGAAAATGAAATTTATGTAATTATTTTAAAAGAAATGAATGAAAATATTAAGGTATCAGTTGTTTTTGTGGTTTTGTGTTGTACCTTATTTTATCTACACAAGCTATTTTTATTTGTTGTAACACTAGTTAGAAACTCTTATCTGTAATAAAGTCTGTAGGAAACATCATTCTTTTTTCTTCATTTCCATCAGGGGATCTCTAATTTAAATGATCCCTAATCTGTTGTAAATGCTAGAGCAACAGCCAAAAGAACCAGTAGCTACAGGCCTGTATCTTGCTCTCCTTGAAGTCAGCAGCATTACTCCTACTCTTTATTTTGAAGTGAAGACAGGTTCCAAGAAGGTCAAACCAGGTACTATTAAATCAATAGGAGTTCTGCATCTGACCTCAATGGGAGAAGAATTTGGGCCTCAAGGAATAAATAATGATTCGGGTTAACGTAAATAGCCTTAAGTGTAAAATTGGTGAACCTAAAAAAAAAAATATTTATAAACTACATACCTGAGGCAGTGCTGAGTTAAGCTGTCGCTGGAGGGAGTCTCTGTCGTAGATGACATCCTGTAGGCGTTGCTGTGCAAGTGACAAGCTTTCTTGTGTCTCCCGAAGAGTATCAAGGAGACGGTCCCTTTCATCCAGCATATTCACCATCAGCTGCTCAAAGTGAGAATCCGAGTCCGAGCCGCTGCTTTGGGACCCCCGTTGACTCATCGGGGTGTCCTCGTTTATCGTTGGCATCACTTCACACATCATTTCTTTAAAAAAACACAAATCAAGGAAAAGCTCTTCAGTAGAAAAACATTTGAAGGGATTTCATAAGAGGAATTAGCTCTGTCACATGGACACAGTTAGCAGATTATTGCATTGTTCCCTCTTTCAACTTTGTGCTTTCAGTGTTAATCAGATGGTCGATAGACAGGGATTAAATACAGTGACTAATTCCACACAGCAAAGATTTTGAATGTGCTTCCTAAACTGAGAGAAGAATGACTGGAAGGAGATGGAGGGTAACAGGATATTTTAAATAAACAGTTTTGCAAATAGTGCTCTCTTAAAATGACAGAAAAGATTTCCTCTGCAATTGCATTCTTCTTTTTTTCGCTGATCTTCTCCCCTCTCTTAACCAATGTCATTGTTGAATTGTTGGTATTGATGCCAAAAGCTTGCATTATTTGCCAGATTTTGTCCTGCTCTAGTCATTTCTACAATACAGCTCAGGCTAACCATTGATCCAGTATCATGCTGCCTTAACAATGCCAGGTTAATCTATTTTTCTATCTAGTTATTCCCACCCTCAGGGGAAATTATTCTCCAGTGAGCTTGTTCAGTAAGAGGTCAAGAACTAGAAATTTTCTGCTAATTACCATTCCTGTGATATTTTATGCAAATTGAATTACCAGGGACAGAACCACTACAGTTTGTTTCCTAAAAACAGTCCTGAGCAGAGCAAATAATATCACCTAGTCCCATTCTTCAATTGTAAAGCTTCTTATGCAAATCTCAAAATGTTTGGGGAGAAGCTTACGCTATGAGATACTCGGTTCAGCAGATAGAAAAAAAAAATGACAGGTCTCAGAGCTCATATTTTTTTTTAAATAAATAAATAAAAAGACTGTGTTAATAATAGATGATATTTACCCAATGACAGTCACCCAAGGAATCAGAAATTGTTTTTCTAGTATGACTGAAGAAGTACAGCAGACGTAACTTCATAGGTAGTTAAGGGTTAATGTCTGGAAATTCTGTTAATGTAGTAAATATTGGAACCTTTTATTCCAGCAAGTCGGATCAATGTGCTTTTGATTCATTTGCTGTTAGTCCAAGTATTTTTCTTAAGAGTTTGCTGTGGTCCTTCTGGACATGAAATTTGTCTACAATACAGGTAGTTGACACACTTCTACTGTTAAAGTGTGCTGTCATGTAAAATTCTCACCATTTCAGTCTCAATACTACAATGCTCCACATATTATTAAATCTGGTCTGCTTTCCAAAGTAGGAAAATGGAACTCATGAAAGTGGAATTTATGAAAAATGGAAGATCTGTTACAGAATGTAACTTAAAGATGGGCCACACACTGAAGGATTAAGATATCTGTACTTAATTCATTAAAACCAATTCCTCCTCCTATCACAAAGTCACAAGCAATCATTGTGCTAATGCTGCTTGCTGCTAAGGTTTACTGGGAAAATTACACAGCTTTTCTAAGATTAACTGGCCTTGATCATATTCTGAATGTTCATGAAGAATTTAGCATTCTTAATTTTCACTTTTTTGGCAGATGTGATGACTAGCAAAGTTGGCACCAAACACTGATATTTCAGTATAAATTATCAGATACTACTGCGTAAGTTTCATAGACAATAGCTTCACTACTGAAGTTTCAGGTAGGTCTTGACCCTGTTTCTAAAGTATCTAGACTGGAGTCAAGATAAAGATTCCTTGTGGCTATTATCCACTTAGTAATTAATTAGGTGCAAGAGAAGCAGTTAATATCTTGAAAACATAGATACTGAACAGTTCCTTACATCTACCATATATTTAGGTCAGGTAAATTTGATCAGGATTATCTGATTTGATGCTGCATGTCTCCATTACTCATGAGGTTAAGAACTTTCTATTTCAGAAACCTTTCCTCTCCTAAACTATAGGCTCCACTAGGAAGCACCACAATGTACTTTCATATTGAGATGACATTAATACATACTTTTCAGTATGCAGCACGTGGCCAGAGACCAAGATCTCTGCATGCCCATTCTTCAAGACCAAACAATTCAGGTTGACACTGAACCTTTCCTGCCTTATGATCATCAGCATCTCATGGGGCACGCTTGCTGCCCCAGGGAATACTCAACAATGAATCTTCATCATTCAAGAAATTACCTCCAATGTCCTGAACACACAGACCAAGTTTATAGTCTGAGCACACAAGCATACACCAGAATGAGGGTGGTGCAATTTTTCATGCAGGCTTGGGTGTATGTGGGAACAGGTAGGGAAACCTTTGTGCAGGCGGCTGTTGCTACCTTAGCACCTTGTATTCAAACTAGATAGAAAATCTCCTCCTATGCTCATTATGGGGATGAGAGAAGCCATTTATATAGGTGGCTGTGGAGCAGCAAATCGAATCCATGGGTTGAAGCTCATGGCACTACTATTACATCTTCTCTCACTAAGCTGCTGCATTCAGGGAAGGGGGCAGAGCATACAGTGTGCTTATTATGAAAGCCCGAGCTGCGTTATCCTGACACAGCACAAGTAACAAACCTGGGCTATGAGTAAGACCACAGAGAAGGCAGGGAATGGGTGGGCAGTTCCTGATGTAGGCAGTTGCTATTTGGAAGTTTTCCCCCACAACTCACAGCCCCAGGAAAATCTTTAAAAGGTACAGCAGTTCCTGCGGTAAGACTGGTGATGTACATTGCTTTCCAGCAGTTTGGAGATCAATGCCATTATTCCATTGGAACCACATGCATCCTCTCCTTTTCTCCAGCCTCAGCTTGGAGACAAATACAGAAAAGCAGTATGCTAACCTGGCAGGGTCAGAAATGCAGATAGGGTGTGCCAGAAAGGGGTGTATTGATAATTCCAACAGTGAGGAGCAGGGGAAAAGGGAATCCTGGACCATATCCTCACATGGAGCTTTTGTGGTGGCCGAGTACCCTGGAACAACTCTGAAGTAAGGTGAACACCAGTTGAACACCAGCTTTTCAAGGTGTTCCTGGGTCACCAACCCAGAAAAAAAGGAAAAAATGTAAAACAACTGCAGGTTTATTGTGGGGTTCCCAAAGATTTCTTAAAACACTTTATGAAAGACATGTCACACTGTACTGATTTAATATAACTTGTGTCTTCTTGCCTTTATAAAAGCATTCTTTTTCTTTTTTTCTTTTTTTTTTTTTAAGCTTTATCTAGCATTTATCACTCATACCTGCCAGCTGATGGGATGCTTTCAATGTCCCAAGGCTGCCACCATTTGACACTGTTCCCAAGAAATTCTGGCCTTCTTCTACCATGTGTTCAAGAATAGAGCCACTTCCCTGGTACCTTATTGCACCCCTTAAGAATTTTCTGCTTGACAGCAGGAATCAATTAAAATACTAAGAATATTTGAAGAATTTTAAGAGGAAGAAAAAATGGGGAAAAAAAAAAAAGAAAAGGGAGGTTCATCAAGAGAGGCTGCAGGAAAAGCTAGGGCACGTAAAGCAGAGAAAGGACTTTAAAAAAAGTAGAAGAGTGTCACCAAACAGATCGATGACAATTTAGTAGTAGAAGATTGGCAGCTGAGGACAAAGAGGAGGGCACATATGCATTTGGATCTTTATATAGGAAGTGAATTACATCAGGGAGTTCAAGAGTTCTTGAAGTTTCAAGATCCTTCTGATGGTGTGCATGTGTTAGGTAACCCTTGGTTAACCACACAATGATGTGTTTCACACATGTGGTCAGGACATTAGATTTAAGAGTAAGCTTCCAGTTTAATTATAGCTGAAAGGAATTTAGTTTGCACACACCAAGCCAACACAATGCAGATGTAAACAAACAAGGGATTCATATTAAAACAAAATAAAAATAGTATTGCTATGAACAGTTAGGTCTGATTGCTAGTAATTTTCATTATATTTTTAAATTGCCAGTGGGGGAAGAAGGAACTTCTGATTTTTTTTTCTATGTAACTTTGAATTTTAAACCAAATTTTCATGATTAAAAACTGCCAAAACCCCAACAATTTTTACTCGGTTTCATAACACAATGAACTGAAATATTTCATACACTAAAATCAGAAGGAATCACTTGCCCCACTAATCACAGACCATAAATCTGTGTTAAGTTAAATTATATTTTATACAGAAAGGATTTCAACCATTAGACACTGAAAGTGATCTCTCTAGTAAAATAACCAGAATTAGTCATTCCTTCTGTGAAAAATATATGCCTTTTTTTGATTGTATTTATAGGGAAGACACAGCCACATTCAATGCTGCATTTCTTCGAGGCTCAGAAAAAGGCCATTGGCAGGCCCATTTTAGACCTGCCATAACACAAGCATTTTTCTGGCTGATCTGTGAGTTTACAGAACTTCTGACACATCTCAGATACATTTCACTAAATATGCATGAAACAATTTTCATATAGACAGGTCAGATGTATCCTGGACTTACTGGATATATACACATCTCGGGAATAAGAGATTCATGCATATGTGGCTGGTATTTGTCTCAAGTACACAGTTCTTATTAATTCATGTAGACATCAGTTCTACTGAACAGAACTCAGCAGGATAAATAATGGACCACCTTTAAACTTCCTTTTTGTCCTCCATTCTTACTACTTCAAAGACTGCTTAGGCTCATAGGACTCAATTTTTTAAACTGTAACTTTTGGATAGACCAAATATAGTCATAAACTGACATCTGGATAGTCCATGTTTTCTAATTGTATTTATCAGCCAATGGTTTGAGATCCTGCTCCCTTGTCACACAAATGGCTGCATATAACTATATAACCAGAGACAGTCCGAAAAAATCAAAGATCAGGATGAAGTTTCTCAGCCCTCTACTCTTCTGGATTGGTTTTATACAGGAGTTGTTAGCTCCTCATTTAACACCATGTGCTCACTGAAATTCAGATGCAAAAATATGTTCATTGAGTCTGTGTATATATTTTAATATCTCCATTCAATCTGCACGCGCCAGCTCCTATGTTAAGATTTTCATTATCACAGGGTAGTATTCCTTTCACTAATCAATACATTCCTATCAACTACTACAAGGCAATCAAGACAGTTACATACTTTTGATGAGTCCTATTAGGGAAAAAGAATTCAGAGCTGACAGTAAAGGAAGAATGAGCGAAGACAAACAACAATGCACATGAAGCATCACAATCCCTTCTCTGAAGTTTACAACTGAAAGCTTAAATTGCATTGCCACAATTATAAATTGCAAAGTAACTCCTCTTTAATTTTCAGGTAATGTGACAAAATATAAAATAATAATTGGACTTTATATGACTTAAACGTCAGAAATGTACAGTGATCATTGAATCTTCTTTTTATTTTCCAAACCTGCACTGAGCAACCTGATCTTATTTTGCAGTTGGCCCAACACTGGGCCAGAGGTTGGTACAGACAACCTCGAAAGGTCCCTTCCAAACAGAATAATTCCATGTGTCTGGAGAGAGCTTTAAGTTCAAAGAATTCACTCATTTACCACAGACATTCTGAAATTTAATACACATTTTAAAAAGGTTGGAGAGAAATTTGAACTGAAAAAAAAAAAACAACCAAACCCCACATTATGGCTCACCTCATTGCATTAATACAAAAAAAAAAAAAAATGTTGCTTTTACTGACATGGCCTGCCTTGTAGAAAATTTGAGCTCTATATAGGTGGAAGTCTTCTACAAGAAGTAAACAATTAGAAAAAAACAATTCCAAACCAGCTCAAGACCTGCACAAACCAGAGAAACCTGAAAACAACCACATGAGGACAGGAAACAACCACATGCTTTTTAGACATCCAAATTTAAACAAAAATCTGTGCTTATTTTTAGAAATGTAGACAATTACTCTTTGTCAGATGATTTACACGAGAAAATAAACTATTATACTGGATGATAAAAAGCCACTTCTCAGAACATTTTAAATTTAAAAGTTTTGTAGCTCAACTTTTATGGCCACGCTTATATTCTGGCTTTACTTATCATTCAAATAGTTTAAACAAAAGAAAGGTTTGAAGAAAAAATTTAATGCTTTACATTTTTTCACCTACCCTGTGAATCACAGTAAAGCAGATAATGAAAAAATATTTTTAGAATAAAGACTGAAAAGCTGCTGAAGCCTAGCGTGGCAGAGCAACACACATGTACAGTAAAACTGTAGTTAAGTTGTATATGCTCATTCTAGAATATGAAGGGAAAAACAGTAAATATAACTAAATATTTTTTTTCCAAAAATTCCAACATTAAAGTTGTTCCTACTCAAGGTCACAATCTGTTATCATGTCAATGTTTACAACATATGTAAAGGCATGAGGTGCTTGTTACATTTAGGAAATTTTCTAACAATCCCATTAATAAGAAATAAAAATATGAACACATCATATTCTCATCAGGGAAAAAAAGTTTAGTTTTCCTAACACCATCCTCTCAAAAAATAATCAATCACTCCAACATACAAATCCCCAAACAAACCCAAGAACCAAGAAACACAGACTTCCTTTCTTCTCAAAAGAAAGATACATGGTGTCGAATGGAGTAAACTCAGAAACCTGTAACTAGCTACCAAGAGTCAGCTTTGCAGAGACTGAGTAAATTACCAGTTTGGTAATTTACTAGTAAATTACCAGTTTGGTAATTTACTAGGGATTTCTTTACAAAGACTCTGGTCACATGAAGAGGAGGAAAAGATGATGGAGGATTACTTCAGGTATTCAACTTGTTTTTCTAATCTCATACCTCAAATCCTACTTAATAATACCAGTGGTGCCCAACCACGCATCTAGCAAGTCCGTGAAGTTCTTCATGCCACTATAGGAGAACTGCAGGCTGTTGTGCTGAGAAAAACGAGTCAGAAAAGGATCTGGGGAGAGGAGTAGAAGTGGAGAGAGAGCAGGTAATGGAGACCTTCATTTACCATCCTGGTCCTCAGCAGTAGGTGAGGAACAAGCCAGATAACTACAGTAGCAGTAACCCACTGCTTAAGTAGCAACCATCTTACCTGTCAGGATATGACTGAAGGCACACTGAGTTACATATGAAGGAATACAGGCATCCAAGATAGAACACTGAGGGAGCTGGAATTTCTTTCAGTGGGAGTTAGTGGTGGACCTCTGTCGCTTATCTTCAAGACCACAGAAGTCCATGATTTCAGAATAAGCCCTCATCTACATTATTCTGTGCAGTACTTTCCATACGGGGTGGGACTGCAAATAAGGACTGAAGGGAAAGGGCTTAATGAGGTGACATACACTTAATTAATACTTACACATGCATTTTATACCTCTTTATTCAAAAGAAAAAAAAAAAAAAGACATTTTGTGTTCCTTTGCCAGAAAAAGGGTTACTTGACCTGTAGTGACACAACTTAATTAAAGCTATGCTTGACTAAGTCAACAAAATCAAGACTTTTAAAATGTGTTTCTCTTTCTTTAAAAAGAAAAACAGAAGCTCCATTGATACTGAACTTAGTATCTCTGCAGTAAAAAGTTCACCACTTTACCAGGTATTGTGAATGTAAGTAAAGCAGTCCCTCAATGCAATGTACATTTCCTTTAAGTCACCAGCATTTTGCTGTTAATACATAGTCACTGTTTCTCAGATTCATCACTTAGCCACAGAACACATTAAAATTCCATTGCGCAAGGAGCACACGAATTGCCCAAAACTCTCAAGGACTGCAACAGATACTGAACTTGTGTAGCGCCTTACAACTATCCCAAACCTTCTGAGAGGTTCTGAAGGGGGAGCAGGATATTGAGAAATTACTGCTTCCCTTAAAATCCATGTAGCACATACATGCTCCCTAGAAAAAAGACTTTCAGGCAATGCAGTAACTATAGAATTCTTCTAATTTGAAACAAAAATTAAGCTCTTATTTTAATAGTAGTTCTAGACCTGAAGTGCTCAGGTATCACAGCCATACACAATGACAGCCTGTGAAGCAGCACATTAAAGTTCTCTAAATATTCTCTTCCTTGTCCATTGTGTATCTAATACACCATCTATTGCAAAATCCACCCCAGGTTGATTTGTTCCTAGGTCACTGTTTTCTCCAATCATTTGCCTAACCCAACCACTGCTTAAATTTATGGAAATTCTATCATGGACTTCAGTGGGTTTAGATCAGTGTACATGGTTGGAAAAGTCACTAATACAGGCAAGTCATCAACCTCCTGACTTTTTACTACCTCCAAACAAGAGTATAAAAATCACAAATGTATGTTATGCACTATTAGGGAGCATGCTGGATGTTATGTGACCACTGCGTACAATATTGCGAGAAATCACAAACAGGTTTCCCCTCTAAACACACAATATTTAGCTGGCAAAAAGCAAGAACTTTGATCTGTTCTATGAAAGGGGGAAAGAACATGGTTCATTCACACTGCATTAAAGATTTTTCAGGTTGTATGAAAAAATGCCACAGCAAATCAGCGTTAACTGCATTATGTCTCCATCAAGAGTGAACTCGTATCAGCCCAATTAAGAATTCTGTAGCTCAGTTTAGACATCAAGATGAATGAATGGACAAAAATTGCAACAAACAGCACAGGATATGCCCACCCTTGGTTAAGAGTTATATAAAGCTTCTTTTCAGGAGCTACCCCATTAACGACTAAATTGATAGCAATTCTCTTATATTCTATCTACAGATGCTGATAATCCTGTATGGACCAGGTATGAAAGTGCATCCTCATTACTGACTTTTTTTAAAACTACTTGAAATTTCTGTGGTACATATCCAGTAAAGGTGAAAAATGAAAAAAGTGGTCATCTTTCTTCTCACTGGACCCCACCCTATTTGACATGCTCTGTTGATTGTCCATGACTATTGGAATTATATATTTTTTTTAAGTGAATGCTGTAACGAACACCCCTGCAATCTCATGAAGCCTGGGAATAATTTACCAACTGGACTTTTTCACTTGGGCAAGCTCTAGGAACGAGAAGACAAAATAGTACTTGGCTTCTGCCTGACAAAGGCTCTTAGACAAGCATTCATTTTGCTCACCTTGAAGGCTACCACCTTAGATGTGAATCTAATTTTATTCCCTCACCTCTCTGTCCATAAATGGTTTTAAAAGCTTGTTTTCTGTATATTCAGATGTTTGATTTGCACATCAAGGTTGAGGAGTCATTTCAAGTTACTTGTAATTTTGCTGCAGGAAAAAGAAGTCAAAATCTAACTACCATACATTCTAGCCTGTCCACAGTGACATCAGCTTGAAAACTCATTCCATTGGATCATTCTGGATATTTTGCATTTACAAGCTTTTTTTTTTTTTTTTTTTCAAACCACTAATTAGATACAGTGACTGATAAAACCAGTTCTTACTGCAATTACGTCTTTTCAGATGTTCTCAGCAATATCGCTCTTAGGCAGCACGGTGTAATTCCATAAGGAAAATCCTTCCTATTGTCTGAGTTGCATTACATGCATATTCCTCCTCCTAGTTAACTCTTTACCTGCCAGCCTCCACTAAACTATGATATCACCTTTAACAGAAGCATCCTCCTCTCCTTCCACACAGGAGGGGTGATCAACACAGCACCTTGAAAAAAGGACTCATTCCAACTAATTGTTCTTTATGTCATCCCTCAACCGTACCAAAAAAGAAGTTGGCTTCACGTTTTTCAGTCTGATATTCCCCAACTCCCATTACAGAAATACATTTAAATACCACACAAGTACTATAGCAAGAAGCAGACATCAAGATTTTGCATTTGCACCTCACCTCCCGGACGGTATCGGGACTAAGGAGGGAATGTCTAACTCAGAAATAGAAGGTTCAGTACCTAGTGGCTTTTATTTCGGCGTCTGCTATTTCACTTGATCAATAACAACCGCAGTCTCCACCGGCTTCGAGCGGGGACTCACACAGCCGAGCACTCCTGGACCATCTTCCTAGCAATGGTGACACAGGCGTTGCTCCGAGGAACCCCAAACCCCCGCACCCGTCCTCCGGCAAGATTGGCTGCTTGGCACCTCAGCATTTTCTTCGGTCACTTCGTCAGCAGCCAAGAGGAGAAGCATCCATGGGAAAAATGGCATAATACAAATTTTGCTTTGGGAAGCAGAGCTCGGCTCAGACCATTGTCGGGAGCAGGAGGGGGGAGAGAGGCTCTTAAAGCTCCAGCAGCCCCTTTCGAGCAACAGCATCCTTGCAGCTGGAGGCAAGCGATTACAGGGGGGAGGGGCCAGAGCGAAAGCATCTTTCTTTTATTTCTCATCTTTTGTTAAACTTCACTGAACGGTGTCTGGCTTCTCTAATTCTTCAATACCTCCCGGGCTAATTATGCCTCTGTGCGTGAAGTCCACACGCACGCACGACTGCCTGCATGACCAAACGCGGTTTTCTGCTTTACAGAAAGAAATTTCTGCCCACAGCTCATCGCTGCCTGGCAGGCACTATGCACAGCCCGATTCCGGTGGTACCGAGCAGAAGCCGCGGCAGTGGGAGCTGGCAGAGAGCGCCGGCAGGTCACCCCAAGGCACGCGCCCCACACCGCGCGCGCGTCCCGGCCGCCCCGGCTCCGCGGGGGAGAAGTGGCGACAGCCGGGGAGCCTCCGCCCGCTCCCCACCAAGGGCCAGGGAGGGCTGCCTGCACGCCGTTGTACTGCCCCAGCCCTTGGTAGCGACTCGGTGACACCTCTCGTTGAAAGCGGCGTGAGCGCTCTGAACTGCTGTATTCTGTAATGTAAGAGTTCGAGCAAACGGCAGTACATCTCATCTAATCGGATATACAGTGTAATAAAACGTATCATCTGCTGTAATCCGACCATGACAAAGCAGTGGTAAAATCTGCTATAATCTGAATAGTCCAGGCACGTAATTAATATTACGCATTTGGAAATGCCAGGCGTGGGCAGGCGCCCCCTCCCCGGGTCCGGAGCCCGGCCGTGCGGCACCGCCAGAGGCGGGGGCGAAGGCGGAGGGAGCGGCTGCTGGGCTCGGCGCGCTCCTCCTCGGCGGGGACTTCCCCTGGAAGCCGCTGCAGTGGTTTCCACCGGTCCTTAAATAAATTCTGAAGTAATCACGTCTGCTCCCTCTGCCTCACGCACCACAGCTCCCCAGATGCAGCTGCTACTGCTGCTTCTCCGCGGCTCGCACGGCGCTAATTCCCTCACGCCCACCCCTTAAAAAAAAAAAAAAAAAAAAAAAAGCAAAAATATTGGACGCTAGGGCCCGATCCTAACCGGACAGCGCCTCTTCCTGCCCTCCCCTCAGCGCTACCGTCCCTCTCTGGCCGTTAGGGCGGGCGGGCGCGTGCCCATCCGTTGGCGCCCAACGGCTCCTGCCTCGAGGAAGGCCGGCGCGCGGAGGGGCGCGGAGGGACCGAGGGTGTGGCCGCGCGTGAGCCGCCAACCGACCCTTCCGCCTGGCGCGGCGGCGGTGTCCTCTGCCAGCGGAGGTGCCCCAACACTCTCAGGGCCGGCCCGCGCGGATCGAGGTGGGGAGACGGGAGGCTGGTAGGGGTTCTTGGAGGAACTGGGGGTCCCTGGAAGAACTGGAGCATCAGAAAACGATTTAAAGTCAGAAGAGAAACTTCTTTACTCTTAAGGGTGACAGAGCACTGGAACAGGTTGCCCTGAGAGGTTGTGGAGTCTTCTTCTCTGGAGATAATCAAAACCCGCCTGGATGTGTTCCTCTCTGGCTTGCTCTAGGTGACCCTGCTTTGGCAGGGAGTTTGGACTAGATAACCTCCAAATGTCCTTTCCAACCCCTCCAAGTGTTCATTTGTAATTAAGTTCATCCCAGCTGGTGTTTGATGTGCTGGCATGAACTATACAGACTTGGTTCTTGCAAGAAATACTTCAGTATTTGTTTACATTTCTTTCACATACAAAAGAAATATGTTTCACCCATACAGGATCGGCTGTTGCTTTGGAAGGCTGATGTCACTTCATCCACTTTAGAAAGGTGCTGGGGACAAGAAGAGCCATGGCTAGCAGCAGGTTCAGGCTCAGGGATGCTTGCTGCTGTGGTGGCATCACAGTAGGTTTGGTCCATTATTTTGCTCATTGCTGACACTGCTGTGGAAAATATAAATGCACAGAGGATGCACATGTAGAAGACAAGTAGCTGAGAAGAGTTGCCCACATGGACATCTTAAAAACACGTGCAACGAAAGTACTGGTGCCATGCCAGAGTTGCCAGAGCTCGGCCTTTTCAGGGCAATGCATGAGTTAAAAGAGCCAAAATAAAATAACTCTTCTCCTCCAACTGCGCCACATTCCAGATCCTGTCTTAATTTGTCTTCAGCACACAAACTATTAGAGCAGCTGCCTGACAGTCACACTGGAGCTGAGAGCGAGATCCATCATCCCTCATAGACTTACATACACAACTATTGCAACAAATCTGAGCTCAGAGTTAGATGATTGAGGAAAAACTAAGCAGCTCAGAAAGCACTCATGAGAGCAAGTATGTTCAGCAGGCAGCCACGTAAGCTGGCTAGTAAGAACTCTTCAAAGAATGGCCTATCTGATGGGTTCTTTTCTACTATTTGGGTTTTTTTTCCTTTTCTTCAGAGTTGAAGCACATTACGTACAATAAGGTATGTAGGTCAGATGAGGATTTGCAGCTTCTAACTCTCTAGAACTCAACACTGTTAGTTTTTATAACAGCATCTGTATGCCTGGAAGTATTACTCTTTTCTAAGCATTGACAAAGATGGGTGTCATTGATGATATCCTTCCTTCTACCCCTCTTCAAAACCGCAACCGATTAAAGTATTTGCCAGGCATGTGGGAAATCTTAGTTCACTGTCTATGTTCACCTAAGGTGGTTGCTTTCAGCACTTGCCTTGAAAAAGATTCCAGTCCCCATTCCATGAACCGGAGGAATCAATTATTTGCAAAGCTGTATAGCAGACAGTCCTCCCTCACAGTCATGTGGTTTATAAACATCTGTGGAATACTTTGGGCAGTGTGTTGGCCCCTCAACTCCTCATGCCCATCCTCTCTACCACCTTTCAATCATTAAAGCAAAAACCCAGCATAGAAATATTATTGCTACCCATAATATTGTCCTAGTTGACCTGCTGCCTTTCGCTTCTCTTCTTGCCAGATTCACAGATGAGTAAGTGGCTGAAGCACCATGTTTCACATTGCTGAGGTTACTGTATAGAGCACAAGTTGATGATTAGTACCTGTGCTATGTAGTACCAATTTAAAAAGGAGCCTCTTTCTATTCATGCATGTAGGCTTTTGAGGTCAATGAGATGGAAGAAGAAGGAAAAACTCTAAAGAATGGAAAATGAATAACTATGGAAGGACCACAAAAACTGGGATGGATCAAGTCCTTTGGGCTTTTTCATAACTCGATGATCTTTAAGGTCCCTTCCAACCCAAATGATTCTATGATTCTGTGATTTTATAATAAGGGAATTCTCCATACAGCAGAGGGCATCTTTTGGTAAAACTTATTGCATGGATAATTTTGATCAAGAGCATAAGAGCATAGTGATATATTTAATGGAAACTTTAGTAGTGAAAGATACTGAATGTAACATTTACATATGAGCTTAAGCTTCCCTTGAATGAAATTTGACCATCAGATCTCCAAAGCCTAGTTTTGCTTGACTAAGCTTCTAGTATGCCAACCAAATCTATTAATTATCCCAAAAATATAAAATGCCCAGTCTCTGTCAACTGGCTCTGTTTCACCTGGTATTTGAGCACGTGGAACTTAGAGGAGGTAAGTGGGTAAAGAAGGGCAGAAAGAGTGCAATGAAGCTGTACTCTATTACCATAAGAAGTCCTCCTTACTATTTGCCAGGTTATTTTTTTAAAAAATACAATCTTATGACAGAAAGAGTACTTTAAAGACATGCCTGATATCTGGCAGCCTCCCATGTGTCAGTCTCACCATGGGTCTTTTTCACATGCTGTCTCGAACAAAGAGAACATGGAGACTTATGAAATCTTCTGCTATGAACAGGGCGAAAGAGGGAACTGACACCACCATACTCTCAAGGAATAACTATCATCTAGGGAGGTGAGAAACCAGTTCAGAAAAGGTTTGCCTTTACTTTCAAGATATGTACAGTGCAAACTGAGGAGCTGGTAATTGTTGCAAAGATAAGTGATGTAGTCAAAGCAACAAGAAGTGAAAGTGGTTCCTGCAGCTCTGTGTAGACCTGATTTGAATAATATTGATGATGCAGCACTTAATTTGTTAAAGCTTGTCAACAGCTACTACAGGATGATGGAGGCCTGAATAGGATTTTTATGGAGATGAAGAAAGAAGAACTTCTAGAAATGTTACATAGGATGGAGAAAAAAAAAGCAGCAATATTTAGAACTAGTCTTCACTTGATAAAGAAGCCATTACAGACTGAGAGGAGTGCAAAAATAAAGTTCGGAGGATCTTGGCTGAGACTGGAAAAAGAAATTTAATATTGTGTGAATAAATTACATTCCAGTGTAATTTGAGTTATAATTCCAATTGTACTTTACAGTTACATTCATGCTTATTTCCCAAAGGTTCTCTGCATATTAACATAGCTTTAAGAGTTTCTCTGTGGTTCCTCACTTTAAATTTCTTACCTATTTCAGCTCTAGGTTTTACCTTCTGTTACTTGATTGCTGTGTTTCACTGGAAGACTGTCATAAACCTGGTTTTCTCACACAAAAATCATTCCACAAGTGGCCTCAAAAATCATCATGGTAACGTTAAAAATCTCTCATTGCAGATGTTTGATAGGGGGAGAAAAAGTTTAGAGCAGGGATGTACCCTTAGCTTAGATGTGAATAATTCAAAGCCAACTAAAGGCCAATAAAAGACAAGCTTGAGAGTTTTACAGCATAGTTAGCACCTTTCAGTGCAGCTGAAAATCCTCAGCTGGGAAAGGACAGGCTTTATCTCTCTTGGTTAGTTTGACCTACTAGGTTCTAGTTCCCAGCTACAGAATAATTGATTGGACCAGAATCTTCTGGTCTTACTACACTCGTTCCGGATGCTTTTTCTGGATATGTGATTTAAGTGCTGCTAAAGACCTACTTGAAAATCTCAGTTATTCACAATATACATTGCTATATATGAGACCTGAAAACTGAAGGGGAACAGGTTTTTATTTGTGATCTGAGATTTGGAACATTGTATAAGAGTGGTTGTTCTGCTCTTTTTCCACTGTGTCTAGTGTTACTCAGCTGAAGTGTTGCTTGCAACTAAACTGGCATAAGATGTGAGTAAACATTTAAATTCAGTCTGCTGTTGAAATACTTGAGGTGTAATGAAAATTTCACTCTACCATGGTTACCAGAAAAAATGAAAAATGGCATTCAGCTATACTGAGAGTAGCTAGCTGTGCTATCAGATTCTCAGACTACAATTTAATTATTTTGAAATGATATTTAACATATAAGCACAAGCAACAAACTGCATGAAGGCAAGCTCCATTTTCTGGCATAATTTTTCCTTTTGTTTAGTTTTAATTTTTTTTACAAATTGCTGTAAATTGGTCTTTGCTGGTTTTAAAAGTCATTGAAATCCAGGCAAGTGAGAGAGAAATTTGTGTCTGTCCTTGCTTGGCTAGGGGGAATTTCATTTTCATACATGGAAATGTAAAAATATGCAAACTCAAAATAGCAACTATGATCAAGAAACAATGTATCATGATTTAAAAACCAAAACTTTAAACATTTTAAAGTCTGTGGTCATAACGGACTGAGTGCTGCGCCATGGTGCAGTATGGCTCCTCAGCTAGAAAGGTTTCTCAGGGAAAGTCAAGATATACATTCCACTCATTCTAGATTTGAAGCACAGGGACATGGAATTTTAAAATAAGTTCTGATTCTCGGTATTTTCAAATATTCCATGGGGTTTTTGGATGTCTGTAATTTTAATTATTTAAAGTTTGGTTTTGACGGTTATGTTCTTCTATTATAATGAAATGTTTCATTATTGGGAAAAATCTCATCTGCTCAGCAAAAATAATAAGATGAAGGACACTCATAGGATTTTCTTAGCTGATAGGCTGAATGAAACAGTGTATAAACATGCCAAAGCAAAGGCACACAAGAAAACATGCTGAAGTAAGACACTTCCCTGTACACCTGCCTGTGACAAGAAAAAAATGCACAAGAGATGCTAGTTAAACAGATGTTAGTGAAAATGCTTTGTGCGTTAATTAAAAAGCATATGAATATTATGCTACAGAATGGGATATAAGGAACCATACAGGCTAAATGCCTTACCTGGAATGTTAAACAAATTTCTGTGAAAAAAAATTATGTTTATCTTTATTTTAAAAATGTTTCCCAGCCTTTCAGCCATTCACTTTCATGTGTAGCCAAAGCAAGTCCACTTCCACTTTGGTGCAGCTAAGAGAATGGTAACTTCTGATGCTAGGAAAGAACTTCCTAGCGTAAGATAATCAGTTGCCAACAAAATAAAGCCTTTCTTTGTCACTAGACAAAGTCAATAGTTTTGGAGATTCCAGCACTGCATTCTAATATCTAATATATATTCCAATATGTATACATTAGACAAAATGTATTATTATTTTCAAATGTGTTACTTTTGTTTATAATTTTTAGTGCTATTTAATGCCCATTATATTTAGTGAAAAATATGAAAATGTTAATTTGACTTCTATCAATTATCTGAATAAAAATTCACAGTACAAAATAGTAATGGACTAGAAATTCATTAGTAGGGAGAAATAAATTTATTTGCAATATTTCTAAATTTTACCATTTAAGTGAGTCATATTTTCTACTAATTATGTGCATTGCTGCTAGCAATTTATTTTGTTACTTTCAAACTATTTTCAGTCATGGCAAAGATTTCTTAACATCTGCATGCATGACAAGCTTCACACTTCTGCCATTAGTTAACAGAAGAAGGAGAGCAAAGGCACAGAAGAGTAGAGATGAACAAAAAGTCATTATTTACAGAGCTCAAGACCCCAGCTAAAGGAGACTTGTCACATTTCATACTCACACACATACTCACATACACACCTACCAAAAGATCCCCAGGAGAGTTTAAAAAAAGCACGTACCTACAAAATCTCAATGCAGTAATACTTCTCCAGAAAAAATATCAGGTAAATTTATCAAAAACCCTAATACTATTAAGTATTTTTTTCAATATTAATCCCATGAAAACGAGCAAATCTTGCTATAAAATGTGACCAATAAAAGTTCCATTTTTAAATGACTTTTTTTTATACCTGAGAAATTATCTTTTGTTCACATTCTACTTCTCCATGTCTCCTTTGTATCCTGGAGATTTTTTTTGTTCCTGGATTTTAGCTTTTGTTTCAATTTGGTAAGAATAATTTTCCAGTTTATTACTGAAAAGCTGAAGATAACCATTAACAGCTATTATTATTAATCTTTTTTTTTTTAAAAAAAAACAAAACAACTCTACCTTTTGCTTCCAGGTAGTCCATTTCTGTCTATCTTCATTTGTTGCGATGAAAGGCAAAACAAATATAATACACATAGGTAACTATTATGAAAATCTTTCAAGTTATAAGAAAAAGACTATCTGAAATTTGCAAAGGAGAAAAATATGGAATTTAAAATAAAAAAAAATAAACTCTGCACAAATAGGAATTATTTCAAACACCAGACAGGAAAGTAAGAGAGATGTATAGTTAATCAATGAGTAGATCTTACCTAGCATTCTCAGAAAGAAAAAATAACTGTTGTCATTCATAGCATGATTAATACAATTAGTCAGTTATTTTCCAATTAAAGCTGTGTTAAAAAGATGATTATCATAATTCTCATTCTGCTAGCGAGCGAGAGAAAAGTAATGACGATGACTATCACTAGTGTCAGAGTTCAGTGGTCAAAGCACTGACAAGGTACAGGATGCTCTTTTCCCATCACCTGATTTAATAAATATTTATTGACAGATGTCACCCCACGATGCTGTATGGCCTTTAGAATACTAGACTAAATCCCGTTTTCCTTCAGAGCATCTCCTACTGTTTGACATAGACAAACTGTCCCTAGCTCATTTTCTTGTTTAAATCTCATCAGAAGCAATAGGATACCTCATTGCCTAGCACTTAACTCAGATGTAAAGAGTATGGTGGGGGCCAATTAGGTCTATAAATCTGACAACTGCCCTGCTGTGGATTTTCAGTGCTACAGGTGCACAGGGGAAAAACATTCAAGTGTACTCTTGCCAGGAAAAATATTAAAGAAAATTAGTTTGGTGTAGGAAATAATCTAGTGATAAAGGAAAACCTATACATGTGGAACACAAAAAAAACAATGGAGTCTTAATGCTAACCAATAGTAAATCGTATACTTAAACATGGAGAAACCTTCTGTAGATCTTGAACTTAAAAATAAGTTGAGTTTTTTGCCACTTTCCAGGTACTGAAAGCTCCCCAGCAACTGTCTTCACCTCGCATTTGTTACTTAAGATCTAACTAATAAATGTCTGAACCAAAAAAACATTTATTTTCCTTAAAAATCAAGCCTATTGAGTTTAACTAAATAGAATAAGAATGTTTTGTAGACCTTCTGCTTTTCTCGAGATAGATAGTTTTTAATACAGAATGAAGACAACACAAGGAGACTACATTGTGTGCTAGATATCAGTGTAAAGAACTGGGATGGTATTCCAGCTCCATGTAGTCATGGGTTTCAGCCTCAATGGACTAGATTTCACAGTGTTTAGACGTTCAAATGAATCATTGGTTATGTCTGTTTAATTTTTTAATTTCAAGTACGAAACCAATTGGTATTCTCTTCATGTGTTTGAACAACTTGGTATGTTGACTCCCGTATTAATTTCTAAGTGCAGAAAATTATTATTGTTTTCTGAGTCTATATGGAATTTTAACAAATGGTGAATCTAAGTAGAAAGTTACCAGCATTAGTTAATAGCTGCTGTCAGAGCTCTCAGGCCCCAAATAAATTTTAAGATATTTAAAATCTTCTGTAGCCCAGCTGCAAGTAGTGGGATCTTATTATTTCATAAACTCATCAGGTCACAACACTGTCAACTCCACCCTGGAAAAATACACTGAAGATTTCTTTCTGTTAATTATGTAATATCCATTATAGATTTTCTTTTCTTAAAGGTTAAAATGGTAATGTTTATAGATACTTCTCTCTCCCTTGAAAGCTCCATAAACCCAAGGGCACCCTGGATGCCCTGTGCCTGGCTGGGGCGGGGACGGGCCCTGGCACCAGGCCCTGCCCTGCCACCCCAGGGGACTCCCTGTCACCCTGGGGGAGTCCCTGCCACCTCGGCCCCAGCCCCTGCAGTGCCCTGAGAGTTGCTCTGTGGGTTCTTCCTTACAAGGTATTTTCAAAGAATCTTAACCATTTAATTTTACCATTTTTCTTGAAGTACTATGTTGCATAAAATGTTAAACGTATTATAATGTAAGAAATGAAATTTTATGGCAGCTCTCCTAAAGCTCTCAACAGATTGTCTATATTTTAAACTGTACTTGTCTGCCAATTTACCACACATTATTTTTACAAATAACTTCATAGTGACTGTACACAAAGACTGAATGCTTTAAATAGTGAGCCACATAAATGAGGAACAAACTGAATAAAGACTGAAGGACATGCAGCATTCTTGCTTTGCTGTTGTTGTTGTAAAATGCGGGTACATCTAAGGTGGCTGAGCTGTGTGAAGGAGAAGCTGGTGGGCTGTGGGGACGGAGGTGTCACCAGGCTTGTGACCCCAGCACTGCTCCTTTTGGCCAGCACCCGGTGCTTTGTTACAGCGACCTTCCATGGCCTTGACATGCAAAGCCAGGTAGTGGCTCTTGAAGGACACCTTTCCGGAGAAGCCAGGCATTTGCTTGGGAACGTTCCTCTGCCTTTCACATCCAGAGAGGCATCTTGTCTTCTCCTGTCACTGCTGCCACGCTGTCACTAGGTCCCCCTGCTAGAAATACATTGAGTGAAGGGAGGCACATCCATGGTATGGGTGGGAGAGCGGCAGGATGAGGAGTGACAGATTTCACAACTTGGTTTTCAGGTGTTCTGCACATATTCATAGAGTCATAGAATGGTTTGGGTTGGAAGGGACTTTAAAGATCATTCAGTACCAACCTCCATGCCATAGGCAGGGATACTTCCCACTAGACCAGATTGCTGTATTTGGTTACATTTAATTGCATTTTCAAGACTTCATTTGCAACATAATGGAACCCAAGTGTTTCATATTTTCTTTAAAAATAAATTTACTCTCATGAAATCTTATGGCTCTCAGATTTGAACTGATAGGCATATCAAACCTGGAGTTTATCTAGGACTCCTGAGTAGAGAGGAGGAAAGAGACAGAATAAGGACAACTAGAGTGATGCTTGTGAAAAACATTGTTGAGTACATAAGTGTCTTCTTTCATATTGTTTTGTTTTCCTTTCAAACATGGGTCAGTGCATCTGAACCTGGATGAAACAGTTCCAAGGAGATTGAAATTGCATTATCAACCTGGGACAATTAGGGAAGAAAGTAAAAATAGCATGAGAAATAGTTAAGCCTTTGTCCTAACTTCCTTGTACAAACAGTAAGCTCCACAGCAGGTAGACTGGCTTAAAGACACATCATCTATGTGTTGTTAAACATCACCTTCAAAACACAAGTGTTAAACTCAAGAGAGATACCTCTGTCTGTCTGTCAGCAGTTCTTAGGCTCATGTAAGCTGTTTGTCCCACAGCCCAGATCTCTTCTGCAGATGACAAACAGAAACTCCTGTTGCGGAATTTCTAAACACTTACATGACTTTGGTGGAGTCTGTCATGACTTTTACTGCTATCTATATAAAGGGTAAAAATTTTTCACCAAGTTACAAACCTGACGGTTTGATTTCAGAGAGTTGACTGTTTTGACCCATTATATTCATAGGTAACTGATTTTAAAAATAGACATTAGTAAAATATAGCTACTCTAATAATCCCTGTGGGTTGTTTTTTCTGATCTTTTTTGGGGGGGATTTCTTGCCATCTGAGTGCTTGAATTTACAGATTTCTTACCATATTAGGTTCAATTATTTTTGTAGTCTGTATTTCTAGGAAATAGAGATGCTATTTTTCTTTTGACAACTTCCCTCACTGGTTTTTACTTTTCATTCTATATTGCATTAATCTTTGCAATTATATCTGAAGTAGATACCAACTGTGGGGATTAAAGATGTAGTTGTCCAAGTTTCAGATGAAAATTCAAGAGGAACAGAAATATCTTCCAAATGTATTAATATGCCTTGCTTTAAAATGTCTATTTGGGAATGAATGCAGTTTAAATTCATTTAATTAATCCAAAACTGCTTGTTAGATCAAATGACTGAAAGAAAATATTTGATGAGCATATACAACACTAATGACTGTAGTAGAAAATATCTGTGTATATTGTCCTGTTTTAACTTTTTACTGCATGATGGAGTCTTCATAATTTCAGAGTATTCTACAAAGTATTAGGAAATCAGTTAAGGCATATAGTGTTTTCAAGCATGTGATTTTTTTTTCAGTAATTCAGAAATGTCCTGGCAATAATGAGAGCTATAATATAATCCCCCAAATCTTATGTCTTCCTTATATAAGACATTCTGTCATGTTGGATTCAAATCTGTCTTGTTATCAGAAAGACCTGTTGTTTTCCTCTTTGCCTTTAAAATGGTGCACTAACAATAGAAGTATTCACTGATGAAACCATGGTTACAGTGGAAATAAGTTGTATCTGCATCACTGTGAATTTCTTTTCATTTTTGTTGTGTCCTTCATTGTAGGCATGTATCCAGCATCTCAAGTAGTAGCAGTTGCTCTGGTATTTAGAAAGAGACAGGGAGGGGGGAGAAAGAGATCATTCATATTCTTAGCTATGGACTTCCTTTGGAGCTCAAGAAAAAGTTCTCAAACTTCATAAGTCTAAGTATGCCCTTGCGACTCTTCAGCAAGTGGGAGAAGAGGAGAATGAAATATGCTGACTTGGCATCACTTCTTTTTAAATGACATATCAGTTGTCCTTCCTCTGCATCACTGATGTAAAGCAAAACCAAATCAGAACACATACTAGGCACTTTTCTCCCTGGACTCAGGGCCAGACCAAAAATCAATGAAACTGTTCTCGAAGTAAAATACCAATCAGCAGGAGTTTAAGTGTGTCAGAATATGATTCTAGATGGTCAGCAAATAAAGCATCGGATGTATCACTTTTCAAAAGAAATTAATCATCTCTTCCCAGTATATTTATATCCTTTGCACCAAGACAGCAAATAGAGCAGAAAACAAAATCTTTCATATTCGAATTTTGCTGAACACAGGATGACATTTACAGCTACAGGGCTTGAATTTCATTTGCATGTACTCTTATATCACATTTGCCTCTTTCTTGGACCTCACTTGGACATTCTTTTTCAATAATACTACTGTGGCATCCCTCCCTCTTGAAGTTGATGGGTGTAATTGTGGATTAATGGCCTGTTCAGAACATGTAGTGGTATCAGAATTCAGTTCCTTAGAAACAACTTGTTTTAGTGGTGTGAAGTTTGGTAGTCAGTTGGTCTGCTCAGGGGTTTTTATGCAGAGGAAAACCTAACATTCATTATGACTTCTGATTTTTATGGGATACCATATTTTTCCCTATGAAGTAATTTGTGCAGTATGTTAAGATAAAAAAACAAACAACAAACCAAATGAACAAATAACAAAAAATCCACAAACAGTTTCCAAACCAGATAAAGATAGTGTACTGTACAAGGAGCAGATTTCTCATCTCAAATAACTTGAATGATCAAGCTCCTCAGAAGAGTGACTTCAGACTTGTCAAAAAAGGGGTTTGGACAGTTGAGAAGTGCTGCTGTACCTGTGGGAAATAGGTATGTGTCTACT
>JAOTQQ010000001.1:43017573-43050381 GCA_026546715.1 Gallinago undulata
CTTCAGACTTGTCAAAAAAGGGGTTTGGACAGTTGAGAAGTGCTGCTGTACCTGTGGGAAATAGGTATGTGTCTACTAAAGTACCATTACAATTTTACTTACAGATCTTTATTCAGCATGCCTTAATGAGTAGTAGTGTGCCCTGCACTAGAACATAGCTTTAGAGGTATTTTGATCCCTTGAAAACCACCAATTTGGTAATGAAAGCTCGTACAGAGTTCCTCTTTGTGATGTTTTTAACTTTCTCAAACTTTATAATGCAATTTAACAATTTGCAGAATGATGTCCTCTCTTTTGGGAGAGAAGTTTACATACCGAACAGAAAAAAAATAGCGTGGATTGGGAAAACTGATTTCAAATAATCACAAACAATCCAAACCCATTCTCATCACGTCTGCAAAAAAAACCCAAACATGTTTTCTGTCTAGTGTGAATAGTTCTACCTTTTCTTCTAGCTCCTGTCTTGTGCTGATTGATAGGTATTGAGTTGTACCAGTACTGACTTTGGCTGTGGAGACAACAGCATCACCTTTCTTGTTGCTACATCTGCAGAACTCAGCTTTTGATGACGCTAACTCTATGTAGCTTTCTGGTGAGAAGAGGGTGGACTGAGAGTGGAACTGAAGGATATAAGCAGGATGCAAAAAAAAAAAAAAAAAGATTATCATTAGAATATGAAAAACATAGAAGTGATTTGTACAACTGAAAAGGACATAAAGTAAGAATGGATAAAAGAGAGGAAAGTGGAAGAAGCTATAACAAAGGAAAGAGTAAACAAGTGGAAACATGGGAAGTCCTGTTTCCTAATTCAGCCTAGCAATAAAGGTGTTACAAGCACTAAACTAAGATATTTTACTTCAGGAAAGTATCAGCTTACTATTTTTAAAGCCACAAATCTTTAGACAAGATAATTTGGGCATATATAGCAGTTCAATGTGTTTTGTTTTCTCTTTGGGTTATTTTACACTTACTTATTTCCTCTTGTCTCATATGAATGAAGTATTTGCATTCCCAAATGGACTTTTTTTCCCTACACACCAAAGAAAAGCTTTCACCTTATCATTGTTGCTACAGAAGAGTGCAGCCTCTGTTGCTCTGTGATGTTTTATTCCCTTAGGAAGATAGATCCTTAGGTTGGATGTGTGAAGAATGCCGTTCATCTTTAAACCCAACATCAATCAAATACCTACCAACGTTTTTATTTCTTTTTCTACTCTGTGCATGCAGGCAGACATTTGATCTCAAGCTCTGAAGAAAATTTGGAAAGAGAGCTAAAGAAAAGATTCCATCTTTGGAATATCTATGTAAATATTTCCTGGCTGTAGCTTCCTTAGGAAAAAATGAATTTATACCAGCCAAACTGCAAAAAGATGGATTCAGAATAGCAAAGACAAGTTGCAGTAAAACTAAAAAAGCCTCATGAAAAATAAAATACTTTATCAAAAATAATATCATTCCAGCAAGAACAATAAAAGGAAATGTAAAAGCAAGTGAAAGTGTTAGAAATAAATACGTGACCTAATAACGTGTAATTCAGACAAATTTTGTGACCTATTAAGAAGTGACCAATTGTCTCAGAAATACCTCTGTAAAAATAACATTAAGAATATTACATTTCTTGTCACTACTTAATATCCCATGTCAAATGAGCAATGCTTGAGAACTAGAAAGTGTTAGATATGAGTGGAAGGAGAATTGAGAAAGCATGGATGTTCTTGCATGGAATTATAAGTCAGCAGTGGTATCTCCTTCAGTCATACTATTACCAATAAAAATATTTAACAATTCAAATATAGGCCTTGTCTGGATACAAAATTTTCACTAGTTTAACTAAAATTTTATCTTCAATTGAACTAAGTCAACAATTAGATTATATGAAGGGCCTTTAATACTTGTGGTTGTAACAAGACTGGATCAAAGAATAAATTTGGAAAGAAATCTGAAACAACAAAGAAACTATACCTGGATTAAAGGGGGGAAAATTTTCCATGTTTAAACTCTGTAATTTAGAGCTTTTTCATGGCATCAGGAGCAAAATAATCTATTTATTAAATTGATGTATTATGAAAGAAATGTTTAGGATTCAGTAAGTATAATTACTAATTATATGTTGAAGTAAGTTATTTTCTTAGTCATGTTGGTGTACTTTAGAATTGGAACCAGGAATGGACATTTTATTCAGTAGGTAAACTCCCTTACATTAGCAAGAGTTGCAATAAAAAGATATTTGGCTCCATGTGGTTTGTGCTCATGTGCAGCTGGAAGAAACATAAATCCTGCTATCTTCTGCATTTCAAAAAATACAGCAGGCTCCTTGTAAGTGTGTAGGAGTGATCTGGAATAGAAGTCAGAACTGCTTAGGAGATTTTTGAATCATGTGAAAATTGTTATTTATTTCAAGAGCAGGTTGCTTTCTGCACTGTTTCATGAATTCTGCAAATGGTTTTATTGGAATGTGTTTGGCTGTCATTTTCTGTGCATTTGGGGAATGTGAACAGCGGATAGTAGCAGAGCTGAAAAATCTCCTTTTATAATTTGCAGAGGTTTTAAGAAATCTCTGCATTATTATTATTCCATTTTATCAGGAGAAGGTGGTAAATTCTACTTACATAATTCAATTTTGTGGACAGGAATCCAAAAATCCAGTTCCAATTTAAATTAGTTCTGCAATTCTCCCATACAAAAAGGCATATAACTCAAAATAAAATCATTTTAAGAAATTTGTATTACAATGTTTAAGGGGAATGTTGCATGCAAGACCATATCTGCAGAACATTTAAGGATCAACGAAAGAAAGTGTCCATTAAGTTGAAGGGCATAATATGTCCTCTATATATTAATGTAATAGAATTTATTATGTTTTATATATGTTCTAATATATTCTTGTTCACATTGATTAAAAGTGTATTTCACAATGAAATTGGTGACATACCTCATGAAACTGAGGAACAGAACACTGTCCTGCCAGGACTTTGTGTCAGACCTCTTATTCATGAAATGTTACATATACAACAGAAAGCTGCTGGGCAAAAGCCTACATCAATTGTGAACTCTTTTGAGATGGTTTTGAATCAGATTCCTAGTCTGCTTAAAGTAAGCTAGTGACCTGAATGCAAATGCCCTAAGCGGAACATCAATGAAAAGGTAGAGAATCTTGGTCCTTCATGTTGAAATTCTTCAATTTTATGAAATTAACAAAGTATTCTTTGGGCCAGAACTATACCTTAGAGGCTAGAGTCCTCACTGGTTGTGTATGTAACTGAGACCCAAACACCTTTTTTGGATATAGGTATTTAAAAACACTAAAGGAGTACCAGAAGACCCCTGAAATATTATTGTGCTATTCAGACCTCCGATGATTTTAGCATTATTTTTGCTGATGAAGTCTTTGCTTCCAATTGGATGAAATAGGATTTTGACACTAACTTTCACTTTACTGAGCTGAGGAGGTATAACTACTAAGATATTGACTATTCTGTTACACATAGTTTTCTTCTTAACAGAAAACTAATTTCTCAGCAATTAATAGATTCCTACTAAGGTATCTCAGTCAGAAAGAATCACCTACCTGCCTAGATTTAGACATTGATCTTTATCAAAGAGTAGATGCTTAAGTTCCTCTCAGTTTCTCAGCATTCCAATTCTTGATTGGCTTAGGCAATCATTACTTAATCATTACTTCCGGATTTTCCCTTTAGGACTGTTGTTGCGTATTTGGCAGACCTGCACACTTAAACAAGAGATGGCAGGAGGTTTGAAGTCAATCAGAATTGCAATAATTGCTTTTGAGTACTTAAGTATAAACTGTAAGTTTCCTTAACAGCAAACATTTCCAGACAAATCTACCTAAACCGTTATGACAAAGCCTGAATCTTGGCCTGCCTTTGCTGGTATTCAGGAAACCAGATTTTAAAACAAATCTGCAGCTAGTTACAGACCTACAGCCAGGCTGAATGGTAAAAAACAGGGAACAAACAGACCTGTAGTAGATTAGATTAGAAGTTCAATGCAAGTTTGCAAGATACCTAACAATGACTCCATATAATAAAATCTAGTAATATTACTGCAATGCTGAATAATTTAGACAACTTCTTAAACATTGTGAAAAATGGTGGACTGCTAATGGAAGAAGTTTAAACCACAGTAAAAAATATTCTTTCAGTAATATCATAGATTTCTGTATTATATTTTTTACATTTTTTATTTGCATGATTAACATATAGTTAACACAGGTATAATACATTAGTACATCTAATCAAAGATAATGTTTCTGGAATTTGTAATGAGAGAAGGAGTACAGACAGAAGTAACTCTGAAAAGGAAATATCTCATCATAGTGTCATTGGAGGAAAATTCTTCAGAATGCTGTTTACCACCATCTCACCTTTCTTTCTCAGGACCCCCTACAAGGATTGTCTAAGTAGTGTGTATTGGGATTTACTAATGTGCTAAATCCTGCATAACTTACAAATTAGTTCCATTTCAAAATTCTCTTCATTGTAAGTAGAATGAAACAGATGGTCACATCCAGAGAGTTGTGGCCAATGGCTCAATGTCCAGATGGAGATCAGTGACAAGTGATGTTCCTTAAGGGTCCATACTGGACTGATATACTGTTCAATATCTTCATCAGTGACTTAGGCAGTAGGATCAAGTGCACCTTCAGCAAGTTTGTTGACAACATCAATCTGAGTGGTGCAGTTGACATGCCTGAGGGACAAGCTGCCATTCAGAAGGACCTGGACAAGCTCAAGAAGTGGGCCCATGTGAACCTCTTGAGATTTAACAAGTCCAAGTACAAGGTCCTGCACCTGAGTCTTTACTCAGAGGGTGGTGAGACACTGGACCAGGTTTCCCAGAGAGGTGGTGTATGCTCCATCCCAAGAAATGTTCAGGGTCAGATTGGATGGGGCTCTGAGTAACCTGATATAGTTGAAAATGTTCCTGCTCATTGCAGGGGAAGTTGGACTAGATGACCTTTAAAGCTCTCTTCCAACCCAAACTTTTCTATGATTCTATGATTCTATGATTCTGCATAGCAATGCAGTCCACCTACTTTCCCAGAATCTGCCTAATTTTTAGTAGTTCAATTGGCACTTAACATTAGTCATTGATGCTTAAAGGTGGCTGCTTTGGACAGAATGGTTGCCTGTCTCACAAGTAGAGCTCTGCTGAAATTGAGATTTAAGCAAAAAAGCATGTTGACTACATCTGCAATGTAGTCCTTAAAAAAAGTAAAAGGAAGGAGCTATTTGTTAGATAGACTGGATCTACCTCTGTAGGTTTTCAGAGGCACTTCTTTCCCTGTGTTGACTGGGAATTCAGAAAAAGTGGATCAATACCTTCCTGGAGCAGTCATCTGTAATACTGGTGAGACAGAACCTGTGTTAGTTCCCATCTGAGATGGGAAGATTGTAGTGCATCTTCAGATACTGATTATTTATATTGATTCTTTTCCTGTCAAGTGTTACTGTGCTTTTGTGTTGTCATGATATTCTACCAAAATTCATTTTATTTCCCAAGCTTTTGTCTCAATTGTGAGAGTCAGGTCTTCAATAACCTTCCTGTTGTACTGCTGAATAAAAAAATAAAGTGCCACGTAAATAAAAAAGAGATTGCTTAATTAATATAGTCAATGCAAATTACAGGCTATTTTCCAGGATCCTGTGATGAACATAAATGGCAGTGCTAGACTGAAGTCAAGAAAAATCTCTGGAGTTTATATTTACTTTAATTCAGTAAGTAAAAGTCAGATATAACCCCGTGCAAACCAAACTCATCACATTTCATACCATTCATTTTCCCACTCTGAAATATATAATATTTTCCATTACTTGTTCCGACAAATAAGGCATCAAAGGCTTTTGCATGTCTTAAGCTTTTATAGCACCAGAGCATTTGCCAGGTTTGTCAGATGCTTGTAGTGAAAGTCAAGTGGATTTATCTGGGCATTCAAAGCAAGTCTTTCATGTGCTCTACTTTCTTTCAGTTATAGCTCCAGTTGACTAATTTATAGTGTTGTGCCATTTTTTTCCATCAAAAATGAATCAGCCATGCTTAGAGGTAATGAGCCAAACTGTGTGGGTGTGTCCTCACTAGCAGACAGGGCAGAAACAAAAATAAGCTTATCATAGCATCAAAAATCCCATTTTACATGTTTTCTGCCTTGCCAGTCACAAGTTAAAACAAACAGCATATAAATCCACTACTGGAAAAAGTACTACTTGCATTTATTTCTCTTCTCATATCATTTGGATTGCAGTACAAAATTATGCAATTTTTAACTGCTGCTGCTAAGGTAGAAGGAGCAGATTAGACTGATGTCTTTACAAATTGGTATATACTATTGATAAAGGATTGTATATATACCTATATTTCATAGGTCTGAAAGATGACTCATTGCCTAGTGTCAGTTTTGTTTCGCATACATAAAAATTACTGTTATGTTTCAGTTGAGTTTAGAGTGGTCAGTAGCAGGACAGAAAATGCCTTGGTTGAAATCTACATCACAAGCATGCCCACATATTTCTATAGCTTCCAGAACTGAAGCATCGTTTCTTTAGTAATTTGATTGCTATATTTAAACAAAAATGAAGATGTATGGGCTTCTGCTTCATTAGGGAAAAAAAAAAAAAAGGAAACGAAACTCTGCCCTAAACTAGTTATAGTGCACTGATAAGCATTGTAATAAGTAACTCTGCCTGAGGTGGGTGGAATCAATGCCAAGACTGCATGCAGTCAAATAATCCCACAGTAGCGGTATCTCCACTTACCAAGAAATATGTAATTTTTTAAAAATAACTTGCCTACAGAATGGTTTAGATCTGCTGAGAGAACATCTTCATCTTTCCTTATGAGAGCACACTCAGGATACACATAAATATTGATCGTTTATTTTTAATGGATGAGTCATAACTGAAAAAGATTAAATGGCAACCTAAAAGAAGATAACACATTTTGGTCTTTGTATTCATCAGTAAAACAAAAATTTAGTGCAAACATGACACTCTGCGTTATTTTGAGTTTAACCCCAAATTTAGATATGTTGCTTAAAAACTGTAACACTACCCTAAGTGAGAAGAGTAATGTGAATAACAGAAAATATCTATATTACTTTAAGCAGCCATGCTTGTTATTTATGCTAAATTACTGTAGGGTTCCTGAAAGACTATTAGCATGGAAGGTGAAAGAATGGCTTTCATAAGCACCAGAAACTCAATTTTACATTTTTTTTTTCTCTGATTAAAAATCTGCAGACCAAAAGAATCAATGGGGAAAAAGATTCAACCTACAAAAAAAAAGGAAGAGGAACCAACAGATGTCCCAGTGTAATATTTAGGCTGTAGCAAAAAGGCTATCATTGTGTCCTGATGACAACTGGAAACATCAAAATGGAATTATGTCTATGTAAGGGCTTGAGAGAAAGCCAACATTAAGAGCATATATACACATAAGAGATCTGTTACTTTTAACTCCTTTCTGGAAATCAGGGGCTATTTGGAAGAATTTCTGTAGTGTTGAGCCCTACTACTGTCCACAAATCAGAAAAGCAAATTTTTGCAGGGCTGAGGACTGTAGTTTGACGAGTGGCTAAAGGGAACACAGACATTCAGTCACAGAGAATAAGGTGAATAAATGAGGAGGCATGGTCTGAAGGAAAGGATACATCTGAGGAATTGGAAAAATTTAGAATTCAGTGCAGTGTATTCAGGAATATAAGAAATTTTCTACAATGCATTATTAAAGCTGGTGGACTTGTATACAGTTTGGATTCTTCAGTAATTTCTCTCTGCCATTAAATTCCTCTGTCGCCTTTGGAAATCACATTTTGGAACCCATACATTTTGGTTTGTCACTGATGTACATTTCTTTAGGAATCACAGTAATGTTAGGACACAAAATTCTTTACTTTATACAAAAAGTTCATGATAATATTTAATGTAATTCTGTGAATTAGCTCCAGGATCATAAATGTGAATAGAAGATACTTAAAGTTCTCAATGGAAAGACTTCAATCAGGCAAATACAGAAAGAAGTCTTTCATAGGGTGGTTCATTGTGCAGACAAGTTGTAAGAGAAGAGTTGGTAACAATTGTGTGGTTCTCAAATATGATAAATAAGCCTAGGGACTCTTGAACAAAAGTAGTAGGGCATTATGTGCACTAAGTTGAATGAGGATGGCGTCAGCATAGAGGAGAGTGGGATTTGGAAGTTCTGGGAAGGAACAACTTTGGGATAGGCTCTGGAGCAGATAATCTGAAGTTCTGTGAAAGCTGGAGGCTCATGGGGCAGGAAGTGCTAGAAGCTACTACATATCCTGTGTGGGATCTGGGGGTGAGGCTATGCATAAACTCCTCCTGTTGTCCTTGTAGACCCCCCCTCCCCACTTTATCCTCTTTTGGTAATTAGGATGAGCTCATTGACTCAGATATGGGTCTCTGCTGTGAGGTCTTAACGGCTTCCAGACCTTTCTGGTGAGGATCAACTGGCTCAGAGCATGCATGCAATGAGCCCATCTCATTCTACATCTACCTGCATAGACTCAAACCCTTCAATTGAAACCAACACAGAATATCCATGCTGTTCATTTACTCTAATTTCTTTCTTTTACTAAATTATGATAGTTTTACAGAGGACCTAGTCATGTCCTCTGTAGAAATTTCTTTTTTTTTTCACAAAACATCCACAGAATCACAGAATCACCTAGGTTGGAAGGGACCTTAAAGATCATCTAGTCCAACCATAGGAAAAAAAACAACCACCAAACAAAACACACACCAACACTAAACCGTATTCCCAAGCACCATGTCAATTCGGCTTCTGAGTATCTCCAGGGATGGTGCCTCAACCACTTCCCTGGGCAGCCCATTCCAATGCCTGATAACCCTTTCAGTGAAGAAATTTTTCCTAATATCCAACCTCAACCTCCCCTGGCACAATTTGAGGCCATTTCTTTTTGTCCTATGGCCTGTAACTTAGGAGAAGAGACCTACCCCCACCTCTCTACAACCTCCTTTCAGGTAGTTGTAGAGAATGATAAGGTCTCCCAGTTGATCCTAAGGAAGCCACACAGGTGACACTTTGGTCTCAATGTTAATGTATCTACAATTTTTGCTAATATCCATCTCATTGCTTCTTCCTGGGTGCTGTTTGCTGCTGGTACTTAGATTAAGCACAAGCATCTATGAAAGAAATGACATTTCTAAAAGAATTGACACTGAAGAACAATATTTTACCAATACAAGATAATGATGGCAACACCTATATGCCCTTAGCTGGTGTTTCAAAGTACATGATACTACACAAAATTGGTCAGAAATAGCTTTAAATAACTGTAGGGAGTTACTTTCTTTCAAAGAGAGAATGCTTCTTACCAAGTACTTTTTTTTTTCTGCCAGTGGGAACACTGTTTATGAATTTAACTACCAAGCAAGTGACCTAATATAATATTAAAATGTCCATAGTGCTCTGTGAGTCTCTGTCTTCGTAAAGGTGGATAATTTCCACTGACTTCAAAAATTAATGTATCAGATCCCTGCTAAACATGACATAAAAATATCTGTCGCCTTGGGCCTGTGGAAGGAATATTTTTGTCTTGTTAAGGTTATTCATTATTTGTTATGACCTTATCATCCTGTGTCAATTCGTGTGTTAAAACATACCTCCTTTTCAGTGGATCTAGATGACTAATAACTCTGAACTTTTGCAATCAAGGAGAAGAGACTGTCACATAGAGAGTATATTTTAGATTTTAAGTGGGGTGAATTACTACTTTTAGCCTGAAGTGCTGTCTCCCAAAAGAGGTCACAAGGTTTTTATACCCTATACCATCCAATTTTGAATAGGGTGTTCTAGCTTAATCTATTGAAGGAGTGACATATATCATAATAACATAAGTCTGTCGTGCAGTTGTATTAAATACTAGTCAATAATTTGGAGCAGACTGCTGTCAAATTAGGTTTTGTTCTTTGAACTTCTTAAGTATATTTTACCAGTCTCACATTTTTGTCTGTAATAAGGATGAGAAAAATGTGGGAAATATGAAATTATTTTATACTTTTATAACCTGTCACTGAAAACAGTGAAGAATCTATTATATTCCATTGTATAGTTATTACAGAAGGATTTTTTGCATGTATTATTGCTCTCTGAGTAATTAGAGAAAGAAAACATAAAAATTATTGTATTAGCGCCAGTAATAGGTATAACTGCACAAATTAATGTGACTGTAAACCTAATCATAGTGGCAGATGAGTTTATGCATTTTGTAGTGTGAAAAATCATAGACTCAAATCATTCACATTTCTGTTGAGGGCAAAAAACAAGGAAAGAAATGACACTTTTCTGTAGCTCTCTTTTCAAGGTGAAGTTGAAAATTGCACAGAAGATTTAATCTGTGGCTGTCTGAAATTGTTGTTTTAGATCAGTTTCTTGTTTTAGCATCTCTTTTTCTAATTTAAACCATTTTTTAACCTTGCTTTCCCTTTTGCAGAGAGAACTGGTGTGGCACAGCAGAAGAGCTTATATCATGTTGAAGCAGCAGTCCTACTGTGCAAAATTTATAATTATAAATTACATGAATATATCTTTGACTTTCAGAGTTTGAATTATCTCTCCACAGGAGGCCTTACGTTATGTCTACATTGCAAATGGGGGCATGATTGCAGCAACTATAGGTATACATAAACTTGCTTTCATGTAGCTGGTCCTACCTGTAGTTAAGTTTCTGAGAGTATGTTCTCATAGGGCCATACTGAAACGTGAGCTGCTAACTTTTGACTACTTTACCCTGCTAAATTTAAGCTATAATTGCATGTATCTTTTTAGGCTGCACTCATGCCTCCCATGTGAAGCTCCTGAGAATACTGGCCTGAGGGGAGTTTTACACAGGCTAATTTTATGGCCATAGTGTTTTGAGTTTGTTACTGTAAGAACAGGGGTAGGATGGGTAAGAGGGAATAATTTTTGAAGAGAGAGTCTCACACTTTAGAAAACTGTAGTTTATGTCACTGCAATTCTAATAATTGAACTACTGCAGGAAGAGCTGCTTCAGCAAAGGTGTCTTTTTCCAAATCAGAAAAAGGATGCTGGGGGAGTTGTCTTGAAAAGTTGTTGGAGGAGGTGATGACTTTTTAATTTCCAATGAAGTTTTAGCATTACTCTGCAGTATAACTTGCAAGAAGAATAACATGTAGTGACTACTGCAATGGTTATTTTCTCTACTAAAGACTCATTAAAATGTATGATGTAAGTGAGGTATTTTCATAGATTACATCAATTACCTGTAAATATATTATGATATATATTCTTCTTAAAGCAATGACTTTTGGGAGATCCGATTTCATTATCAGAAATATTTCAATTGTCCCTTTCAGGACCAAAACCAGGTTCTTTTATTGTTTTTACCATTAATAATGCAATTTTTCCTCTTTGAAAATTTAAAAGGAATATAAACAGGGAGACCGTAATTGAGAGGTATTATTTTTAAAAGCCATGATTTTTTTTTCAAAAATAAAACCTGAGTATTTAGAACAGAAAAATATGTCTCCGTTGCCCTTTCTTGATATTACTAACAGTGAGGTTGTGAAATGAAGCCCATTTTTACCACCACCCCACAAAAAAAAACCCTAATTATTAAATGATCAAAATTCCTTTGCATATTTTCTGTGTATATATTATTCTCACATAAATTCAAAATGAATGCACTTTACACTAAAAACTGATAACCATTTTTAATAAGTAGAATTTCTAAAGCTAAATTATTCTTCTTCAGTGATAGAAAAAAAGAAACGGAATTGCTCTTTTCTCAAATGTAGGTCTCATCTGAGGAAGGAAGAGACTGTCTTTGCTCTGATCGTCAATTAATTTTTTTCTGCTTATCTGTTTGTCAGCAAAAAATTGCACTAATACTTGAGATTACTGACATGCTTTGTGTATTACAGGTAATTAAACCAGTCAGGACTATGTTACCCATGCCATTTGACAGAGAGTCATAGGGAGTATTTGACCCTGGTACTAGTGTAAATGGTGCATTTAGTTGTCAATGAAAAGTGATTCATCATGTGGTAATGGAAGATATTAGAAGTTAAAAAAAGTTTAATTTATGTCACACAATAAGTAAAATTCCTAAGCATTTCATCTTGGTTTAACTCATGTTTCTTCTCTTTTATTTAAAGAAAAACTCCATTAATTTTACAGATGATATGCTGGAAACAACCTGCTTTTCTTTTCTGTTTACCTGTAGAATAAGCATTCCAATACCTTAATGGTTCAGCAAAAGATTCATTCTGAGATTTCATGAATTATCAGAAAGACTTTCATTTAATACACTCCTCATAAGCCATCAACAAGCAATAATAGCACGTAGTGGTTTTCATCTTTAAAGTACTTTAAACATTAATTAATAATTATACAGCTTCATTGGCACTAGTGGCAGATGTTCACATATTCTCTAGCATGGGACACTGCCTTCAATACAGATCCAACTGAGTATGCGGTGCTTTCTCTCATGCAGTATTATAAAAGAGCTCAAAAATTTCTAAAAACTGCTACAAAGGCAGGATTGGATCATATAAAAATTAAATGCAAGTTGTGTTCATTCAGGGTGCGTCTTTTTTCTATGTTTTTAGAATATCTTGTATGTTTCAATACAGAAGGCAAATTAAGGCATGATGCAGGACTGGGATCTCTATGTGCTGTCTGCTCTATATGCTACAAAAAATAATATTTTCTAGAAGACTTGGAAGGGCAGCATGATGGCAGCATGAATAAATTTCATAATTGTGTTGTAAGCCATTCTCTAACAGTTATAAATTCCTAAAATAATGGTTAAAATGACATCACTGATATTCCTAACATACAAACAAATTAATCTGTCTAAAACCTAGGCAGTTTGTTGGATAAGAATGGTTAAATGGTAGGAGTTTTTGTAGCTGGAGGTATATGAGCAACATTCCAGTCAGCTTTATTTCCCCATCTGAAAACCTGTATCCCTTAGAGTCACCTTTGACATGAGTGAGAAATGAGACTCATACTCAGTCTTTTAGATACATAGCAAAAATCCTCAGTCCCATTAAAACTGTACCTTTTTACAGAAATTATATATGTGTATTTGTGTTGTGATATGCTTGAGCAAGCTGAGAGGAGATGATTTTATTGAAAACAGATATAGTTTTCTGATACAGTTTTCCACTAAATTAATTTTTCAAGTTGTTTCCATTAGCCTGACCTCCGTAAGCATCTGTTGTGAAAATAAATTCCAGTGTTTCCTATTCTTTTTCAAGGAATACCCTGCTGGATTCCTTGCCCAGCATTGGCCTTTTATCGTTCTCCTCCTTCCTGTCTTTGATAAACTTTCATTATTTCCCATGTGTCCCCTTTAGGGTAGAGATGTGTGAAATTTTATAGTGTGATTGCATTTCTGATCTTTTACTCAGATTTAGATTGAATGTGATTGACTATATCCTGATGTAAGGCCAGAACCCAGGATGCACAGTTGAGTAAAGACACTTTACTCAGTATTTATTTGTCCTAGCTTCGTGTAAATTGAGCGCGTGAGACACTTCCTGTGACTTCACCCAGTACTTTCTAATCACATTGGCTAATTTCAATCAAATTTGGCACTTCAGAAAGTAGGAAATACATGTTCTATGATATTTATCAAAATGGATAGTTGTACAGAGAAGAGGTTAGCGTTCCCATGGATAAAACAGCTGATAACCTCACTTCTTAATAGACATGAGGGAATCCAGCAAAATACTCCTTGAGGCATTAAAAAATGTAAAGGTTCAAGAAAGGTTATTTTGGCTTTGATTTTTCATGACATCAGTGAACTTCAAATGAATATTTGGTCATTAGGTTCACAGAGCTACCAGCTGATTTTCTCATTAATTGCCGAGTAATTTAAGCAAATCTGGTAATTAAAGTTTTTAAAAGAAATGGCATTGTTCAAATCACTTATTTCCACACATCTTGTCTAAATCCAATTCCTTGCAATTCTGCAAAGCATGATCTTTCATTTTTTTCAGCTTTGGACTTTTCCAAATGAAAAAGTTGCACTGATAGAACTTGATCTGACTTTATTATCTGTAGAGTTGAAGTATTTCTGTGTTAGATTGTTTATTTAGAATATTATTTTATTTTTAAAAGGGGGAAAAAAGCAGAATCAGAAAAATTTGTAAATCTTAGCTGGATTTGATGCTTTATGGGTCCCTTCCAACTCAAGATATTCTATGTTTCTATGATTTCTTTCCTAACTACTGTAAGCCACTAGCCATTAGCTAATCCTGATTGGTTTTAGTCAAAAACTCCAGCCATAATTCACTGTGTTAACTATATCAACAAGATTTCACTACTGAGATAATTAAATGCATTTAATTTTAAATACAATCATAAATTTAATGATTACACAGCTTGTGGTTTGTCTGTTTGTTTCCCTGGAGGGAAGATATATTTAATATCTTAAGTTTCTACAAGTTTCATGAAAACAGCTGGAGAGAAAAGAGATTCTTTTGGTGAGAAACAAGCTGAGCCTGGATTATTGCATAAGTTTGATTTAATTTTTGCTCTCCCACTTATTTCATATACCTGTAATGTACTATTCCATTTATGCACTGAGTTAATGTTTTATTTACACGGTATTCAATTGGATTGTCCAGTTTTTCACTTTTTTTTTTTTTCTCTCCACTTTCTTGTTTTTCTCTGTACTCTGCCTACAGTTTTGTGGTTCATCATTTCCTGACATAATCTTTCCACTTTGGTCTCAAACTGGAGCCATCCAACAGTTTTTCCTGAGAATCTGCATGACACCTCAGAAATGAGTCTTTTTCTCCCTGGGAATGCACATTAAACAAAAGAATCATCATGTAAAATTACTTATTTCTAATTAGCTATTCTTATGATTTCTTTCTAGTTGTCAGCAAAAATTTTAGTTATATATGAGAATTCCTAGCATGAGATTCTAGTGCCCTTGGGTAGAACAACTAGTTTGCAGTTCATTAAGTCTTTATGGCCTTGACATGAGATCCTTAAGTGTAATAAAATATACAAAATTATAATAAATATTTCTATGGGTTATTTCAATTTTATCCATATCTGTTTTGCTTTGTTGGTACAATTGCAACTTGCTGCTTAGCATCTATTTCCCACAGCTACATATTTTGGCTATGTCTTTTTTATGGTGGTTTCTTTTTTACCATTTTTTGAAAAAATATTAATAACTTCTTAAATATATTTAATGGAATTGTCTCTATTCTTTTTGTTTCATTGTTAATTCTTTTAGCTTGTGCCATGCTTTAGTATAGGGATTAACCTACCAGAAACTGGTTAAGCACCTTCTATGTGTAAACCGAAAAACAGGGGACATCTTCTTACCAGCAAGTCAGACGCAAGGTCTGACGAACAATGTACTAGCAAAATGGAAGAGTGCTTCTCAATACATCTAAGTGCATGTAGTGATATATCTCATAGGGCTCCAAGAAACCCTAGGATAATTTTCCTCGATTCTCGGGATTGGGCAACAGCTGGATGATGGTGATGATGACAGACCTGCCTCCCCTGTGCAAATCCTTCATAGTGAGCGAAACCCACAGAGTCTTCTGTTCAGCCTCAACTACCATTTTTGTTTCCAGTTGATATCCCCTGAGACAACACCAGACAAAGGTCAGAAGACAGCTTATTCGAGAGGCTGTTCCCAACAGGCAGCATGGACAAGACTTCACTGAGCGGGGCTTGGTATAGACACCAGTCTTCTCTACTTCATTGTCAGTCCTTTTAATAGTCCTTCCATTCCTTTTCCATTCTGAGTTTCACTTTTGACTGAAATTCTGTTTCTCAGCCTGGTTTTGGGTTTGGGTTTTTTTGTGTGGGTTTTTTTTTGGCCCAGTCCATTGAAAAATAATTCAGTGAATTCTGAATTCAGGAGGTTGAACTAGCCTCTTCAATGACTCATCTTCAAACTACCCTCAAACGTTTGCTGTGGGATATTATTCTGAGTCATTGTTTTGCCTTCCCACTTGCTTACCAATAGCTGTCCTGATTTAACTCTTAATTAAAAATTACATTCTTCCTAGAGAAGTCTGATGGGAAATAAGTCAGGCTGGAGAACTTTCGCTAAATATACTTTTATTCAATTAAATCAATATGATCAACCCATGGTCACTCAATCCAAGATTTTTTTATTTACTCTTCTAGCTCTTTTTTAATTACTTCATTATTTAAGAAAACTACATTTAAAATAGGTGACCATATAAAATAGTCTACCAATGACTATGGTAGAAAAATCTGTAGGCTGCCACACCTATTATTGTACATACTGTAGAATATCCTAATGTTGATTTTGTACTTTCACAGTTTCACAGTTTCACATAATAAAATATTCTTTGCAGTACTGATACCTCTAATAAGGTTACTCATATTCATATCCAATTCTGGGGGGTTTGCAGTATCCAGATGAGTCCCTTTTACATCTACTTCCAAAGTGGATTTGAATGAGAAAAACAATCTGTTCTACTTTGCTATCTCTTATTTCCTAAAGTGTATCAAATCCTTACTGACTAATATCATCGTAGAACTATCTTTTATATATGTATATATGTATGACTTAAGAACACTCCCCTTCTTTCAATAAAGGTGATCTAGATGGGAAAGTTACTTCACTTAAACTTTGGGGTGGGGGGAAAGGGGGGATGGGGGATGTATCTGTATAATTCAGTAAAGCTTTTAAGCGTGAGTTGCATAAAACACAAAAGAGAATGAGTATTCCTTGCATTATTATCTGTTGGTTTTTGGAGCAGATACAGAGCTTTGACTAATTGGACTGTGTACTGATTACACTTCTGTCTGCTAAGCTCTTTCCCTCATTTATTAAAGTCTTGCCTTGTCAAATAAACTGGCATCAAAGGATTCTCTTAAGAGAAATTAAAAGACCAAAGCTCTGAATTAAGCCATCACATATTTTAATGGAGTAGGTTCTCAATGAACAGAAAGATAAATGTAGCTGCTTGGTCATATGCTCCTATGGTATATCTGTGCCATTGCTTATTTGGATCTAGTTAATAGTACAAAAAATGTCTTTGCATATCTCAAGCTTCCTTACAGTTTATTTCTCAAGTCTCTTTACAACTTTGTATGGGTTTGCCTCTTCAGTTCTGCTGTGACCTATAAATTTATTCAGAGTTGAATTTACACCAATGGAAGCCCTGAAAAAGAAAAAGAAGCAGCAGACATACACAGAAGGCATTCTACAAAGTGTTTGGTACTTTGCAGATGAGTTGGCAAAAGAAGTCTTAGAAATCTTGAGAGCCACAGCTTAAAGAATGACAGATGCTTGATTATTTCACACAAAATGGAAACATTAATTTGAAAACAATTAAAAACTAATTGCCTTAATCAACCTGTACAATGGTTGCAGTTTGAGTTGTATTTTTGGGTCCTCTTACACTTGCACAAGTACATTCTTGTGGGTACAGGCTTGACTTCCTTCCCCTCCCTTTCCATGGAAACACTTTATTTTGCCAGTGTCAGACTAGGGCACACTTACTAACAGTGTTAATCTGATACACCAAATGTATTTGATATCATTCCTACAGAATCCCATAGGATGCAGGCAAATTAAATTGATGCCTTCAAAACCAAGCATTGTTTACTCTAAGGTATGCAGCTTCAAAGACAGAAACTTGGGCTTTCCCAACTAAAGTGAAACCCTTCATTGATTAGAGAAATCTATTTAGTCTATTTTGCTTTGGTTTTGGATTGTGAGAGGTGGATAACAGCAAACGTTATTTTTACTAATCAAGACCATCTGAAAAGTTAGGTCATTTAAAACATGTATCTTTTTTTTTTTTCTCCTGGATGACAATGTTTATTGAACTCAACCGTAGGTGAAGCCTAAAATAGGCTTAAAATAGCCTTAGAATCATTGGAAACTAAAGTACCATACTACTTATTATTTATTATGAATCACGTTCTTGAAAAAAATAGACTCTCACATCTGCTCTTCAGAAAATGGAGGACATGACAAAAAATGGGGCAAAAAATGATCTGAAGTCTCACTTAGAATTTTTTATAGTATGTCATTTGTAAGATGGTTCTCTCAAACGGGAATAGCAGGTAGAAACATTTAAGGTTAAGAGATACTGAGGGTCTAAATCTTCAGTTGTTGCTTATGTGAATAACCTCAGTGGAACTCTAAGTCCTCCACAACAATTGTAAAAGATTAAAGTCATTTTAAACCATAGATGGTTTTGAACAAATTCTCAGTTCTCACTGAGAGCTTGCTGAGATTTTCTTTTACAAGATGCCATGTTTTTTTTTACAAAGTGCTCAAGGATTTAGAGTGATGACAATTGTTGTCTGATCAGTATTCACATGACTTCATCAAACTGCTTCTGTGTATCCCTTCATGTACCACAGCTCAGAGTCAAACAAGTTTTCTTTGTAATAGGGTGTTAAGGATTTTCTCTTTTTTCATGTAATGAAGTGGTAAAATTACAATGATCCAACTGAGAAATAGGGGTGAATTGAAACAGTAAATTCTTTAAAATATAGACACATAATGTAAAACATGCCTTAGAGTTGGTACTGCCTGAAATTATACAAGCACAATAACTGTTTTCAAACTATTGAAACATTATTTCAAATTTTAACATATTTATGTTCAAGAGAATTTATTTCTCATGCTATTTTTTTAACCAATATATGGTAGTTGACTCTTTTATCAACTAACTTAGCCTGACAAGTGATTAAACAAAAAGATTTTAATTGACCTGGCTTCATTTTGCTTCTCACAGAGAGCAATATCTAAAATTGATAACTTTTGGATGAAAAATTAATATGCCAATCTATCACTGTCTCTATTTTAATTCCACAAATATTTCATTTTCATTCTGGTTATAAGCAGTGATCAACAAACTTTTTTCAGGCAATTTGGTTATTTGAATGTCTTACTCTTTCACTAATCATTGATAATAGCAACAATGACATTTGCTGGCAAGTTCAAAGGTGGGTGGGTGTTTCCTGTTGTAGCAGCTGTCCAGTTACAGTACTGACATATTATAAACATAGAGGTCTAAAAGAGAAAACAGATATATATAGTTTGTCTGAATTTAAATTTTGTTAGAAAATAAGAAAATTAGAAATCTTTTGATTACATAAGACCACAAGATTCTTTTATAAAATCACAAGAATTGATGATTGTATCACTTAGAGCTACATTCCCAAAGTAGCAGAAGGTACAACTTAATTTGCAGCCAAGATTTGGCTACTTCTGAGATCCTAGTAGCTCAGCCTAGAATAAGTGGACAAAAAGTCACATTCACTTAGAAAAAGCACAGCAGTTTCAGATAACATGTTTTCATAAGCACCAGATTTTTGCTCTTGAGTTCACTGACTTCAAGGTTTCGAATACTGGAATAGGAAGGCCTCGGTTTGGTGCCCACACTCCTTTGCCAATATCAGATCAGTGTCTTTTTTAATAACTGGTAGTTTTCAAATAGCCTTTCCCACGTGACATCCCCTTTGCAGAGTGATGGATACCACTTCTCCCTCTTGCAGGGAAAGCAGGAAATTTCTGTCTTCACGACAGCTCTGACCTTAATAGTTTACAACCACACAGGACAGAAAAAGGACACAGAAATAAAAGGATTACTTGTAGGCAGCCAGAAAATGTATTTAAGCTCAATGTGAAAGACCCCAGAATTGCACCAGGATATCTTAATCCCAAATCCATTTCCTGGACCAAAAGACCACATTAATCTTCTGACTCCTGTTAGCATAACAATTCTGTGAGTCTTTTAAGAGGCTACCTGTCCACTACCACCTAATAATCTAACTGCTGTGTGATTTTAGACAGGTGAACCTGAAGTCATACTGGGCCCTACGAAAATTGCAGGCATATTTTTTAAGCTTGCATTAAAAGTTTAAAATTTTACTTGCCTAAATCTAAAACATCAGGTTATACTTACCATTTCACTTTATGAATCTCACTATTAATATTTATGTTCTCTACGATGGTTCTGAAGATTAGAGAGAAATTATGAAAGAAGTGATGAATGTAATTGTCCATTTGAGTTTCATACTATTCCACTGGGACTGTTTCTGATATTTATTCTTTCCGAGTGTGCTATTTAGCTACACTAAGGAATTGAATTTTCATGCCAATAGTAGGAAACCTTTTCACCTAAGTTTATCAACAGCCCTTACTATTCAATTTCATTGCTGCCAACGAAATAACTGACAGGACGTTAAATATAAAACCTAATTTCTGGAACTTAATCCTGAACACATGAGGGCTACCTATTATTTCTTAAAATGCTTTCTACCCTAATAAGAATTTGCTTTGAAAGTTGTATTTAAAAATCTAAGGATAGTGTTAAAATACACCCCATTGTTTGACAGACTTCCTTGATCTTGTTAAACAGCACATTAAGTCTTTGGCAAACGTTTTCTACTTTGTGTAATGTAATCAACCCCTGCTATCATGCAAAAGTATCAAAACATTTTGACCACTTAGGAAGTGGATCAACAAGCGCTTCATAAAGTTCCTAACTTTGCAGAAATTTCAACATGCAACAGAGGTGCAAAAAGCTGCAATCTGAAATTCAGAGGTGTTGGGGTTTAATTCTTTGTCACTTATGTTGCAGGTTTGCGTACACAAAAATTTATTAGTGGTGTCCATAGCTGATGGCCTAGATTGACTCTAATGGAGCAAGTTGCTTTCTGGGAAAAACACGAAAATCAGAGAGGAGTAAGAAAGAGAGAGGAAACAAGTGAAAGGGAAAACTCCTCAATGGCTGTCAGTGAAAAGAAAAGCAGGTTATAGATCTGAAGATATAACACCCATAGCAACACCAAAGGCTAAGGTACTTAGGACACTGCAAGACACTGGTATACTCCAAGGTATAAACTACAAGCTGCCATGGTTTATGTGCTGTATTTATTTATACACAGCTTTCTCAAAAACCTAAAAATATTTTTGAGATTCACCTTTGCTCACAATATAATAATTGCTGACCAACTGTCCAGAAATGCTTTGAAAATAACTGGTGAAATGGAGAATTGGGAAAAATTGTCACTACGTAATTTCCAGGAGATACTTTAGGAGTTGTTTACTTCTATTCCTGAAAGAGTTTTTTAAGAAGTAAAGAAAAGGTGAGATCTGAGTTTAAGGTTTAGAGAGCACAGAGCTGATAGCTGGCTATAGGTTGTGTTCCCAGAATTATCCTCATTTGATACTATATAAGAAGTTACTGTAGAGTAAAAATAAATGCATTTATGAAATAGAGCAGGTAGGTTCCTCATTTATCCAAGATGGTACTTCACATAAACAAGGGAACCTGAACTCTCTTGGGACCCTGTAGGCTCAAATGGAGATGCTGCCATGATGGCCATACTGAAGGAATACTGAAAGAGTACTGCTGAATGGACTTAAATCTGCTTGGCAGCCAGTCACAAGTGGTGTTCTCTGGGGCTCAATATTGGTGTCTCTTCACTGTAATATCATTATTGATTACCTGGACAGGGGGATCAAGTGCATCCTCAGTAAGTTTGCAGATGGCCAAGTTGTGCATGAGTGTTGATCTGCTGGAGGGTAGGAAGGTACTACAGAGAGATTTGGACAGGCTGGATTGATAGGCCAAGGCTAATGGTATAAGATTCAACAAGGCCAAGTACTGGGTCCTGTACTTGGGTCACAACAACCCCATGCAGTACTACAGGCTTGGGAAAGAGTAGCTGGAAAGGTGCCCCACGGAAAAAGACCTGGGGGTATTGTTTGACAGCCAGCTGAATATGAGCCAGCAGTGTGCCCAGATGGCCAAGAAGGTCAAAAGCATCCTGGCTTGTATTAGAAATAGTGTGGCCAGCAGACTAGAAAAGTGTACTCATCGCTGGTAAGGCTGCACCTCAGATTCTGTGCTGTTTTGGGCCCCTCACTACAAAAAAGACATTGAAGTGCTTCATCCAGATGGAGCATGTCCAAAGAAGAGCAACAAAGCTGGTGGAAGGTATAGAGAACAAGTCTTATGAGGAGCATCTGAGGGAACTGGGTTTTTTTAGCCTGGAGAAAAGGAGATTGAGGGGAGATCATCTTGCTCTCTACCTGAAAGGAGGTTGTAGCAAGGTGGGTGTCGGTCTCTTCTCCAGAGTGACAGGTGATAGGACAAGAGGAAACGGCCTCCAGTTGTGGCAGGGGAGGTTTAGATTAGATATTAGGAAAAATTTCTTCATGGAAAAAGGGCTGCCAAACATTGGAACAGGCTGCTCAGGGAAGTGGTTGAGTCACCATTCCTGAAGGTGAAAAGATGTGTAGATCTAGTCCTGAGGGAAATGGCTTAGTGGCAACTTGGCAGTGCCAAGTTAATGGTTGGACTTGATGATCTCAAAGGTCTTTTCCAACCACAATCATTCTATGATTTTAAGGGCTGGATAGACTTTTGAAGGAAGATGCTTGCTTAAAGACAAGATAGAATGCAGGATTATTTTAAAGCCATGTTTTTTGATTCCATAAATCATGAGATGTTGCCTGGAGAACAAAACCACATAGCCAAAGCAGAAGGAAGTTGAAGCACTAGCTGCATGTCTATGGCAATAAAGCTATCGCAGGTGGGCTGTGTTCTACCAGCAGGACAGTTATTGTCCTGAGTGAACAGAGTATTTAGGTACAGACTTCATTTTGTATGAAAAGCAAACAAATATACATTTTGTATGTAAAAGTAATCACACTGAAATTGCAAAGGTAGAATGAATTTTCTGTTTGAAGCAAAGTAAGTGCTTAAGAGCCACAATGGATGTGGGCCCATATAAGCAGTTAGATCAGATAGAGCCAGATTGGACAGAAAAGTCCTCCTACAAAGACAATAAAACCTGGAAAGACTGTAACATTTAAATAGCTTTTTTCCTGATTCACCACATAAACAATAATTACAGGGAAAGTCAGCTGCATTAGACTCGCATGAATCTGTAACAGTTTGCAAGAGGGAACCATAGCATCTGGAGATGAAATTGCTTACACGCTTTAAGTAATATAGAAACAGATAGGAACCAGCAATGAAAATTAAAAGAATGCAAACTTTCTCCTGAGATACTCAGGAGAGTGTGTGTATGAGCATGTATAGACATGTGCATGTGAAGCTCTTGGATTTTTCCTTTCTTCCGTGTATCCTACTTCTAACTCATATGCCCAACTTGCCAAAGACTCTTCTTAAACAGCATCTAAACCAACTGGCAGGTATTCAATGGGCTCAGGTTATCAATCACTGTGATGATATTGCCACCAGAGACTGCTGCAGCTCCTGGCTGGTCTGCCTAGTGCTGTTGCCTTTCCCTGGAAAGCAAAGCAAGGTGTATTGCTCAGCTGCGCCCAACGTGACGTGAGGGCACTGATAAAGACACACAGCATAGCTTCAGTGTCAGATGCAGGTTTGCATCCCATGTTTTAGAGATGTGCAAATAGCAAGGAGAAGAAGAAACTAAGTGGATGAAAAGAATTAGGATAGGAAGAGGGGTGATGGTTTAAAATTGAAAGAGGGGAGATAACAGGAAGGAATTCTTTACTCTGAGGGTGGTGAGACACTGGAACAGGTTGCCCAGAGAAGCTGTGGACTCCCCATCCCTGGAAGTGTTTGAGACCAGCCTGGATGGCTCTTTGAGCAACCTGCTCTAGTGGGAGATGGCTGTGCACCTGGCAGGGGGCTGGAACTCGATAATCTTTAAGGTCCCTTCCAACTCTAACCATTTTATGATTCTATGATTGTTTACAAAGAATTCTTCTCAAAACTCCAAGGCATGATTTTCAAAGAGTCTGCCTTCTACTAGCATTGCTCCCAAGGAATTTGCTGAAATTTTGCTACTGATTTCAGTGAAAGTAAAGTTAGGCCAAAGCTGATCAGTCATAAAATCTGCTCATTGCTATGTCCATGGATACCTTGACTAGGTTTCTCCCATTTTCAGATATTCTGCATACTTTGTGTTTCCATGCTTTGCATTGTGGTTCAGGCAGTTACTGCTTTTTTTTTTTTGTGGCACTTCTCAGTATTTCCACTAATATTTCAACTGTAATGTTCAGTTCCAAAGGCAGGGAAATTTTTTGTTTTATTAGAATATGGAAGTTTGACTTTCTCCTGTACCTGAAAGATTATAAATTATATTAAATTTTACTATAACATAAAAACATATTTCATTTCTAATGTAATGTATTTTATTAAGGATTTTTTTCTTATTTTTAGCTTATTGTAAGCAAGACAAGTAAGCAACAAGAAAACAAGAATGTTATATGTGAGTTCTCTATTCTTCGGAGAGATAAGCTATGTACTGCTTACTGAAGTCTATAAAGTATTTAGGACATGAGGTAGGTGACCTACATCCTGTTATGAATTGGTATAGTACCACTAGAAACTATGTCTTCTAGTATTCATGCAGTGTTGTCGCCACACTACATTGCCCAAGAAGCCTCCACATACTTGCCCCCATGTAGATCAATTGCTAAATGGAATAACTAGCATCATACTAACTAGTTAAGGTCTCTAATGAATCTTACTTCATTTATCTTCTTCACTTTATGTAGTGTATGTGAAATACAAATCATATTATAATGTAAATATATTTAACTTTAGATAAAGCTACCTTTGTTTCATATATGCAGTTTAGGTGATGATTTATTGCACTTAATTATTCACTCAATTGATAGTTTATTATCTGAAAAGAGGGAACAGTGCTACAAGACCATAACCAATCTCATTCGTGCTGGTATACCTCTGAATAATTTCTCAAAGTACAAAACAGAGATTACCTCCAGACAACAAACTATGCAGAACATATTTTTGGACTCCAGAGTCTCTGACTGAAGTGTACTAGCTCATTTAAAAGTAGAAGGCAGAACTCTGATCTTAATGAAGAATGTGGTCCTAAGCTAATAATAATCAGGTCAATTTTGAACATTGATGTTTCTACAAATTTTCCTCTACTGATATTTTCATTCATACAGCTTACAACAGTTCCTCTGAAACCTTTCATTACTTTTTGTTACATCACACTATGTTATGTGAAACTGTGATATGTGCTGCAGCTATTCACACACTGTAAAATTATTTCTTAGATAGCTGCATTCACTGGGTCTTTTGAAGGTAATATTCTAGGTGGCTTCATTCCTTTCTCAAATGATGAATTCCATTTTGAACTCCCAAACAACCAACATAGCATATAAAAGCAATGTATATAAGTACATGTTGCTTTCTCTGTAAGAGAGTGTGAAACTATTCAAAACACAGAGCTGAGTTTACATGTATTGATGAACAAGTTATAAGTGACAAGAAGTCAGTACTCAGTGGTAAACTTTCCTGAACTCTCTCCGTGGCTAAACTGAACAGACACTTGAGGCAAGGTACACGAGGATATCTTCATTTTCTGAGCTCTCATTCACTCACACTAACAATGAATTAGGAAAGCAAATAATAAAATACTTTCCTTTGTTGAAAATTATCGCTCTTTCCTCATGAAAAGGAGGATTTTGACACTACTGTTTGAGTTATTGTGCAATGATGCCCTGTTTATGGAGTAGGTGGAGTAGGAACCTTTCTGTAATTTAAATATTAAACAAGCACGGTGGTCTGTAATTCCTGTGAGGTTGACAGTGATCATTATGTTCAGAAAGGTTTTAATGATACAACTAACTACGTCACTATTTTGCTTCAAGAGTGTTTGTTTTCCTTTACAAGAACTGTCCTTAGAGCATAAACTTTTATTTGTAACAAGTGATTTGGTGAAACTCCCAAGTACAGAAGCTATGTGTAAGAGATTTATTACATTCATAGGAACTTTAAAAAGACATATAAATGCTGTCAAATCTGAGTTGACAAAAGTTGTGTGTTTAATACCCAGAAAAAATACAAGAAAACAGATGCATTTTTATCTTATTTTTCTTATGCCAAAGAAGCTATATATTTCAAGACATGATTATTATTTGAGATGGAATAACTAAATGCAATGCCTTTTGAAAAAGAAAAATTGGAAAGTGTGACAAAGCTACACATACATAATATCATTCATTTTAAAAGCACCAGAAAAGGAATACACAACAGTACAGTACTGAGGCCTGAATTTTATCAAATAGTCATAATCATGATTGATAACTCAGATGAGTACAGGTTCTGTTTCAATCTTCCTGTCTCTAAAACTAAATGGGAGCTTTACCTCCCCCTCAGCAGAGACCCAAAGGAAAACATCTTCTTTTAATGAAAGTGTTTACTAAGGAAAAGCTTTCTGGAACTCTACTTGCTGGATTCACACCAAAGAATTAAGTAGTGAGTGAAATCTCTATTATTACGTAACACATTTCCTACTGCTCCTGAAATCCACATTGAAATAGCAAAATTTGCTCAGGCTACATTAACTGGGCTTCCTATATCTCATGATAGAGTTTTGATTTTTTTTCCCATAAAGCCCTGCCCGCTAGAGTGCAAGAATAAATACTATTCCTTGATAGGATAGTTTGATGTAATTTTATTTGTTTATTCTTCATTATTCTAGGTATATGGATCCCTTCCTTACTTACCAAAATGCTCATTCTCTCATTAGGTTTTCTAAATGGTTCCCAGTGCATCCAGTGCATTTTTAAAGATGCTAATGAAATTATCTACACAGTCCTTCCGTGCAGTAACTCCATTTCACACATGGGCAATTATCATAAATAGCTTAATGCCAAAATTATCCAAAGTATCCATTCTTCAAGGTGCTAATTTGAAAGATGCAGAGGTGAGCTTTTCATAATACTTACTACTTTGATAGTATTTGTATGCATTTTACATCTTTATATGCTGAAGGCAGAGCTCCTTGTTCTTTTCTGCAAAACAGAGCTAAGGCATGTTGATATATCCAAACCCATATACTCAGAGTCTGGTTTAAATGAACTGTCCAGCCTCTCACAAAAGCACTCAGTTGCAGAAGCAAGGACATCCTCCAGTCCTCGGGCATCACTGTTTTTAGGTGGTTTTTTTCACTTGTTCACTGAGCTTCTGAATGGATGCAACAGAGATACTCAGACCACTAATCCATTATTATTATTGCCCTACTACTGTTCTTACTGTTTTATTGTTCATCATAATTTATAAGATCAGAATCGTGTGGAAAGGGATGCCCATGCTTATGATCACATACTTATGTATTGTATGATAAATACTTTTGCAATAATTTGTTTGTTCTCGTGGGGGAATAACATGTCTGGAGCTGTCTCTACTCTCACTCTCCTTTTTACCTCCATCTTCCCTAACCCTTTTGGAGTGGTGGTGAAGACCATTGTGCTCCTGTGAGCTCTCTTTTTATATTCCTTTCCATGGGTGTACCTGAACCCATCTCTCTTTCAGGCTCTTACCTTCTTCACCCCATGCCTCTTGCATCACTCTAACCTCCTTTTGCTCATGTTCCTTCATAGCTTTTCCTTCTGCTCTTCCTCCCCCAATCTCCAAACTATTCCAGCACCCTTTCCTACCTCCTGTCCTCCTTCAAAATCCTTCTTCCATTGCGTACCTTTCCAACTCTTCTCCCTTTTCCCCTGGCTGGCTAAAACTCTTGGCATTCAGCACACATCTCCCTGCTGAGGGTGCCATCTCTCATCTCAGCACCTTGCTGATTCATGGCACCCCACAGCACTTCAGGGACAAATAGTGTTCTCAGGAGGACTCATTGCAGCCTGGTCAGGTCTTGAGTGTTTTCGTTTGTCTTCCTGATTCCAGCCACCTATGACCATGTCCTCAACTTCCTCCTAGATCACTATCCCTCATGCACCATATTTGTGCCAGTTTAGTTAATGCAGCCTTCCAGGAAGAAATGCACATAGCACATCTCCTGGGGGAAGGGGGAGGAAGATGTGGAGGAAAAGGTGGCATCAGGCACTTAAGAAAAGGGAAGGGCACTGAGCACTATCTTTTCAAGCAAGTTGGCCTTCCTTATCCTAATACATGTTCACCAGCAACTGTCTCTTCCCACTTAGTGACTTGACAGGAGTGTCACATCCTATAGCTTCAGCTCTCAACAACTACTCCCGCTTCCCTGGAGCAAACGAATGCACTCAATTTTCCAGTAGTGCTCAGCGGTGGGCTCTGTGAAACCAAGCACTCCTGATTTCCTGCAAATTTTCTGGAACCAGATGCTTCTTGCATTCCCCGTGTTGCTACCAGTTGCTGTGTCAAAAGCCTAGATGCATTCTACATTCGCAGTCCAAGCTAGTAGACACAAATGAGCTGAGAGTGGATGGGTCACAGCAGGTGGAGTAGAACATTAATTTCTATCTGCATATTGTAATTTTTTAATGGTTTATCAGTTTGCAATAATATTAACAGAAATAATAAATTATGGGGTTTTTATTATACTTAATAAAATGAGAAAACATGAATCTTTCAAAAGAAAAAAGATCTGCTTTAAGAGTATTATTAACATAAGGAATAAAAATATTTTTTCTAATCTCTTCCTGGGAAAAGACAGTATTTTAACTGATATTTCCTCAGTAAATTCTCTCTTTAGTAGGCATAGCATGGAAAATTCCAATCTAAGCAGTACATTAAGTTTGACAAGATTAAAACTAATTACAGCCAGAGTCTTTTAACAGAAACTAACTAGTAGGCATCCTTAAGTACAGGCTTTACTGCTTACACCACCTGTAACAAACTATTTTATTGTATAAGCATAAAAAGCAAATCTGTTGCTAATTTGTACCCCTAGAACACTTTGAACTTTTATATTTCTCTGATGCACCATAATTACATAAGAATGTCTATAAACCAATTTAAAAATTCTATAAAGCAACATTTTTTATTTTAGTATTAGAAACTTTTTTTTGAATTATAAAGTACATGTTCTGTAATAATAAATGGGAAAAAGCAAGAGAAACATGTTTTGTTGTTTTGTTAGTCTATTTGCATGCTATTTGCACCTCTCCTATGAAGACAGGCTAAGAGAGTTGGGATTGTTCAACCTGGAAAAGAGAAGGATCCGGGGACACCTTATCGTGGCCTTCCAGTACCTAAAGGGAGCCTACAGGAGAAAGGGGGAGGGACGCTTTATCAAGGACTGTAGTGATAGGACAAGGGGTAATGGTTTTAAACTGAGAGAGGGGAAATTTAGATTAGATATCAGGAAGAAATTCTTTACAATGAGGGAGGTGAGACACTGGAACAGGTTGCTCAGAGAAGCTGTGGATGCCCCATCCCTGGAGGTGTTCAAGGCCAGGGTGGATGGGGCTTTGAGCAACCTGGTCTAGTGGGAGGTGTCCCTGCCCATGGCATGGGGGGTGGAACTTGATGATCTTTAAGGTCCCTTCCAACCCAAACCATTCTATTATTTTTTTGAAATAAGATGTATTCAATTAAAATCACACAAACAGAAAGAGATACCTTGCCAGTGCTAGAGATAGCACTAATAGCACTAATAGAGCTATTTCCCACTAATAGTATTGCAGCTATTAGCTGCACAAAGGTAAGTGACATACTGTTCAATTATTATAGGATGCAGAATCACCTCTTGTGATGAGAAGAATGTAAGCGAAGTCAGTTTGCTCTTTCCTTTGTAGAAGTTCCCTTGCTGTGAAAGGAAGCCATAATCCTACAGGATGAGTATATTGGTATCAAAAGATGTTTACTACTTCAAGGACAAGGTGAGGATGGCTTCGGTCTAAACTGCCTAGTTTTTTAAACAAACTATGAAATGATAATGTATAACTACAAGTTTGTAAAGTTCTCTCAAGCCACAAATTCAGATCCTAGTAGGAGTGACTGAGCGTACCTTCCCCTGAGTTGCCTTGAAGTTCTGAGAGACTGGAAGGTATCTTTCTAAACACTGTGGCCAGGATTCAAAACAATCTCAAACCTCCTAAAATCACTTCCAAAAGAACATGAGATGCTTTCAAGAGAGAGGTCAGCCTGTAGTCACCTGTTTGCTGACAGGTGTTTAGCAGCACATGGCTCTCAACATACAGCTACCCCTCAAAAATGGTTTTGTTCTTCTGCTTCTGTTTTCATTTACAGTAAAACGAGTATAAAATTCTGTTAGTGACTTTCAGTAATACTTTACAACCATTTTGCAATGATGGTATAAATGAGATACAGGCATGCAGACAATCCTATTCTGCTTTTATTCTTTTGAAAAATTAAAATTCATAGAATTCAATATAATAAGGAAACACTATTAAAAGAAAAGGAGAAAGTTAATACTGTTATTATGCAATCTACCCTAGTACTTCTTTGTTAAAGACAGGAATATGGAGAAGTTAGTTCATACACATTCAAAATAGAGAAAAATTTATATTATACTTGCACTGGATGTTGGAATTTCCAATTTAATGATCTCCAGTGAATGAGAGTGAAGATAAAGAAAATGCTTTAAACTGAAAAATGACCTACACAAATGCCTTCAATAAAATATTTATGTGCCAGAAACAAATATAGTTGAACTATGTTTTTACTTTTTTTTTCTGTCTGCCTTTTTTCACTTTAGAGGCACCAGAAAACTATAAGACAAGTAATTATGTCATTCTGTTTTGAACTGGTTTGGATAGATAAATCAATGGATAGACATAGAATCATAGAATTGTCTAGGTTGGAAGGGACCTTTAAGATCACCAACCTAATGCTGATAAAAAACCTCACTAAACCATGTCACTAAGCTCTATGTCATTTTAAATACCTCCAGGGATGGTGCCTCAGGTTTCTCAGAGACCTGTCCAACCTGACCTTGAGCACTTCCAGGGTTTAGGCATCCACAACTTCTCTGGGAAACCTGTGGCCTTTTCTACTCCTCATAGTGCCCCACCAGTGAGTAGGCTGGAAAGGCACAAAATGCTGGGAAGAAACACAGCCAGGGCAGCTGACCCTGACTGACCAAAGTGCTATTCTGTGCCATATGACATCATGCTCAACATATAAAGATGAGGGAAGAAATAAAAATGGAGGGACATTCATAGTTGTGGCACTTTGTCTTTCCAGGTAACCATTAAGCCCTGCCTTGCTGGAGATGGCTGAACACCTGCCTGCCGATAAGAAGCAGTGAATGAATTCCTTTTTTTGGTTTGCTTGGGTGCACAGCTTTTGTTTTACTTTTTAAACTGTCTTTATCTCAACACATGAGTTTTCTCACCTTTACTCTTCTGATTCTCTCCCGCATGCTACCAGGAAGGAAAATGAGTGAGTAGCTGTGTGGTGCTTTTTTGCTAGTTGGGTTAAGCCATGACAAGGGTCCATGACTTTCCTATCCTCAGGACTCCAAAGTTGGATGCAATACTCCAGGTGGGGTCTCACCAGAGTGGAGTAGAGGGGGAGAATCACCTTCCTCAAACTGCTGCCAGGCTTTTTTTTATGCAGCCCAGGATATGGTTGGCCTTCTGGGCTGCAAGTGCACATTTCTAACTTGTGTTCAATCTTTCACTCACCAGTATCCCCATGTGCTTATCTGCAGGGCTGTTCTCAACCCATCCATTTATCCATTTATCCATTTATCCATCCATCCATCCATCCTCTACTGTATACTGATATTGGGGATTTCCCTCAGCCAGGTGCAGGACCTTGCACTTGGCCTTGTTGAGCTTCATGAGGTTCACATTAGCCTACTTCTCGTCCCTATCAAGGTCCCTCTGGATATCATCCCCTCCCTCAAGCACATTCCACAAGCACATCAAGCACTCCCTCAAGCACCTCAACTGCACAGCACAGCTTGGTGTCATCTGCAAACTTGCTAAGAGTGAACTCAATTTCCCTGTCATTGCCAATAATAAAGATATTGAACAGTGGTGGTTCCAATACAGATGCTTCAGGGACACCACTTGTTATGAATATTTATTTGGTCATTGAGCTGTTGACTGCAAATCTTTAGACATAGCCATCCAGTCAATTCCTTAGCTATCGAACAGTCTGTCCATCAAAACCACATCTCTCCAATTTAGCAATGAGGATGTTGTGCAGAAACAGGATGTTGTGTAGACTAGAAAGTAATATCTCACATTACTAAAAGTTAACATTAAGTTGTTGTTATATCAAAAAGTTTCTTTTAAAGTCCCTTTTTCCTAATTCTAGATAAAGATTCAATAGGTTTATTACTCATGGCTTCTTGGTCTAAGTAGCAAAAATAATTAATCAAACTCGTGGTAGTTAGCTTTAAAAATAATAATGTATGAATGTAAAGTGACAAAACTCTCTCAAAACATAAATTCTCTCAAAACATTGCCAAACCACATGCTATGCCATTAAATATATGCTTCTTTTGACTGAGACCTAAAAGATCTTTTTAATAATAGTCTTATTATTAAAAATAACAAAGCTCACACAGCCCGCACTGAAGAGTTCACTAAGAATTTCTTGCCCAGATTTTGCCTTCCCTTCTTTACAGCTGTACAACCCTTAAGGTAGTGACTGTTCTTCAGTTGGCTGTAAGGGCTGGGCTGGGCTGTAAGGGCTACACGCAGTAGAAGACTTCTGATAGAAACGCCCTGCATAAATGTGCTTGTTATCTACGTCTGCTAACAATCCCTTAGTCTGCGATTTGGGAAGGAGACTGGATTCTAATTCAGGAAAAATGCCCATTCACACCAGTTCCACTACTGAAACAAGAATCAGGTCTGAAGAGCTGAGCTTGTTCATTTTATTGCATTGCTGGTGAAAACTATTTTAATTCCTTTGCACAAAAGCTCAGATTTTGATTTAGTTTCTGTTCACTAACAACGGCTTGAGAAACCAGACTACATTTTTGAAGTCCACATATAGAATCATAGAATCATAGAATCATTTGGGTTGGAAAGGGACCTTAAAGATCATCGAGTTCCAACCCCCCTGCCAT
>JAOTQQ010000001.1:43050481-43078866 GCA_026546715.1 Gallinago undulata
CAACCCCCCTGCCATGGGCAGGGACACCTCCACTACAGCAGGTTGCTCAAAGCCCCATCCAGCCTGGCCTTGAACACTTCCAGGGATGGGGCAATATCTGGTAGATGTATGTGCGGATGTGCATGTGTGTTTCTCAAATTTAATTCTAAGTGCATCTTATTCAAGCAGGAATAAAAATGTATTTTGTCTAAACCTTCCACAAACATACACATATGGCTGTCACCAATTTAGCCATCAATATAAACAGAAATCATCCATTGATCTCAGCTGTCTTTTCTGAAGAAACCTGGTGTTTTCCTTCACCAGAAGGACACTTGTCCTTTGGAGAGGGACAAGCGGTGCTTCAAAACTATTGGTCAGGTAACGAATATAACTCTGCAAGAGCTATGAAAAATACTAACAAGTGCAATAATTGTTTTAGTGCAATTCCTTGAATTCTACAAGGAAAAAAGAAACTGAGCAATGCATAAAGATGGTTTGAGGAGTTATCGAACCAGTTTATATTGCATATCATTGTTCAAAAGATGAATATCTTTTGTAGGAAATCTATAAATTTCTGGATTGAATTACTACAATCTTATTAGACACGAGAAGAAGTATTTAATACAATCAGAAGAGAAATAACAATAGAGTTTTTCACAGGCTACTAAGCATAAAAGAGATATTTTTGTAGTGCTATACCTGTGGATTTACTACTGAGGAAAAGGTTTAAAATTATGTTTGAGCAAATTACTACTCACTAAATGAAACTTCTCATACAGATGGCTTGGGAAATAGCTAGTACAGTCAAAGAATGTTTTCAGTTTAATAAATGGGTAAGCTTTTGTTATGCATGAAAGTGGCTTGCATTTTGAAGTTTATATTTAGAAAAAATATATGAAGTTTAATAGACAATATTTGTCACAAGACCTTAAAGTACAAGCTAGCATGTAGTTGAGTTAGGAAAATTGCTTTGTTGCAAGTAAATGTCAAATCAATGTAGAAGTAAAAACCTACAATTAACTGTAAGAAAGCTACATATGTTTGAAATTTTATTGTAATCAAAATATGGTGACATTCTTAAATGGTGTAAAAAGTAGTGAATACAGACTAAGGCAAACAGGAGAATTAAGAGAATTAGGTAAGCATATTTTAAAAGTTATGTAAGGTTTGAAAAATTTTAATGACTGAAAAGATCATAGAATAATTCAGGTTGGAAAGGACCTCAGGTTGTCACTAGTCGAACCTCCTGCTCAAAGCAGGGTTGGTTCTGAAATCAGACCAGGTTGTTCTGGGCTTTTTCCAGGTGGATCTTGAAATCTTCCAAGGATGGAAATCAGGGAAATCTGTTCCAGTCATTAAACTAATAAAGAGTCATGAAATGGGTAGTAAATTAAGATGTTACTGATTACAAAAAAAAAAGTAAGTAAAAATATTTTCTTCCTAGGTGTTCTTTAGTCATCAGAATATGACTCTGTGGCTATTGGGGAGCTAAATTGCATTTTGCAGCCATGACTGCATTTCAGGTAACTAAAGGATATAAAAGTTTGGTTTGTTTATTTTTGTAATAAATGCATCAGGCCTTCACTCATATGTAGTCATGTAGTCTGAGTCGAGCCAGTGCATCTCACAGAGTACCTCATTCTGACAAGTAGCTATCACAACATGTGGAGGCATATATTTAATTTTTCACTTTCATGTGGATTAATCTTTTCTGTTATTGTGACAAATATGGCTTTTTTATTAAAAGATTCAGTCTCTCTTGCCTTTCATCCTTCATGTTTCATAGCTGGAGCTTGTGGGTAGACTAACTAAAACAAGAAGTCAGTCTGGAAGGAGAATAACCAAAACAGTTTTTCATTTCAGTGATCAGTGAGTTTCAATTCCATGGTCTTGAGGATATGGTTTGGCTTTTTTTAATTTTATTTTTCTTTTGTTAAGGATCTATAAGAGGCACAGTCTTCAGCTACGAAATAAGTTATTGCAAATATCATGCAAAGACCTCCTTTCTAAAATTTTACTTCATTAAAATTACCCTTTTGCAGCTTCAATAATGCTGCATTTTTTATTAAAAAAATTGTACATTTAAAGAAACATGAAGCAACTGGACTCTGCTTGAATCCTGTGGTAAGATCCTGTGGTAGGAGTAGACCATGGAACAAAATGGCAGTACTTGCTCAACACACAAAATTTGACCCAGCCTCTATCTTGTCTCCAGTTCTAGTCAGTAATTGATACCTAGGGAAAGAAAAAAAGAAACACAGAAATTCTTCCTTTGAGGATCTTCCTGATCCAAAGAAATATATACCAATAGACAAGGTTTTACAAAGAGGGCCAAGGGAATAAATAGATCCATGATTAATATATCCACCCATGTCATGGCTCATGGTGCATCCAGGCAGTGAGGCTGACATCTGCAAACACCACCTTTCCTTCCTCAAAATGTACAAAGGTAAAAAAATCCCATCAATCAATTTGACATTGGGAACAACAATGCAAAAACAAAAAGAGAAATGAAAAATGTGAGGTGATAGTGTCAAAATCAAAAGAGCAACCTGCCCGCCTGGCTAATTCCTTGTGGAGCTAGATCTACACTAATGGAATGGGCTGTGGTGAAGGCACAGGCATTTTTCCAACATCATCTATACTATTTAGCTATAAACACGCTCCCTACCACAGCTTTGGCCTGTGGCAACCAGAAGTGGCCTGAGAAATGACCTAACCAAGTCCCTGGGACAGCATAGGTAAAGAATTTGGCCTGAGAGGCCACGTGGGTAATGCATTGTTTATTTGCTTAGGAATTGTCTTTTCTTTTTTCTTTTTCTTTTTCTTTTTCTTTTTTTTTTTTTTGTCTTGAAAGAAGAGCTGTCTTATGCCACCTGCTTCATCTACTTTACTGCACAGCCAGATGCAGGCTGTCAGGCTGGTGGGCTCATGAGGTTTGTGCGTGGCTTTCTCATTGAGGCAAAACAAGAAACAAGAATTCTCCAGGGACATGAAAGACAGTGAAGGCAGCCAGGCAACCCGACTGCTGGGTACCCAGTGGTGGGGGCTACAGCATAGACACAGCCAACCCCCACCACTGGCAGCCATCTCCAACTGGAAAAAGCCTGAGAACGAAACAGGAAGGCTAGGGAAAAGGAAAAGTGCAGATTGATGGTGGAAGAAACTGAAGTCTCTGGTTTCAGGATCAGATAATCCAACGAACTGTATGATACAACTTGACCTACTTTTGGCACATCAGTTCATTAAGCCATCGTTGCTAATGTCACAGACTTCACTCTCTGAAGTGATGTTGCCATGACCACTTCCCTTGATAATTTATTCCACGGTCCAGTTGCTTCTGCTGTTTTTCAAATGGAACTGTAATTTAGAGAGTGTTAATACACAAATACTTGTGCTTGCTTATTCTGGATGGGAAATTTCTAACCAGGGTGGTGTAGCTTTTGTTTTTGAGTCAGAGTAAAGGTTTTTACAGTGAAACATGATTTAATTTTTTGACAGCTAAGAAAATTTTAGTGGATTCATTTCTGTACAATAAATTTAATTGTGCATTTTCTTTCTTTGTAAATGATTGACAAGTACATTTGTGGTTATTATTCAGTCCTCAATTGGTTTTACCAATAATTATTTTTGGATTTTGAACAAGAAAATTGGAAGTCCTATCTGTGATTTAATAACAATGTCTGCCTCATTTTAGACATCTCTAGGGACAGCTGCTTCCACGAGCTAACTGCTCAATGATATATATTTAAATAGCTTATAGATAATGAAAATCAACAAAATAATTATTTTATTTTGAACCGTGCAACTGTGCATAAAAGTTTGTGTGCATGTGTGCACATGCATGCACATGGTTGCATTTTTTACCTTGCTAACATCTGGCCTCCTCACACACCAGGATTAATCTGGTTGTAGAAAATTACCTCCATGCTAAAGTTTGTCCTAGTTCACTAGAATGCTAGAATCAAGAGTTATTATTGTGTTCAGACAGATGGACCTTGAAAGACGTGGCAGAGGGAACAACCCAAAAGCTGATGTCTTGAAAGAGTCCCTTGGTGAAACGAAACAATGACCCTCCTGAGACACTGGGTCCGTCACCTTGCTCTCAGAGACAGCAGTGCTATATGGCCTTCTTTCACAAGATAGTGACAATTTTGGGGTCCATGATTTCCATTTTCAATGCAAAAATGAGATATTTTGGTTTTATTTTTCTAGTTTCTGGAGCAGAATCAAACTCTTGGTTAATTTGTTGCCATTTTTCTCTTGTGCTAGCCTTGGCTTTTAGTGCAAAGGTTTTCTTCACTTTCTACTGTTTTTATCCTTACATATTTTATGCAATGGCGATATCTCTTTTCACCCTTTCTTTGATAAACCAAAGAACTTAAGCTTTCAATATTTTTTTTTGTATTGTATACCATTTTAAGATCTTTATTGAGCAGAATTATACATAGAATTAAGACCTCATGAGGGTCACTCTCATGCCCCGAAATTATCTTGTAATCAGCTAGTTCTTCATTGTATTTCTGCTTAGGTCTAGATGAGCTCCTGACATTAAAATAAATCTAGTTTTTATTATCCAGAAATAAGAACTTTATTTTTTTCTTTCTTGATTTCAGCTAAGAAAGAAAGAAAGGATCTGGCTCAAAAAGCATTGAGAACTTGGACTCTCACTGAGTTTTAGAGTTAAACAAGACTTCACACACCTGGAAGAAATTTGGAACAAATACATTCTTCTTAGACGGTATAAAAAATCCATGAGTTTTAATTGCTTGACCGATTTAGATTTCAATTTTTCCTTATGATGAGTTTATGATGCTGAAAACATCCACCTTTGTCTGTTACCTGACAACAGCTGTGCCATGAGCAATCTGTCTGTGAACAATCTCTCTCAGTCCATTTGCCATCCTTGTTCCAAACATATCTATATGCAGGAAGCCCTAGGTAATAAATTGTACTTACATTTCATATTTGCTGCTAAACAAAATGACACAAACATCTGGGAACAGATACAATTTGTAGTGTGATTCCAAACAAATGTATTATTAACACTTCAACTGTTCTCAATGCAAACAATTCTTTCTTCAGAAAGAAACATTTAACCTTGGAACATTTAAGTTTCAAAGAGTGAATCTAAGATTTTACTATGATAAGCAAGGAGAAAGAGCTATGTTGCAGTTAATTTTGTAATTCCTCATAGCATCAATCACAAATACAGAACTTGTGGGGGAAAATGGACAGTACAAGTTTTTGCTGTGTTTCAAATAGGAATTCTAACCTAAAGGAGAAATCAGAAGGAAAGTTGCTTTAATTTTTATATACTTGGTACTTCAACATAAATCATAAAATAAAATCGTATACTGAAGTGTTTCTTTATAGACTTTTCTTCATTTTGCTTTTATTTGTCTTTTTTTGTCTTCTTTTTTTTTGTCTTTTTTGTCTTTTTTTTGCTTGTCTTGCCTTTTTTTTTCTTGTTATAATTGTCATGTTATTTCTTGATCACAACTGGGAAAAAAAATCAAACAAAGTTACCATGCCATATTATTTATTGTACCCATGGTTACTAATGGTAGGAGTTTTATATTTATTTTAATAAAATGGAAAAGAGATAGTCTTAGTTCAAATTGAAAAGCAGATGGCAAAGAAAGCACAGTGCTCCTCTTACCGGAACGTGGTCCATGACTTGCATGAGACTACATGACAACAAAGGGAAGTAAATTCCTCATAGATTATTATATTAAAGAGATGGTGAAAAATGGATGAAGTCTGAAACAGCGCTGCAGCCTTTGGAAGCAGTTGCTGCACAAAACTTCCTGAAACAATGGCATAAAATTGTGTGCTGTGGAGTTAGGTCTCAGAGAAACAGAGACCAGTGCAATCTAGTAATCCTGCCAAAATCTTACCAGGCATGAATGTAAAGAAGACTCTTCCAAGGCCTCCATTAGGAAACTGATTATACCTTCATTGAAGTCAAAGAAAAGACTCCTCACTGAACTGTAAAGAATGGCATCAATTTAGGGGCAATTTGTGCATTTTAAAATGTTTTCCCATATAAAAAGCTAAGCTTCATTCTTTTCAGCTTATTGATAAAACTTGATGTGATATATGGTGTGGGTTTTTTTAGAAAATGAAAAAGGAATCCCTAGAGTAAAAGCTAAATGTATCATGATTAAAATTATTGTGAATTTCCTTCATCTTGCACAACAATAGACAGTTCTTTCTGTAAAAAGGAGTGTTTTCAACTTTAAGGCTTTTCATCTTTCCATCCTGCCAAATTTTCTATCAAGGGATATCAGCTGAAATTCTTCTAGGAGCCAGTATTTGTCAATGTGGGAAAAAAAAAAACAACCAAGAGAATGCAATCACACCCATCTAATCAAGGAACCAAGATCATTTACATAAACAGTCAAATATAGAAAAGCTTATATTTCAGATATTTCCAGGGAATCCTTTCTTATTATTCCACCCTTTTCCCATATCATCATCATCTCAAAAAAATCTCAAATACCTAAGAAAATTTCATATGCATTTGAAAAAATATTTGTAGTCACATCTAAATTGTTTAAGAAAGATACACTAAAGTTTCTTATTCATTACACCTGTGAGATCTTTTTTGCAAAAGAAAACACAATCTCAAGATAAAGACACTAGAGGAAAATTAGCGTTTAATGTTTTTTTCACTTTTCAAAAATAATTGACTGAATAAAAGGTATCTGCTAAGACTCATTCAGACAAGTGAAGATAATTGTAAATGTTCTTTTGAGAGAAAGATCTACATATTTAGAGAGAGACCACATATTTAGGTAAAGCTGTAGTCTTCACTGAAGTGAATCTAAGATAAAAACCACATCTTTGGCATCTTTTTCTGGTACTTAATCTTCTCATAACAGTGAAACATCTGGTAAAGATTCACAGTTGTTTCAGAAAAAAAGTCCCATGAGCTGTAGAAAATAGTCATTAATCAATATTTCTTGATAGTACTGGAAAAGTTGATTTGTTTCTAACATGTCACTTGAATAAAGATTTTCTGCTGTTTGTAAAGTAAAATTTTCTGATTTCTAACTTACATATGGCCCGAACCTGGCTTGTACTCCAAGAAGTCATCTGCTTGTCTCCTTTTGCCCATGGTTATGGACCAAAGACTGCAAAGCAATGCTATTATTCTGCTGCTGCCCAGTAGCCACCAGCTCCCTGCAGAACCTCACAGGTGGTTCCAAAACTTCTGTTTATACTATATATACAGAGTATGTTGTCCCACTGGTGAGCATTGGACTCTTGGGCCCTGATTGTCTTTGCAGTCATCCCACAAGATGTTTCCAACAGGAAAAAGATGGAATTTTGCATAAAGTGATATATTTATGGTTGAGTTGAAAACTGTATAAAATATTTTCCGTTTTATCCATGGCTAACAATGCAAAGAGATGGCAGATGCATTCTCAGCAGCGGTGATCTCTTGTGTTCACAACAAAAACATGCAACACAAGGCTCTGGAGAAGGATGAGCAGAGACTCCAAAGAAATGTAGGACTGCTGCCTTTAGGCATAAGCAAGCTCAAAGGGTGGCAGAGTATGTATTCATCCAAGACAATGTGGGATGGGGGTGCTACTGTCTTCTTTAGAAAAGTGTTGGCTTTAAGCAATGTGGATATAATACCCTCTGTCCTACTCAGCCTTGGGATCATAAAAGGTCTCATGTTCCCCTCTCCAAAGTGAAGGTGTCCATTTTTACCTCATTATCTACACTTCCCCTAAAATGTGTGCCTGCTTTGATTCTACTAATGGTTTGGGGCTGGCAAGCCACTGGAAGCCCTATGTGCATAAAAATTCCACCAGCACAGTCAAATATAACTAAGGCTTCAGCACACACTACAGCAAAGTCTCTTTTTACCCATTCCTTGGGTTCTAACATTTTTCTGATCCTTCTATTTCTGCTGCACATCGTTACACATATGGTTTCTACCTGCTCAGTCTAAGCTGAAGCTACCAATAGTGAAGATATTTCAGAGGAGCTCAGAAAAGTCAGCCTTATCCTAATGACATACAACAGTATGTTCCTTAGCTGTTGTACAGAAGTTCTTGTAAAGACAGTGAGTTTATCCCTACATAAGCTTTTTTTAACAAGTTTCAGTATTATTTCTGTAATAAGTTGAAGAAGTTGAGATACATTAGCATTGCGTGTCTTTCTCAAGGTCACAAAAAATCTGCCAAACTGGAAATTTCACCCACATTTTCTGAGTCATAACTCAGTGCTTAACAACAAGGTCCTTTTGTCTTGCATCTCTTGGAGATATACTGATGTAACACCAGTTTGAAATCAGAATGAAGCTTCGATTCCTATTTTTTTTTCCTGTTTTGCCTTTCATTTCTACAGAATGCATGGCATTGTTTAAGAATAACAGAAGGCACTGACTGGCACCAGTTTATTGGATTTTACTTGAGAAAACAACACAGTAGGTCAACAAGCAGTGACATACTAGAGGACACCAAAGGCACTTCTGCCAATGCAAATCCCTCACCCTCTGCCACTTCACTTCTCATGAACATCAGTGCAGCAGTCGCTTCTATCCACACTGACATCTGGCATATACAAAACAACATCATTATTCTGCAGAGATTCTTGTAGAAGTGCACATAAGAAGCACTTGATTGACACAGTTTAAAAAGTGTGTTTCAGTGAACAGTGTGAATTCTTGGAAGGAAACTCTAAGGATTTTTATATTTCTAAGTTCATGGATTTTTTCATTGCTTCTTTACAGAACTATTTTGAAAACACCTTGAAGCAGAAATCTTGTTTACTAGTGATGTAATAACCCCTCCAGATGCTGAACTCCAAAACAAACAAGTTTTAATACTTGTCCAGATACCTTTGATTTACAGCTCTGGAGGAAGGCCACAGAATTCTGCTGATTTCTACCAGGTGAAAATCATGTCACTGCTCTCAGAGAGAATGTAGAAACACTTAAAAGCAAAGCTATCCTACTGGAAAAGTAAATTTTAACAATGTGTTTCATAGCCACCATTCACACTGAACAAGATTGCTGTTGTTTCAAAGGGACACAGATGCCCCAGTAAAAACAAGCAGCAGTCATAGCTAATAAAATGGTAGTTGCTGTATAAAAAATTTATGGTTTGAAGTTAAAACAGCATACTTTTCCTTAGGAATTTCAGTCATTACAGAAAAATCACTGTGAATCACTAAGAAGAGAACTAGGAAACATGAGAATTACAAATTCAGGGTGCACAATTTGCTACTGAAACATATTCATTTTTAGAAGGAGGCTGTTCATCTGGTTGTGGCAACCTCTAAAAAGACTGGTGAAGTGATTGCCATACAAAAGCATTAAGTATGGAGCATTAAGTTCCTAGATAGAGGAACTATCATAAAGGCAGGACACTGATTTTGTAAGGGTAGGAAACTTAGTGTCCAAAGATATCAATCAAAAATTAGAAGAGATATAAACAGTAAAGTGTCGCGACATTTTCCAGCATTGGAAAAGGGATTGGGGAAGGTGTGTATTGCTCAGTAGCTGCCTCTTCGGAGCAGGTAGACCTTGCCTCTCAGGTGGATCTTGCAGCTCCTGGAGCTCATTGTGGGTGAGACGCTCAATGGACTCATTGCGTATGGCAATTTACATTCTAACCTCACCAGAAAATTTGGTTAAAATTGAAAATGGTTCGACTGTAATGTTAATCCTGCAAAGTGAAGCACTCGGAAGTTAAGGAATTTTAAGGGTAAGAGTATGTTTATTGTCCTAACATCGAATCATTGTCTCCACAATGATACGCTTTGATATTCTTTAATTTGGCAATATGCATTATGATTTCTGCTGGGGTTCTGCCTTTGGTTATTGTATTCAATAATAACCCAACATATGTGTTTTGACTGGCTGACAGCCACCACATGTAGCAGTCAATCTAGCGATTCACAGTTTCTAATATTTCTGTGCTGCAATTGGCAATTTTATTTATTAGAAATAAAGTAATACTGACTGATATTATTAGACCTAATAATACTCCAAAGGTTAGTATATAAATCAGCAGGAAAACATTGTCTCTTGGAAATAGTTCACATGGGTTAATTCCCTGTAGAATTTTACAGACACTCTATTCTATTATCAAAATTAATCGAGTGATTCACTGAGTGCTCAGTTGCAAGAAAATGTAACATCTTCTGTGTGTCTGAATGGCTTTACACTTTAAATATCCCACACCACTTCATGCACCCTGTACATACTCTCTAACATAACTGCTTTCTTCCTTGTTTTGGATTGCTCTAACTTCCAGTTACTTGTCACCCACAATATTTGTCAGAGAGAAAAAAATGTCACATTGATTAATTAGTCAATTAAAGAATTTGAAATGTTTATTATGTTAGGCATTATTGCCTGTATGTCTCTCATTCTCTTTCAGATTTTTCTTTTTTTGAAGAAATATTTAAAAAATATTTTCTGCTGATATTAGTGGGAGAGCTGTCGTTTTGTTATGACATTGTTTCACTATGTCTACCATTTGAATTAATGGGTATACTTTACAACTACAAATGCGAGAATCTTGACATTTCTGAGAGGAAATTTAAGAGATTTGGGTGCAAGTAAAATATTTCTTAAAACTCGATCTGAAAGATTGAGAGGGCTCATAAAATTAGAAGGTAACTGTCTTAAATAAGAAAGTGGCAGACAGCCATGAGTATGTCTTCTCAGATATTTTGGAATAATGCTGAATGGAGATAAATGTAAAGCAAATGTCATGATAAGAGTTATTCTTTTTTCCTCCTTATACATAAAAGACAAGGTTAATAAACTGTGAAAACATGGAGCAGCATATTAGACTGGAAGCATGACAGCTTCTAGAATACTATAGAGACACACAACTAAAAACATTCTCATTATTAATAAATAAACATTGTTTGAGTACTGACAGCTGCAAAGTATAGTCTTTGCAAGGAGTGTTGCAATATCTTGGGGACTGAGCCTACAAATGAAAGAGCCTTCTGCCCTTTATCCAGTATTTTAGTTTTACACATGCATTTGGGTTTAATTAAAATTATCTTGAAGTAGTGACGGCTCATAAAGAAAAGAAAAAAGTAGAGATAACAGAGAGCAAATATACAATAAACAAGGATTTCAGGTTCCAGAACTGAAGTATTACTTTGCAACCTGCTTTTAGTTTGCTGAACATCATTTGAATGCTGTAATGATGGCACACAAATGCAATGAAAAAGTACTCTTGTTTTTCAAGTTGCAAAGATATCATACCTGGATTTTACAAAATTTCAGTATTCAGTGTATGAAGTGACAGAGCTGTTTTCTGAAAGAGTTTGTATGTACCGATGCATTGAAAACCAATTGGAAATAATAATATAAAACAAATTTTCAAAGAGTTTCACTGATATTTTAACACATAGCTAAGAGTGAGTGATCACTGCAGTTCTAGCACTCCTGCTGGGCTGAATGCAGACTAGAGAAGGACATACTATGCTTACTATCAGCCTGCTATTATTTCTTCAACAAAACCTTCATTCCCTACTGCTGCTAAATACCCGCTTGCAAACAAGCACAAAACAAGCAGTGGGAAAGCCATTCTTCCCATGAAATTTAAGGCAAAATCCACCAACAGTTGGTTTGCTGGCTCAGCTCTCAGATGCACGTATTGCACATGTTATGTAGTCATTCTTATGAATAAAGCACAAGGGGAACAATTTCTATTTTATATCCCTTCCCTGCTTTGACAGTGATGACTTGAACAAGTCATTTTTCTACATCCATTTCGCTGTTTATAAAGTGGAGATAATGAGGCCTCATTTGTAGAGGATTCAGAGTTATCATTGAAAAGCTCTGACTAAAACTAGGTCTTATTATAAACTACAGATGTGGCTATCAGGTGTTTCAGAGGACAATAAATCTCTGTACAGTGCACCTATTATTGTGCAGTGCTTGTGAATGGAAAAAAATAATAATAATAAATTCATTATTCAAAGGAGCTGTGAGCAAATTCTTGCAAGCTTCTGTCCCAGCTGCAATTGGACTTGGCCTGCCCACGTGAGAGCACCCCTTTGCTTGCTTAACATTTCTATTATACTTGCCATGGCAGAAGAGAAGGTGTTTGAGGCATGTCTCTCACACAGGCAACACTCACTAGTTAATTCTCCCCACTACCTTTCCTCTCCCCCCAGCAATACAAGAGCTGTGGACATTTCATGTGGAGACATGCCTCTGCCAGGCAGATTTGCTGCTCAGAAAAGCTGGTGACTTGCATTTGCTAGGAGGGACTAATCAACAGTGAGAAGCAGAAGTCCTCAAGAAGGAACAGCGAACAGGCTGTTACCATAGGTTCAGAAGCCACAATTTGGGAACTTCTGTGTGAAAAAATATATTCTGCTATAACTGATGTTCTTGTTTGTTAGTACATAGACAGGTTGCTCATTCCTCATTACGGAAGTATATAATACCTTAATAGGGCACATCCGTTATATTTATTGACTACATTAACTTTCAGCATTCTCCCAGGAAGTTAGATTTCTTAAAGGAAAAATATTTGTCTTTACAGATGGTTGGTAGAAATGCAATCAATTACCTAAAGAATAAAGAGTGAATGATTTGAAGAATCAAATCATTTTATGATGATAGGTTATATAGGTTATGCAACTGATAAGTTTGCCCCTAGTCAGTGCACTGGGAATTTTTGGAAGTAAATACCTTTTGTTTGTGAAATAGTTTAATCAGTCTCTTCCTACACATACTGACCTTACCTTTTAAGGATGAATGGTAGAATGTAAAGGCTTTTATCAGAGAAATTTTAACAGAAAATCAGGAATCCATTATTTGTCTCAAATTTAAAAATATTTTATTTTACTGAAACTAGTCTGTGAAGACAAATGAATAAGCAACTCCAAGCAGTAATTCCTGAAGGAGTTTTGTGGAAATAATCTTAAATAAATATTTGCAGATTCTCATGACTAATTAATAAATTGTTGGTTTTTACTGTCACAGATAGTTCATATCCTAGCAGTATTTTACAGAATCTTTGAATTAACTTTGGCTTTCATGTGAATGCCTGAATCTTGGTGAGGCTGTCAGATGTTGTCTCTTGACTGTCTGGTAGGCAGCATGTCTCTTTACAACCAGGCAAAACATCAATTTTCTACATTTTCAACTGCTTAGGCACCCTCGGGAGTAGAGCAAAGCTTGTAGAAATTGTGCTGCAATGAGATTTATTGCCAACCAGCACTAACTGATTCAATATAAGTGGGAATAATTGTTCTCTAAAGTATATGAACATTACATAAAAGATTACCTAGTCTGAAAGAACTTCGTGGTCTTTAAATGCTGGATCAAGCAGCCAAATTTTAAGAAGCAAGTAATTTCTGTTCCTGTCTATATAACATTAATTTGGATCCTTGATGATTATGGAAACCAGATTTCATCTACAATTTCTCATTCTATTCTTTTGTCACAGTGTTCCTACTTCCTTCACTGAATGCTTAGTTACTCAGTATTACTTTTCATAAAAATCAGTCAGTCCTTGGCCAAATGCCTTTTTGAAACATGTCCTGAACAGAGAACATAACTACTTGTTTTTTAAGCCTTTCTGTTTCCACGAGATATAAAATAAATAGCAGATGTTAAGCATGTATTTTAGTATCACCTCTGTGAAAAAAGTGAATTATTGTTCTTACTTGCACACCTGAATGAAGCATACAACTAATGTCCAAATTTCCAAGTAATAACTAATTGTGGATGTTACAGATGTTGCAGAAGCCCAAGGCATTTCTTTTCAGAGGATTCGGCAGCATATGATACTTTCCTGGGTTCAAAATAGACTTCCTACTAACTGCGCTTGCTCTCCTGAGCTCATCGACAAAACAGGTGAGGAGTATCTCCATTTGTTGTACAGAAAAGGAGGAGGATGGGAGTTCCTCTTATCCATTTTGTCATTGTTTGCAACAGCAGTAATGTACACTTTACCTGCGGAGAGACTTACTCCAAATCCACCAGCCCCTGCCCCACTCCTTTTTCACCTTTCATTTCTGCTTTCCTGAATTCAGCATCTTCCTTCTTTATTTTCATGTAAGAATACATTATTTTTCTTGCATACTGCCTTACCTGACATGAGAGAGACCAGGCTCTCAGTTCTGGTGTCTTGTAGCATAATGCCTCCCAGAGCAGAGAAGAAAAATTTCAAGAAAGCTCAAATGCAGTGTCTATGCTTCTGGGAAGTCTGGACTTAGGAAAAGTGGGAGCTTTAGGCAGCTTGACTGTGAGAAATGCTGAGATGTTTTTAGGAACTCGGGAATCAACCAAATCTGGGACCTTTTGCAGAAGGACAGTAAAAGCATCTTCTTGATACTAGGATGAATTCTTCAAATTCTGAGTTGCTTCCAAGAACAAAGAAGAACTAGCATTTTATTAAAAATGTGGGACTCAGGTTTTTTTAAGAAAAACAAAGCTTTTTCCTTACTGCCTTCTCTGAAGAGATGAATATTTTGTGCTGAAATTTTATATATAAACATTAATTGAAATATTTATGTATATGTATGTATACTAGTCAATCAGGATTAGATTCTTATCAAGGAAATCACAGCCTAACAGTAACATTTCCCAAAAATAAAAGGCAACACTTAGAAATTTAATAAGTTTTACTGTGGTGAGCTTCAAGTTTGAAAACCAGAAACTCATTTTCAGAGTGAGTTGAAACTGATGGGGTTAATTTTCTAGAACTTAGAAAAACTTAGAACAAATGTAACATTGTGAAAGTTTCAGAAAAAAAAATCCAAGTATTAATTTGTATTGGAAAGGAGGACTCTGCTTTGTACCACATCACAGTTGAAATCGTTATAAACAGTTCTTGTCTGACCTGCATCTTCTTTTAAAAAAATTTAATTTATTTTTTTTTTCTCTGACTACCTATTTTACATTTTACTTTACTTCTAGCTGTCAGCCTCTCTCCTAATCATAAATTTGCTTCACTTCATAATGAAATGCATCTTGTGTTCAGAAAATGCCTTGGGGTGAAAATCATATGTGAAGATGAGATGAAAACTTTTTAATATACTTATTGTGTTCTTTTCTAATAAACCAAATTTAACACAATATACACATTACAGTGCATTTTTTAAAAATATTATTATATATTAATTATTATGAGTCTAATCTAACAAACTGATATAGACACTTAGGGTGTAGATAAAGGCAAAGACTGGATGTATTATTTTCAAAACAATTTCTTAATTCTGCATATTATTCCAGTCTGTGTTTTAAACTTCTTTTGCTTTCCAGAATATGAATAAAATGATTTGCATTAACTACCCTTGCTGTGGCAAAGAATTCTCTAGTGCTAATAGAGGGTTTGTACCCAGTCGTGACTTGGATCCACTAAATCTCACTTGTTTTGGCAGATGTCATACAAAGAAACTACTCATGAAGACCTGCAAGGTACATGTAGAAACCTGTATGTTGCTGAAATTATTTGACTTAAGGGAGGGTAACTTACACTGCAGTGATATAAATGTAAGTAAGTTAAAATCCTGAAGAAACTCATCTGCATGAGCGCAAGTCATAGTTACAGCTCTTAAGTAGATATTCTTTCCAGAGAATTGGAACTTTGAAATATAAAACATAATGCATGATGTGTCTAATGTGTCTTAAACCTTTTTTTTAAAATGTATCTTAAAATAGCAAGTATTTATGGTTTATAACATAGTGGGTGTCAGAAGTTACATTGAAGTTACATATTTCTTCCACAGTTTAAACATGTGGGCCATTTTGTGAAATTTGCAGCTTTTGTGTGAGGTCACTGAGTAGAGGCCAAGTGGAAACTGAGATTGCCAATGAGTGGGCAGGAGAACTTCTGCTCTCTCCACAAACCACTGACAGTGCATCTGATGAGACAGCAAGTTTGCCACCTCTGGTGTTGAACCTGCAAACCAGCCTATTCCATGAATCCTTCTGGGGCAACACCTCCTTCTTGGCAGGGCGGAAGATGATTTTCCTGATTTTCTTCAGCAATTTATGACTGACGTAGCTTTCATATGACATTTGATTTGGTTACAGAACCAATGTTGCTGTGCATAAATCAGTTGCTGAGCATATTGCTGCTTTGGTGCTAAGAGCTGGTTTTCAGCTGCAACAGGAAAAGGCCTTGAGCTGCTCTTTGATCTTTCTTTTCTTTTGTACAGGTTTGCTCCTCCATCCCTAGAAAAATGCAGCCACCATGTTTCATAGTATAACAGAAAGAAAAAATGGAGCAGGTTCCTTCTCTTCTCAAACAATGCCTGCATAATAACATCTATAAATAAGGTAATTTTTTAATAAGACACCCCAGCTATTAATGAGGGATTAAATCCATTACTACATCCAGAACTGTATCATACAGTCTCATTTTTATACTAAATGTTTTTCAAAAAAGTACTTTATTGTTCCTGTATTTCACAAATACCATATCTGTAGTAATCATTTCAGATATTACAGATAGGTGGACACATTTTTTTTTATCACATGAACAAAACAACCTCCATTCAAAGAAATTTTAGGTTTTGTTAGATATTTGGCTGAGGAACGCACTATCTAACATCTTTTTAAATATCAAGTACTGGCAATTATTCAGCGGTCCAATTTTTTTTTTTTAAGAAAAAAAAAAGGCAAACCCAATCCACCAAATCCTCAAAATAATGATTTTTCCCCTTTATAGCCTATAATAAGCCTTACAGCTTGTGCAGAATGAGAAAACTTTCCCTGGATCACTAGTGCCAGAGGAAAAAGAGATAGTAGGTCTTACGTTAATTTGTCAAGTTAATTGTAAATTGTAATAGCTTTTCAAAATGAGAATACTTCAGTTTGTGGCACTCATTTTATATTCATACAAACTGTATTTGGAGTATAAATATTTAACAGTGGACTCTACCATTTGGAGTTTCTGTAAGTAGTGTCAATGTCTTCTGTGAGCTGATTTATAAGCAAGCATGTAGCGAGGGGGATGTGCAACAGTGTATTCCCACTTTTGATATCTGGAGGTCACAGTATGAATCATCTCTTAAAAAAACACCCAAAGGGTTTTCTGATTTTTCAAATTCACTGGATATTTGGGTTACAAAAGAAACTTGGAAGAAAGATATTCTAAAGCTGTGTGTGGATAGGCTGGAGGTGAGTTGTAGCAGGGCTCCATCAATACCAGGCAGATCTCAGCCCCCAAAGCACATGCTCCTCTGACAAAAACTGAGTAGAAGACCAAGGTGTAGCTTAACAGCTGGAACTGCACATGTTTCCCAGTGAGGTCTCTAGGCTAGAGACACAATGCATTTTCTTAGTACCCATAGCAAATGTGCACTCCTACCCCTTGCAGGAGTAGTCTGCTATCACTTATAAATGAAGAAGAAAAAAAAAAAGAAGAAAAAAATGTTAAGGGGCTGTAGTGTGCAGGATGGTCTGAGGCACAAGGCTAGCTATTGCCCCTGAGGCCTCAAAAGCTCCTGAGGAAAGAGAAGACCTGGCCCAGTAGCTCAGATACTGATTTGGATGTGTAAGGAAAGATGGTGATCACATCCGACATAAGTGCATCCGGCATAAAAAAGTTTTGGGACCACACTGTTCTCAAAGCAAAATACAGGGGCTGGAACCTATCCAGCCATTTACAGCATCTAGTGACAGGGATTTTTAGTTGTGGTTTTGTTGGACTTTTTTTAATAAATCGTTATATTGAACAAATTTTATGATGTGGCTACCTGGTAATTAACATGTACTTCAATGATTTATTGTCCTTTTATATATTTTGAATTATTTTCATTTGGGCATCTAAAAACATGGGCGTATTTAGTTGCTCTGCCCTGTAATAAAGCTTTCATATGGTCCTTCTTGTTATCAGGGGCAAATGGGAAATAGTAGTGTCCTTCAAAGAGGAAATGGATAAATTCAGAGGACCTATATGTCATTCATATGAAATGTTCTTGTTGATGTTTAAACTTCATATTTTAAAAATATAATGTCCCTTTCAGGAGGTCTAGATTCTTTCCCCATAAGATGCCATTGCAGATACAGAATTCATACCACGTTGCATTTTTAATCATTCCTTGTATTAAAAATGTAATATTCCTCCCAGGATGTCTGGACACTTTACCCTTAGCACACTACTGCAGGTACAGAACTCAGAGGGAGTTACAGTTGCACCTGCTCTGAGGACCTCCACTTCCCTGAGACTGTCAAGAAAAAGCAAAACTCCTTCTGTACCATTTAGTTATGAGGTATGGGGTCTTTTGTAAGATAAAGTCTGTATTAATGGTTTTGAATCAAAACCCCCCCATACAATCCCCAAAATTACAAAGCAAGCTCAATAGAGAGAGTTCAGAGTCTAAAAACCTCTTGTTTTAAGACATGCTCAGTATGACAGACTGCTGCATTCAACCTCAAGGTGCATCAGTATGTCTTCTGTGCCAGAACTACTCTTCCATGAATGGTTAAAATAATTCTTTATTATTTGCTTTGCACCTGCCAGAACTGCCAGTTGTAGAAGTATTACTCAGCTCAGTTTTGCAACGTCTGTGCAAAGATCCATAGTGTTACAGATTAAAGTTTAGCTAGAGAAATAGTCTGATTTGCTCAGTTTTGAATTGGAAGAGTAATTCATAGCTGCTGCCTCCTCTGTCCTTAGAAAGATTTCATCCATCCTTAAATTGAAAAAAAAATTTATCAGAAAATAGAGGAATTGTAATGAAACCAGAGAAAGCACCTGCCTCATTGTTTGAATTACTTGTTTCAAGAGAATAAAGCTTAATCTGTATATAGAGCATTTTTAAACACAAAAGTATGCTGAGTCAAATCTAATTATGGCATGACCAATTATTCAGTATTATTGCGTTTTATTAGCCCTGATTATAGACTGAATGAAACATCTGTAGCCGAACCAGCAAAATTTACTTGAACAATTATATTTTTTAAAGAATGTACAACTGTGTATAAGATAATCAGCTACTTGTAAAGCTTGCAGGAAAAATAGCCAGTGTCAATCTGTTGGCATTTAACCAGCCTCACATCCTCTTCCCTTTTATTTTCAGCATTATTCCTGAAAAGGATGCAACTTGGTCAGTGATTATACAATGTTTTTTTTAAAGCATCAGAAAATTTTATGTAAATCTATCATCACTGCTGGTATGTCTGATGGCTTAATATGTAAGTAGAGAGAAGAGCAATCCACACAGCTAAATGAACCTGGGATAATCCATTGGCTGTTAACTTTCTTCACAATGACCTCTACAGTGCTGTTCTGGATTTGTGACTAAAACAGGGTGAAAAACACACCAATGTTTTGGCTATTACTGAACAGTGATTGAACAGCATCAAAGCCTTTTCTTTTTCCCAGTTTGTCCCACCCAGCAAAGAAGGCTGAGAGTAGGCAAGAGACTGGAAGGGGACACAGATGGGACAGCTGACCCAAACTGGTCAGAGGCATATTCCATAGCGTATAAAGTCATAATTCAGGAACAAAAAGTGGGTTACAGGAAGAAAGAGGGTTTTTTGTCTTCCCAGATGGCTCCTGTGCAGAGACTGACTGGGTGCCACACTGCCCATGGGAGACGGTGAGTGATTTCCTTTGCATCACTTGGGATTTTTTTTTCCCTTTTCTTTCTATCACCTATTAAACTACCTTCATCTTGACCTACGAGTTTTCTCACTTTTGTTCTTCCTATTCTCTCCCCCTAGGCCTCCTTTCACATCAAGTTATGGTCCATGTTATATTCTATTTTAATCTTCTAGTATTTTTTATAAAGTTTTGCCGTCATGAAGGAAAGGCAGTGGAAAAATATTATTTTCTTTGAATAATATCTGGTAATTATTCTATATATTTCACATAAACAGTGAAAAAATCATGATTATTAACCTAGTAGTATAGTTTTTAAAACTATTTTCACAAAGATGTAAGTTTTATGAAGATAATTTAACTATAGAAACATGACTGGAAAGCTGGAATTCCTCTTGCAGATAGGAATGGACAGTCTTTCCTGATAGCCAGCAGTATTGCTCAATCTTACAAAATCTCACAATTTTGGTGTTAGTGTTTTGTGTTTTGTATTTTTTCCAAAAGCAAAAATATAAAACAGATGTTGCAGGATGAGTAAATCCTGTTAATACTAGTTTTCTCTTCATAATCCCCTTTATTCCCACTCTATGTCCTCGAGGAAGACTGCTTTAAATCTGGCGAAAAAAGTAATTTCAATTACATTTTTTAGATAAGGCTTACACACAAAAAAATGTCCCCCACCAGAAGAGAAGAATATACATTGCAAAATTTGGCACTCTCCTGCACAACATCCTTGTCTTTAAATAGCAGAGACTGATGGACTACTCGATGGATTAGAAATTGACTGGATGGTCTCACTCAAAGAGTTGTGGTCAACAGCCCAATATCGAGGTGGCGAGCAGTGATGAGTGGCATTCCTCAGGGGTCAGTACTAGCACCAGTGCTGTTCAACATCTTTGTTGGTGACATGGGTGTTGGGACTGAGTGTACCCTCACATTTGCTGATGACACCAGGCTGTGTGGAACAGTCCACATAATGGGGGAAAGGGATGCCATCCAGAGGGACCTTGACAGGCTTGAAAGGTGGGCCCATGCAAACCTCATGAAGTTCTAGAAGGTCTTGCACTTGGATTAGGGCAATCCTAAATGCAAATACAGGCTGAGTGGAGAATGGAGAGCAGCACTATGATCTTTTGCATTTTCTTCAAAACAGAAGGAGTAGTAATGTTAAATTGCCATGCTGAAAAAATGCTGTTTGCATCTTTATGAAAGGACGAATGCCACCATTTGGTAATCAATTTTCCACAAATACCAGCAGTCCCAAATGAAGCGTTTTGTCAATCAAGGGACAGGATTTCTGGCATAGTGATGCCAATGCTAAGAGAACAATTTCCCCAGGGAACTGAGACTTCCACGTCCAAGACACAAAACACATACATTTTTATTTATTTAATTGGAAAAAATTAAGTCATCACACACACAAGGAAGACTAATAGATTATTTTTTTTCTCAAGGAGTATTGTGAGTAAGCAACATCAGTCATTTTTATGACATGCCTTATTTTTATGAAAACAATATGTAAAAAATGCATGTCTCCTGGACTCAATCAAACTTTCAAAAGCATACATTTTAATAAATATATATATTTTTAAAGTGTTGCAATTTCTGGATAAGGGCAGAGGGAAAGACTGCAATAAAGTGAAAAGATTCTTGTCCCTTCAGGTCTCCCTCCAGGAGACATAAAGGGAGGAAAAGAATTAATGAGAAAGTTTGGGTCTCTTCTAAGAATTAGAATATATGTGTAATTTTATCAGGTTATTTTTAGATTATTAGGTTACGGTAACCCAAATTTAAGTGTCAGTACTAAATTATGTTTGAAGTGCTACAGCAATGTTTTTTGTCTTGTATATTTTCTTTGGAGTATCTAACATTAACAAAACATTTTAGAATCATTGGTTATCCAGAATAAAGGAAGATGAAACACTGACAAACACTAAAGGCTGAGGAAAAAAAAATCAGGAATAGGGGTTTCTAAGCTCAATTCAGTTCTTACTCATGTCAATAAGACCTTTTCACACTGACTTCACAATGCTGTGCAGTAACCTCATTGTTAACAAAAGAAAATGAGATTAAAGATTAAATAAAAGAGGGTTCTTTGAAAGAGATTGAGATCATTCTAACAGAGGACTGTGATACAGTTTAGAATACTTGAACTTTCAGTAAATGCAGAAGATTGGAAGCTGCCAGTAACAAATAAGTTTATTAAAACTTTACTGTAGATGTGTAAGATTGGAAGCAGGTTTTTGCAGGATAGCATATTTATCCAAGGGTCCTACTCATATCTGTATTTTTTACAGAGCAATTGTCAGTTGAATACTAAACCCGAAATAAGATGACTACATGAGCCTGGTGTGGTTTTCTGCTACCTGGACATGGAACCAGCTAATTTTTTCTATTATAATAAGGGCTCAAAAGTATACTTTTTTTTAATCATAAGTTTTTTTAAATACTTAGATGCAGTTTCTCAATTCCTAACTGAACTACTTGATAAAGAATTTTGGTTTAGCTTGGTTAATTTTTTCTTTAATATTCTCAATACTATTTCATTTTTTTACTCAAGTTTTCAAACCATGTCAGCAACTGCTTTACCTGCCATCTGAAGAAGGTTTTAGTAAAGGTAGCAGCCAAAACTGCATAGTTACAGGGATTAACTCAAGGAATGAGTCACATTACTGTGTTTTCTTAGCACTATTTCATCTTCACCAGAACTTTTGCCTTAGAAATTATTTATTCACCCCTCCAAAAATGTTTTTTTTCTAACAGAGAAATGATACTGCAGCAGCAAAATAGTAATCCAAACATTGGATATCTGAGAGAATTAGTCTCCCTATACCTGCTCCTTCTGTCTGCATTGTAATTAATAATTTAAATAAAATGAAGTGCAGCTCATATGCAAATTAATATATTCTAAAGTGTACATAATGCCTCATAATGATGAGTGGGGAAAAGCAACTGGCAGGAATTTAAACAAAAAAAACTAAACAGAATTGCTTGACTTTGTTATCAGTCACTCAGACATAAATAAACATTATTTCCATCTTATATAAAAATTGAGACTAAAAAAACTTGCCCAGAATACTGTTTAGCCCCAAACAGTAGATCAGTCCCTAGGGTCTCTCTGCATTCCTTAGAGGGTTAGTTTGGCTCCAGGATAAAGCTGTTCAAAGCAGAAATGTGGTTTGGGCTGTCTGCATTACCTTTCCTGACTAGGTAGTCTAGAGAGACAAGAATATGATATCACAGGTGAATTTTGATAGTCTGATTATGTTTAGGTATCCCCTCGCAGAGAATTAAAGATGGAAAAAATCCTTCCTCGTTCTTGTGGAAGACAACAGTTTTTCTGTGACATCATTGGGAACAGCAGTATTTAAAGCAGTAGTTAATCCTGCTGAACATCCAGAAGGTGAGTGTATTCTACACTGATAAACACACTCTCTATCATTTATTATTTGTGCAATTCAGTTTCATAGCATGCAGAATGCAGTTTTTTCTAGATTTTCAGACCATAGAGTTAATCCAATCTTCCCATCAGAAAGTGTAAAATCTCTTAACTTCATCTGTTTTTCAAAAGACTGACCTCAACACTTTAGGTTTTCTCCCTTTTCACCTTCTTGGCATATTGCAGAAAGAATAGACTACACTGAAGCATTCCTTGTCAGCGCATGTCAATGCACCGTCATTCGTATCACTGACCTGGAAAAGCAGCAGCTCTGTGGAAAAATACCTGAGAGACCTAGTGGACAACATGGACCATGAGCCCTTGTGGCTAAGAAGGCCAATGGCATCCTGGGGTGAATCAAGACCCCCTGGTAGTGGGTCGAGGGAGGTCATCCTGCCCCTCTACTCTGCCCTGGTGAGGCCACATGCTGGAGAGGGTACAGCAAAGGGCTATGAAGATGACTAGGAGACTAGAACATCTCTCTTATGAGGAAGGGCTGAGGGACTTCTGTCTTTTAAGTCTCAAGAAGAGAAGACTGAGCGGGGATCTGATCAATGATTATGAGTACAGGGTATGTGTCAGGAGGATGGGGCCAGTCTATTTTCAGTGGTGCTCATGACAGGACAAGAGGTAACGGGAACAAACTTGAACATAGGAAGTTCCATCTAAACATCTGAAGGAACTTCTTTACTTGTGACAGAGCACCCCAGTGGTGTGCAGCACACAGTGGTGTGCAGGCTGCCCAGAGAGGTGGTGCAGTTTCTGTCTCCAGAAATATTCAAAACCTGCCTGGACACGTTCCTGTGCAACCAACTCTAGGTTTACCTGCTCTGGCATGGGGGTTGGACTAGATGATCTCCATAGATCCCTTCCAACCCCTGTCATTTTGTGATTCTGTGATTCTGAAAACTGCAAAGAAATGCAAATTGACAATGGAGTTCATGATGCACTGTAAGTACTTCCCCTGCTGAGCTCGTTGGATGAGTAATGCCGTCTGATGTTTGACGGACCCAATATTTGTGTGTTCTGGACTTTCAGTACATTTCTAGTCCTCTACACCAACAATATAAATTGCTCATCTCAACTGTTTAAACTAAAGAGAGAAACTAATGCCTGTATATATTGTACCTTCTGGCTTATTTCTCAGCTTTTAAAAATAGCTAGCAATTAAAAAAAATGTGGATAAGAAATAATAATATAGAAGTACATAAAAATATTTAAGAACTTGGAAAACATAATGGGAGGTTATAATTCTTGATTGCCAGTACTACCTATCATTGCCCCTTCTGAAAATTTGTATCATTTGCAAGTGTGATAGTTTTTATTTAAACCAAATTTACATGAGGTTCCCTGGGAAACTGCAAAGCTACTCTGCAAAGGCTAATATAATATATTGAAATTCTTATTTTACCTCAAGCTGACAAGAAAACTCCATTTAGTCTTTATTAACTTATTCCACTGAAAGTTCAGATATTTTAAAGAATTCTGTTCAGTGCTTGCTGTTACCATTAAGTGGAATACTTAGATGTAACTTCAACAGAATGATGTAACACACTGAAGAACTCTTTCAAATGACACTTGGAATAGTACAATAGCATCAAGTTTCTATTATAATACAATTGTTGTCCATCTTAGAGTGAAAACACTCATAGACTGAACTTGTATGAAGGCCTGTATATTATATAGTACTGTTTGTATCACCATGCCCCAGTAAGTCTCTTTGTTTGGTAGAATACAAACTTGAGCTGACAAATGTTTAGGGTGGAAGGAGTAGACATTTTATTTAATATCCAGTTGCCAAGAAACAGGAGTGAAATAACCTAGAGTTTAGGTGATGACTAATCTCAGAAACATTTTTGTCCCTACAACAAAATTCACAATAAGGGAGAATTCTGCTATGTCTTGTGCCTCCGTGAGCCATCCCAGCAGAACATGGAGCATAGTCATTTATCTGTAAAGAGGAGTTGAATGACCTAGTTGGGTTGTAAGGAAGGGAAGAGTAACTACGTCCCTATCTTCTTCAATACTCTGTAGGAAATGATGAGAGAGAAACAAAGATGATGCTTTTCTAGTGCCTGGGAATATGTAGGAAGCTTCTGTAGTCACATGTGCCTTGCCTCCTAACTGGATGCAATCTTTTTGTCCATAAACTTGCTGATTTTTTAAAGGAGTATACAGTAAGGGTGAGCCACTGAATACCCATGGCTTATTTAGCATCCCCTGAAGGCTCTGAACAAATATGCCATTTATTTTCTTTGGATATTTATATAACTTGTCTCAACTTATGTAACTTGCAAATCTACTTAAATGAACACTTGCTTTCTTATATGCAAGTTATCAATTTATTTCAACAATTCAGTTAAACAAGGATGGGTAATGGCCTTCACTACTGAGCCTAAGTCAATACTTTTTTAAAAGCTTTGCTTCGTTTTGCTCATTAGTGACAGGAAGGAAAGGAGAAAGAACTTGTGAACAGAAATATGCAATCATAATTAACATGTGAAACACAAAACCAAAGTATTTTCAGTGATAAACAATGATTAAAAACTGCTCCCCCCCCGTGTTATTCATATTCTAAGAAACAGGATTATTTGAATAAACCTGTTCAGGAACAATGCAACTTAGGGAACCACTCAGAGAGGATGTATTCATAGCTGATTAAAGTAGTCGTCTGTGCCTGCATTATATTTCCTCTTATTTCTCATTATTTTGATGTGCGGTTTGTATTGTTTGTTTAGAAATTTGATATGATTTTTTTCCAGTTCTCAAAGAAAATTGTGATGTGATTTTCAATGTAATTTTTCTGGATGTTTAATGCAGTCAGTGATTCTCAAAAAAGGATGAAAAGTTACTGATCTTATATACTACTACATAGATACTCTTAGCATAATGAAAATACACAATTGTCTTTAATATATTCAATGATACATGTATGTAATCATTGCTCATAAATTTGTCTAACATATTATCCCTTAAAAGTGACTCTGTTCTTGTGCACTGTTCTATATAGTTCTGCAGTTTCGAGGAATGTGAGGAAGATTATGAAAGCTCTAGGACAGACGTTTAGTTATTCCCTAGTGAATGGAAGAACTGAGCCTCCAACAAAAGTACATCTTTCTTTTTACCATATTCTCAGTGAGAGGAACAAATGCACTTATCATTTAGAGTAAGCAATTATCATTCCTCTCCCAAACAGCAGGCTGTGATATCAGGACTGATCTCTGTTCTACTGTGTTTCGCAAATATGTTGCTGAGAAAGGTTTTCAATTACATTTAAATCGAGAACCAAAACAAAGACCTGAGGAGTAGTGTGATTGCAATTGTAATCACTGAGGCTTGTCCCTTAGCAATCCTTTTTCACTAACTTTACTTTTAGTCTTGCAAAGAGATATGAGCAAAAACCTTAGCCTATTTCTGAAACAGTCTCTGCTTTTACATTTCTCATGCAATAAAACTTTTTTAATCTTGCATCTGGATTTGAAAGTAAAGCACATAAACCAGTTTCCAACCTGTAATGCCTAGAGAGATCAGGTGGTCCAGACTGCATCATCTCAACCCTAAGGTTGTTCATGAGAAGGAAAATTCTGACTTTCTCCCACAAGGCTTCTCCCCGGTCACATTCCAGCTACTCCTGATGGTGCTGATAATTTTCTGCCTTTTTAGCACTTACATATGTGCCGTGTTTCCTAAGATTCATTTCCTTGAAATGGAGAAATGAGCTTGATATTCAAATGAATCCATCTATAGCCTCTCATATGGTGTCTGGTGTCTGTACTGATAAGCAGTTTTTCCTGATCCATACCAGAGGATGGTTAGCTAGTCCTAAGATTGTTGCCCCAAAGAGTTCTTGGGTAAAGACCAATATTTTTATATACAACGGTGGTGTGTTTGTAGGCTAAAACCAAAGTCTGAGGAGCCAAAACAGACCTTCGTAAAAAAGTGAAGCATTTGGCAAATCAAGTATTGTTTCCATCTGCCTGTCTTCTTTTTTAGGTAATAAAAGATCACAGCATAGAGAATGGAGCATTTGAAAGGTTGTAAGCAGTTTTTTCCACTTTTTCATTCACAGACTTGTTTTGAAGTGGGTTTACTGGTAGCTTTTAAAGGTATTGAAGACATTATTCGTAGCAAAAGGTAAAGGTTTTCTTTGAGATTCTTCCAGAAGAGATCATCAGTACTTCTACAGGAAAATTATTTTTATATTCTGTAATTTTTTGAAGAGAGAGCTGTAACGACAGATCTCAATCATAGATTCTGAAGTACTTGTCTGCCTACTAACTTGTAGGCAGACACTTGAAAGCTAAAATGAGCACCATACACTGCTTGATTTCGTACCATGAAACATCCAGTGCCTGTACCAGTTCTAAAAATTTTGGCAGAACATTGTCTATGGAATTGGACAGATAATTGCCTTTCTACTTCATTTTTTATGAACCAAATAAGAAGACTGATGTAATCTCCCTTGCATAGTCAGTTTTTCCATTTACTTTTCATTTTTGTTGTTTCTCTTCCTAAACATACAAGGAGCAGACTGACCAGACAATGAAGGTGGAACCTTTCTGTTTATTAATAAACAGGACATCTTGGGGATAAATTGGAAGGTGGGGAACAACAGTACCTGCAAATAAATGATGGAGTGGTATGAGAAACACTATTCGCATGAGGTATCTGTGGTCTTGCAAGTAAAAAACCCAGGGAAAGAGGGAGACCCTACAGCTTTCTTTCATAGTCATTATGAACAAGAAATGTTCTTTCTGCATATTCTGCAACTTGGTAGGACTGAAGAGGTATCTGAAAAATATTACCCCCAGTTCTTTGCCACTTATTTTGCCTATTTGCTTCAATTCTATAGATGAATGTTTACATTCACTTTGTGGCTTAAGTATGTGACAAACCTGATGGGTGGCACATAATTACATCTGTTTGCTGGAAGAGATTTTAATCACATAAAAGCTGAAATTATTTTTTTTTATTCTACTTATAGAAAAGACAGGTCTGTGTTTATATCATTAGGCAGATTTCTTATTATCTTCCCATTAATATCTGTGTAGTGTGGAGGAGAAAATGAGTTACTTTGTCTGAAAAATAAAAATAAAATGTACACCAACATGCTTTTCAAAGTGGCAGAGTTTTATTATTATGTATTGTGAACTGAATCACAGAATCGCAGAATCAACCAGGTTGGAAGGGATCATCTAGTCCAACCAATGGAAAAAAAAAACAACAAAAAACAAACAAACAAAAAAAAAACCAAAAAAACCCTAACCCACAAAGAAACAAAGAAACAAACAAAAAACAACTAAAAACCCCACCACATACAAACAAAAAAAAAACCCACACAAACCCCACACCACACCCAAAACAACACCAATCCACTACTAATCCATATCCCCGAGCACCAT
>JAOTQQ010000001.1:43080281-43100491 GCA_026546715.1 Gallinago undulata
TATCTAACCTGAACCTCCCCTGGCGCAACTTGAAGCCATTGCCCCTTGTCCTATCATCTGTGACCTGGGAGAAGAGAACGACCCCCGCCTCTCTCTACAGCCTCCTTTCAGTCAGGTAGTTGTAGAGAGCGATAAGGTCTCCCCTCAGCCTCCTCTTCCCCAGACTGAACAACCCCAGCTCCCTCAAACTCTCTTCATAAGACTTGTGCTCCAGACCCCTCACAAGTTTCGTTGCCCTTCTCTGGACCTGCTCCAGTACCTCAATGTCCTTCTTGTGGTAGGGGGCCCAGAACTGGACACAGTACTTGAGGTGGGGTCTCACCAGTGCCGAGTACAGGGGGAAACGATAGCTTTAGAACCTCTGAACTTTAATAGCTTTGTAGAAATAAAAAGAAACTTTAAAAAAGCTAAAGTGCCACAGACTAATTTTTTTTGTAATTATTTAAATTCTAATAAATTTTAGAATAGTCTACACAAGTTCTATGTCTTATTTTCTGTGAAGACTTGATAACCACATTTATTAGTAATTCTTTGTTGAAAAGAATGGAGAGATCATTTTGTGTGTGTTTTCAATCTGCAGGTTGTGGGTATGTGTGAAGTGTTGGTTAGCAATGTTTTACCATATAACTATAAATCAGTGGTGGAAGAAGTAGGGAGACAAGGATGTCAACCCAAATTGCAAAAGACAGTAATATAGATAGCTACGGTAAACTGAATTAAGCTTAGGGCCAGGAGTCACAGAGTAGAATAATGAAAACCAAACTACTAGACCATTCTGCTTCATTTAGTCTGTGATGATAATGAGGTATCACTGAATGCTAAATAGACTATACATGGAAATTTGGGCTCAGAAGAAAAGCTATCATCCTTTTTATAGCAATGGCAACCCAATGATTTTGTGACCCAAATATTTATTTTCACAGAAGACATTCAGTAGCTCCTCAGTCTTAAATTAAAGGTAAAAAAAGTTTTGGATTTTTTTGAAATGTATTATCACAATGAATTGTTTTCCAATCCAATCATCACTCATTGCTGAAAATACTTTTCCTGCACTCATTCTTACCCTTCTGTAGTTATTTCCTGAGTCTTAGAAAATCCATTTTAAATTTAGCCTCATGAAGAATCATTTCAGTGCAATCACTGGATGTTGTTGAATATAATTTTCCTGTACTCAGTCTAATTTGTGACCCTTCATAGCTATTTCTCAGTCCTTTCCAATAAATTCAGCCCCTCTACTTTCTGTTCTAGTACTATTCATCCAAAAAAAGTATTAGGAACATGTCAGCCTCAAGAAATTTGCATCAGGAAATACATATATTATAGGGAGATACAATTCTGAGGTACAGATTTTACACAGGTTTTAAAAGCCAAGTAGTAATGCAAGTGTCATGAAAAAAAACCCCAATCGTTACTATATTTTGCAATTTGTGTTGAGGTCTTTGTCTTCCTTCTTACTCCTACACTGATCTATAGTTATACAGTAAAACACTGCTAATCAGCACTTCACTCATCTGTATACACTCCTGTCCCAATTTGAGGTAAAATAGAACCAACTTTCTGGTGAGTAACTTTACATATTAGCTAGGCCTCTTCTAACTCTACGAAAATTAACAGCATATTGTGGAGAAAACTGCTCAGTCTCAGAGTGATAAGTCTAAAATTTTTACATCATGCCAAAGAACGGCATGCAGAAAGGCTCTTGCTTATAGTTTTGCTATAACCAGCAAGGTCAGCTAATTTCATTATTTGCCCTGTTGGAGGGTCAGAAACAGAAAAGCACAGAGGCGTCCCACCTGCAGGGAAGAGCAGACAGGACAGGTGACCCAAAACTGACCAACAGGGGTATTCCAACCTGCCCCATGCTCAGTATAAAAGCTGAGGGATCAAAGGGTTAGCTCTCTTTCTTCTGGGCGATGTCTGAGGACCCTGTCTGTTCGTCTGCCTTTGATCACGATCCGTGTATTCCTGACTCCAGAGCTGGAATCTGGTTCCCATCCATCACTGAATCCAGTTTGGGACTTCCCCAGTGCCTGCTGGTGACATCATCCTGGGAGTTTGATGTGGTTTTGTATATATTGTATCTATTTCATTATTTCCTTTTTGATTTTAATATTAATACTTCATTAAAGTAGTTTAGTTCATTTTAAACTTGTAAATCTCCTTATCTCTTCCTCTCCTTTCTTTTGCGGGGATGGGGAGGGAAAGGGGCATCTGTCAGTCTGGTTGGTCAATCCAGCCTAAACCACAACAAGTACAGATTGCAAAAACACAGAGAAATGATCTCTTAATGCTTTGCAGGAAAGATTTAACAAGATATAAAGATTTAGTAATTTAGTGGAGGCAAAAATATACTCAAAATGCTTATATACAAATTCTGTTCATGAGGGGTTTATTGTTTCCTAATAGATAGTTTTAAATTTTGATTTCCCTATGCAAATAGACATCCTCCTAGGTGTACCATCCTACAGATGTAGTCAACTGTGTAGTTGTGCACACAGTTCAAATTTGTTGCAATATCTAACAACCATATGCAATATCTACCCTATGGCTCCAAGTCTCACACTTGTCATTGTGTTTAACAGTAATCATAACAACAATCATAAAAACTTTAACACCAGGATATTGTCCCCTGCAGGGGACCTAAGTTGGGCTCAAGTAATATTCTCAGTAAATTTTCTGGTGAGTATTATCCCTGCTGAACTATCTGTGATGCTATTGGACATACTGTCACAGCAGAATATTCCAAGACCTCCCAGCAGAATTCTAATAGTATTTTCTTTTGGAGCATAGAACATCTATGAATTAAAGTAACACCTTTGAGCATCTAAAAACCTCCCATAAAGCTTATCAAATCAAGGCCAGCAATTAGAAAAAAAAAAAAAAATGGACTAAAGCCACTGGACACACGGTTTTGGTTTTTCGTGTGTGTGTGTTTTTTCTGGGTTTTGGTGGGGTTTTTTGTTGTTTTGTTTTCTTTTTGTTGTTTTGTTTTCTTTTTTTTTTTTGTGTAGTTTTTTAGTAGTAATTAGTTATGGGATAAAATATGAGAAATATTAAGTTAATGAAGGAGAAATCCAGGATTCATTCATTCTAGGGGGATGGCCAAATCATGGAATCACAAAAGAGTATTTTCTCTTGAGTTATGAGACTCTTACATTAATGTGTTCCTCAGAGGCTCAGTAACGCACAAACGGGCATTTTCCAATATAGCCAGTCTTACACTTAGGCAGGTCACTCTCTAGAAAACTGAGCAATGCAATTAAAAACAACAAAAAAATTAAATATAAGGTGTATACTAAATGGGCCATGGGAACACAGGTCAAATGAGGAGGAGAAAACCAGATACTGAATAGCTACTTATTTAGCAAATGATACAAACAGCTATCCAAATCAAAAGGATATGGCTTACTAAAGACTGAATCATCCCATATATGTGCAAAAGAAGAATCAGTTAATAGTAGGAACTTTTCTGCCTGAACATCCTTTTAAAATAGGGTCCTTTATGTAATATATATGTTAAATAATGCATAAAAATAGAGGTATGATCCTCGGTCCTAAAAGGCGTCCCTTGACTCCTGTAGTGTGTATATTTGGATTATTCACACAATAATCATGTTGGAAGGGACATTCAGAGATCATTTAGTCCAACCCTCTTGTGAAAGCAGGTTCACCTAGAGCAGGCTGGACAGGAACACATGCAGGCGGGTTTTGAATGTCTCCAGAGAAGGACACTCCACCACCTCTCTGGGCATCTGTTCCAGTGCTCTGTCATTCTCAAAGCAAAGTTGTTTGTTCTCATGTTGAGATGGAATTTGCTGTGTTCCAGTTTGTGCCCATTGCCCCTTGTCCTATTGCTGACCACCACCGAAAAGTGTCTGGACCCATCCTCTTGACACCAGCCCTTTAGACATTGATAAACATTGATGAGATCCCGTCTCAGTCTTCTCTTCTCCAGGCTAAACAGACCCAGGTCTCAGCCTTTCCTCATAAGAGAGATGTTTCAGTGCTTCAGTCCCCTGATCATCTTCGTAGCTCTCTGAAGATTCCTGTTGTTAATTGATGCCAGTCTGTCAGCCCTTTACCAGGAAGCCTTCTGCGGAAGGAAAGGTGAACAGGTCAGCTGCTGGGATCCCATCCCCCTGGGAGGGTTTAGTGAGGGACCTGGGGCCACCCTCTGCTTGAGGAGGGGCAGCCAGTTGTTGAGGGAGACACCTGAATCCCAACCCGCCTGTTGACCACAGTGGTGTGGCCAAGCTACCAGGATATTTTAGCTTCCCCTCCACGCTGTGGAGCAGCTCTTGCCTCCCTCAACTGCGGTAAACCACACAAATGGGAATCTGAGCACCCTCATGCTCCTACCAGGACCTATACGCCAGAGACCTAAATTTAGGACAAAATTAATTTCAACCCGCTTGTCAGCTGCTACGGGCATTTTTCAAAGGCTCAAGTTAAGCACTGCTCACCAAAAAATTATTTCTGTTGGAGCAAATGGAGTCCAAGTTGTTTTCATTTGTTTGTCTGTTGCTCTTTTGCTCTGTGGCCTGTGTTTAATCCTCTGTGACATGCGGCCCAGTTTATTCACTGCTAACGAGAGGGATATGTGGTATCTATGATACCTGAATTTCCAGACTGGAAGCTTAAATGTACAAACTGTGCCTCATTTCACTGTTGCTTCTCGTTCCCCTGCAGCATTTCATTTCTATATTTGCACTTATTGGGAAGCACAGTTATGAAAGTCCTTAGTGCAGTACTGGCCGAGTGTAAAATGGTGGCTCTATTGTAAATATTTATGTATATGCACGTATACACAGGAAAACATTTTTCTTATATTTAGTATTAAGTGGCTGGAGATTAAAGGATAGGAGGTCTGAGGCTGTTATTCCCATAACTATTATACAGATCAGCTGAAACATATTCTTTCTGTGCACTGTGATTGAGATAGAACTCTGATATGGCATTTCTCTAACCTTGCTTGTTGCCATGCATTCTCAGGAATTATTACTCTCATTGCTTACTGTTAAAAATATGAACATAAATATTCATCAAAAGCAAATAAAATATGGTTTCTTGGATTATGTGTATTTTAGCAATGAAGGTACTGGAAGTTGTTAGTTTTCACATGTTTACTTTGCTCTGAGGCTAAATGTAAAATATAATACATTTACTTATTTTATATGTAAGCATTTATTTTGTAATGTTGAGAGAATGGTTTACAATTGCAAAACATAAGTCACAGCAAGAATATGAATTAAATTATTCTTATATTAAATTTCATAGTAATAAAGCCAACAAAATACAATGTTTTTTTGTAAGGTTTTGGTCAACACTGTTGAGGAAGGCTGCACAATAAAATTTATTGTTGTAATTATTACAGGGGCCATGTTGCAACTTAACGTCTCTTGTGGTCTCAGCTGGGAACTCACAATTCCCTCTGCACCACTATGTTAGCTACGTTAAATCGCACATTGGCAATGGATTCAGGCCATTGTGTTTTTATTACAGCCATGCTTGTGAGATTTTGACCAAGATAAAAAGGGCTAGTTAAGTTCAGGGACTGTTTAAATAGACAAAAGAAGGAGTAATTCTTGCCCCAAAGATCTTCCAATCTACTGTCCCTGTGCAGAAGAGAGTTAATTTCTGCGACTTCCATTACAGCAAGTATTAGTTGTCTGAAATAAGGCACTAAAAAGGATAATTAGCACTCATGGAAGTCAATACTAATGCAATGAAAGGAAATGAGAACCATGCAGGATTATAGGTTTCTTTAAGAAAAAGTGGTCTTTGTAAATGTTATGAGAAGGGTAGGTAGCCATCCCTCAGGGGCCTGACTCTCTGCTCTGCGTGACTTGGATGTTTCTGAAACTGATTGAATTAGCTTTGTTTTTAAATATACAACTGAAAAATTCTAAAATTTGCCCTTTATTCTGTCCTATACTGCATAACGCTTCTTTCTTTTATATCATTGCAACCATTTAAACCCTGACTGAATAAATGCAGATTTCTCTCAAACTGTTGTCTTCCTGCTTTTCCGTTCCCATCCATTATGCTGACTTGCAGTAAGCCTTTCACAGAGTCTGACAAAAGGAATATAGCAACCTGGATTTTCACACTGGAAAGGTTTTACATCTTGTATGTCAGAAAAAGGCACAGGGATATTTGAAAATCCTCCTTTTAAAATTTTGTCTCTTATCAAGGAGTCAGTAGCCAACACAGAGTGAAACCACTACCCGTGCTCAGTCACTCATTAATATATTCTTCATCATCAAGTAAAGGGTCACTGACTTATTCTTTCTGTTCTCAGGGTGTTTTAATACAGTTGAACAATATATAACAACTTGAATTTGAGCTGAGAAGAATTTACATTTTTATATATTTAAAGAATTATCGTATCAGTATTTAGAAAGATTGAACAAAATCAGCAATGATATTCTTTAGCACAGGTCAGAAACCATTCAGGTAGTGAATCGGTTTATGTGTTAATTTCTGAAATAAACTTCGAAATTTGCTGTCTTTTTCAATGGAGCTGGCTTTAATACCTAGAATTTCACCTCTTGGCTTCACTGCTTGGTTACACAAGTCCTGGTACCAGCACAAAGGTGACGAGAGCACAGTGGCAGAAACATGCTGTCATGAGGGTAGAAATGCTTCTTGCAAGTCTGTGCTGCCTCCAGCATACAGAATCACAGAATCTTCATGGTTGGAAAGGACCTCTGACATCACCAAGTCCAACCATACACACACAAAAGACCCCACAATATCAGGCACCAGAGCATGCCCTGAAGCTCCACATCTACACACTTCTTAAATACCTCCAGGGGTGGTGACTCCACCACCTCCCTGGGCAGGCTGTTCCAGTGCCTGACCATTCTCTCAGTAAAGTAATTCTTCCTAATATCTAATCTAAACCTCCCCTGCCACAGCTTCAAACTACTTCCTCTGGTCCTGTCATTATTCCCTTGGGAATACCTGGGAACACAGCTCAGGGGAAAGGCTTCACCCATCGGGCATGTGTGACTGGTTGCTTAAACAATGGGGAGGGCTCAAGGACAACCAGGAATTGTTGCATCCCCCAGACACGTTTCCTGCTGACAAGAGCCTGCCTCAGTCCTGCCACATGCTGCCCTGTGCCTACCAGCACCCTGCATGTTGGCACTTTAAACCTCTGCTGCAGAGTTTACTCCCCAAAAATCTTTGTGCATAAATATACTCTAAACCTACTAGATTTAGGCTTTGGTGTTGCAGGTTGGTTTGGTTTGGGGTTGGGGTTTTTGCTTTGTTTTTACCAGATGTTTCTGTTTTTATTAAAGATTACTTTTGCATTTGGTGACAAGTGTTGAACAAGACCTTTTCTGTAAAACACATATATGGACAAGGGTTTAAAAAATGTAAAATTACACATCTTTGTGTTACTAAAAATAAAGTTATTTAAGGGATTTACAAAACCTATTAACTATAGTATTCTACTGCTTTTTCAGACCTTGGAAAGATTTGATGACAATTAAATTTAAATTGTTCCACTGCCATGGGAATGCAGGAATTTCTGGGTGATCACACTTCAGGAAGGGGCAAAAATATTTTGAAGTGATAATAAAATCTTGTTCCTTTTCAGAGATGTATCCACTGTTACAGTTACTTTAAGGCAAAAGTTTTCTTAATGGCATGGAAGCTGACTACCAATATTTTAAACTAAATTTTTTTAAAAAAATATGATTGATCTTTTCAGCCAATGAAACCTTAGGTTTTAAAATTGTGCTGCATTCTTTTCTTAATTAAGCCGTTTTTCTGGGGTTGATAAGAGAAGCTGAGCTAACATTCAGGCTAGCAACTCATGATTGATGGTGCTTCCATGACTTTTTGAAGTTTTGCAATATACTTGACAGAGAAATCATATAGGTAGCTGGAACATTGTAAATTATGTGCTTAGTAGTTTATGGGACAACATAAGAATTGTATTTGTGAATACTTTAGAAATCTTCATGGAATAAAAAGTGTTTTCACAGTGGGTAGCAGTTCTACAAGAAAAATATAAAATATATTTTGCAGTACTCCATCTAGTGTCATTCTGGTATAAAGCATTTAATAACTTAAAATTTTATTTTTGTTAAAATGGATAGTTAGAAATAAAGCTGCACCCTGTTGGCAGTGGCTGTTGGGAGAGGCTGGGGTTCAGTCCCTGCTCCGACTGATACAGAGAGTCCCTGGCAATGCCGATGATCTAATGACTGCTATGGGCACATCTCCACTACAAACCAGAGTGAAGGAAAGACACACCAGCTGAGCTGGCACATCCATATGGTATAATGCAGTGCCTGGCAAAGGTAATAATTCCAGAGGGAAAACCTGCCAACCCCCCGCCTTGCTCAGCTGAAGCAGCAGGGAGACACACAGGTAGAATTTGTCAGACAATGCTGCAGCCTGTAGGCATACATTCTTGCCTCCATTTAGTTTTTGACAAATATTTTTTTCCTAATAAGTGGATCATCAATACAATTTAATGAATTGATGTTTTAAATTGTGTCAGAAGAGTCCCAGATAGCCATGCTCAATAGCACTGACTAGAGAGATAAAAGCAAGTAAAGCTAAGACCAATGACAGCTTCAGCCCCATATTTTCTTTGAATTTATCTGCACTGTCCTCTCAAATAGTAATGCAAATAAAAATGATTAATGCAGGAAAGGTACTCAAACTGCTGAGTTTGGATTTTACCTCATTCATCATTTTTTCGGAGGTCCTAGTAATAGGAAAACCATACCAGTAGTTACTTATTTTGTTTGTTTTGTTAATCAATCTTTAGAAAAAAGGACTGAAAATAGAAAGAACTAACATTGTGCCTACTCTTTTGAGAAGACAGACACACAAAGTTTATCTCCTGCAGAGGGATGTTTTGAAGGAAAGAGGATCCTGAAGGAGATGCCTGATCTATTGACTCAGTAGAGAAAGATGATGAGGAAAAGAAACTACCTTTCTTATAGGAACAGGCTGCTCAGATGATCCTGAACTTGTCTTTGTGCTAAAAGAAGTCATAGAGTACAAACTTTGCCTTGAAGTGACCCTACAGACAGTTTATCAGACAGCTCATTAAAATAAGGTATGTCAGAGTGCTGTTGTAAATGCCTCTTGTGTAGCCATTAAGTACAGAGTTTTACCATGTTTCTTCACTACGTCTACTGCTAGAAGTAAAAGGGCAAAACAAAGGCTGAATTCTTTCTGTGCTCCATACTAGGCCTCCCTGGCATCTTTATTTTCTTTCAATACATTAAAAATTTTCATGATAACTTTGTTAATCAAGTGCTGTCCCTGGCTGGTTTTGCCAAGTGGAGTGGCAGTTCCATGTCAGGAAGATCTTCACAGCCTTGAGTTTTTGTGGCTTTGGTTTGAACCTTTTTAAAGGCCATTTTCTACTGCACCACAGATGTAATCTCTAATGTCAACACGTTTAGAGTGGGGAAGATGACACCCCCTATCCCTGCCTCTGCTTTTCTGTTCGCCCCTCATTGTCACAGTAGTTGCTGGTACTTATATCATGCTGATCCGTCCCTTCCCTGCATCTCCAGAGGATGATGACAGAACCTTCCAGTGCTCTTAAATTCTGCTTGGGAAAGTGATGTATCTCACCCTAGACTGAAACTGCAAGGGGTGATATAACATAAATGTGCCATATACTTTTTAAGGTATGCCTTGTATATCTTAAGCCCTCGGTTTTAGCCCTCATCTCTAAGACAAATTCCATCTTTTCTGCATTGCTTATTCAGTTTTTGTTCAGTTCAGTGAATTGCACATTGGTTCACATGAAGAAATGAACATTTTTACTGCTTCATTTGAATTTAACCAATGAACTGAGTAGTAAAGAGAAATTGCTTATATGCTCTCTGAAAGCCAGTTTACATACACAGTAGACAATTGCCCGTTCAAACTAGACTTCTGTTTTCATAGTCTTTTTAAACCAAAAGTGATCTAAAAGTGTTAATTATTTTTTTAGAATATAGTTTAGTGATCCTTCAGGTATATTTATTATTTGGGTAATTTTCCATTTTAAATAGCTGGATACTATTGTGTACTAGTCTTTCCGAATAAATCACAATTTTTTACCAGAGAAAACGCACATTGTATTTTTAAAAGGTGGTCTATCTTCATATAAATTGCTGTTATAAATACTGTATATTTCAAATAAATGAAAAGAATACACATCAAACTTGAGGTCCTGTAATGATCTGAGGCATAAAAAAGATGTATTTCTACTCATGAATTAGGAATCCTACTTCAAAATACATAAAGGTTTTTCCAAACATTTCCAGCTTCTGTTTCCCCTAATTATTCAGTTTGGTCATGAACATGCACTTGTAGATTAGCTGCACTGGCATCCAACAAAGGAATCTAAACAGAAGAACAGTGAAGGACATTACTTAGTAAGCAAAACTAACATAATACCAGTTAAAATAGTTAGGCTATGTGTTGAAGTTCTGTAGGCATCTCAATACGTTTCTCTGTCTGGTAGAAAGCTGGCTGTGCTTTCTAGGGTGTGTCTAGCTTGCTTCTCTGCTCATTTCAGAGGACTGAAATGTACAAGAAAACTACCACAATGATTTGAAAAGTAATTACTGAAGATAATGTACACTGTAAAGACATTTTGATTTACCAGTAAATGATAATAAAGTGAGATCAGTTCATTAGCTAGAAAAAACCCAAGACTGGTGGGGAGAGTACCAAAAAATATAGAGGAGATAAGTACATAAACTATGAAAAGTAAAAAAATGCCATTTACGTACGACCAATTTATACAAGCACAGTGAGTTAGCAATACTTGCATTAATGACCACAAATGGATTTTCCTACATCTTAGCTACGTCTTAGAATTTATCCTGAAAACAAATCTTTAGGATAAACTTGTTTTGACTATGGGGATTAAAAAAATCCTCAAAACAAACAAACAAACAAACCCCTCAACCCTCTCGCCTAAACCATAACTTTCCTAAAAATCTACAGTGTTTACCATCAGTAATTCTTTTAGTAAATATTTTGCAATTCTTATTTCCTTACATCCACCAATATAAGGGATCCCACACACTATAAAAGAGAAAGGCAGTGCAAACCCAACAAACCATAATGAAAACAAACCACAGAGATCTAGAATTTAAATTTAAAGAGTATGAATTATCTTTTCACTTTGCGATAGCACTCAAAGTTATTACAATTACTATTCTTAAATGGAATAATAAATACATTAATGAGAGTAGGATGATATTAAATAGTCTCTTTGCATACTTTGTTGACGACAGATTCAAAGCTAAATGTCAAGTGATTGCTTATTTGTAATCAAAACATTTTGTGTATCAAGTAATAACATAAAAGCACAGCTTAAATAATAAAAGTCTCAATATTTATGTAAAAGTCAATTTTAAAAGCAAAATATTTGAATAACTTTGAAAGCTGCACTCATCTATGAACTTGGCTTTAGCATTTATCACAAATTTCTGTCTTATTTAAACATATTGTTTATTTTCTTTTGGTAACTACTACATTCAATTTCCAGGTGATTTTATTTGATGCTTGGGGTTTGTAATATTGTTTCTTCCAATAGTCTGGATTGATTTAGCATAGCTTTATGGTTTGTCTTTCACTGTAGGGTTATTATTTGAGGAAAGGTTCTTGAAATAATTTGAAAAAGTATTTAAAATATTTATGATGTAGACAAAATTCTTTTCAGGCTTTCTATATAATCATGCCCTTGTTTGAGCTTGCTGCAAGCTCCCTTATACTGCATCTGCCACGTCTTGAAAAGAAAACACTCAATTTTGAAACTGTCCATTTACCTAAGAGGGTGAAGTAATTAAAATTAACAAAATATACCTGCTACACTGTAAGAGGGAAGAGAACCTTTACATTTCTGAGAGTACACCAGTTACCCATTCATGGAAATTTCAACATTCTGCTCTACACCAGCAGGTGTTTCAAAAGATGTAGCGTTCTAAAAGAATTTTGTTTGTGTGTTTTGTTATTCAGTATAAACAATTAAAAAATGTATAACACCAGCCTATTCAAATATTAAGAGCAAGTCATAAATATGGAATCAAATTCCTATAGAAAAAAGCACATTTTGCACACTTAAGGCCTTTCATCAGAAACTCTAAGCTTTCCCAATAGGACAAGAAATTTCCCAGATAACAAAAGTGTTGTGCCCAAGACTGCTCTATGTGTGGGATATTTCAGCTATGTTGGAGTCAAAGGAAGTTCTGCTATTGATTTTTCACTAAAACCTAAAATGCAACTGCCTTTGCAGTCTGTCACATTATATGGATTAATGTAGCACAAGGGGCTGATGATTGTTGCCAGTTTCAGTAGCAAAGATGCTCAAGATTCACAGAGTGGCATCCAGTCCACTGATTGCAAGGATGCTACAATTTCCTACCAAATATTTCCGCTTGAAAAGCCATGGTTTTCTATATCAGAGGATTAATAATTAGAAGTGGAAAATTAATTTCCGTGTTCAGAAGAAAATGAAATTCCAGAAAAGGAACGTTAAAAGAGCCTATACCTTGCCATTAAAGCAGGAAATGCATTCCAAATAGTTTCAGCTTTAATTTAAATTATGCTTTTAAGAAACCTGCAAAAACTCTCCAGCCATTAAGAAGAAAATAGGTTCAATAAAAATACAAAAAATGAAAATATTTTCTTTTGTGTCTGAAAGTTATGGATAGGAGCAAGGGAATGCTTGATAATCAGCCCTCCAACTACCCTCTGCTCAACCACGGTCACCCAACAGGCAATGTCATTTCACGCCCTTGTCTAGGTGATGCCACTCTGGTCCCATGCTGGAGCAAGAAAGCAGAGGAAAAACTGTCCACTGAACACATGAAGCATCTACAGGGCTTAGCAAGGACTAATCTAATTTGCAGAAGGAGGTTCAAATTCTCCATTGCTTTTGTGTCTTCAATCAACTTTTCTTGATGCTTTGGCTATCCTACCTCATATGCAAAAATCCCAGACAAACCATACTCCTGCATCAGCAGGTGATGAAATACAGCCTAGAAAAAAAGTTGAAAAGGGGGGGGGTTAACTCTTCTGCTTTAGTTAATCTGAATTAAACTTCTCAATAATAATATATTAACAATATATTGGTTTTAACATAGACATAGACAGTTTATGAGACATTGTCTATTGTTTCTAGTTTCAGTAGAGAATACATATTCCCCTCAACAGTAAAAAGGATTAAAAACTGAAAACAATCTTTTCAATAGCATGTCCATGTTCCCCTTCCTTCCAACATTACAGTTAAGATTACTGTAAACTATTTGAAGAACGTAGATTAGGGAGAATCATATTAGAGAAGCTCCTTTGTCCTCCATAGAAGTCACTATTGTCAATGAGGATATTTTAATGGGAAATTTCTGCTGAAAGTTAGCTATGGGGAGAATGTGATACAACGGTTACATCCTTCAAAGGCTCTCAAAAGCTACAATTTCCATCTTTCACAATATCATAAATAGAATTGCTTTTCCATATTTGTTTCATAATTAATCCTTTTATGGAACAGCAAGCCTTTTATATTTTAAAATAATTATTATATTTTTTAGTTACTTTTAATAATTCCAAACACGCTACTATGTTCAACCATTTCTGACTTGAAGCACTTTGCTCCAACTTGTTGAATCAAACTGAAAGCTACTTTAATGCTGATATTCAAGCTGTACCTTTCCAAGGGGCTGCCATCCTGAGGTTTGTAGGTTGGGTACTTTAGCTTAGCAGGAATGCCCTTGCATGTTGCAGCAATTTACACAATACGCTATATATGATAAAATCTAGCCATTGAACTCTTGGAAGTCCTTAAAAAGAAACACAGAAACTAGGACTTCCAAGAGTGATATTGGTAGCATGTGCAAATATTAATTTCTATCCAATTAAATTTAAATGAATATACTTCATAATCATTCATTTCTCTCAGAAAAGAAGAGGGAAAATATAAAAAATATCTATTCAAAATAAAAAGATGTAAGATATAAGACAGCAGTAACAAAAAAGCTTTTTAATCAATGAACAAAATAAATCATAATGGATGAATCACAATAAATTGTTGATTAGGTTTCTGCTTTCCCTCTCGTATTTTTATTTCTTCACACTTTGTATCAGTATTCTGCGGGGAAGTGACCTCAGCTTAGCTCTGGGAAATCTGTTACATAGCATTAAAGGTTTGGTATGTCCTTTGGCACAGCCCCCAGCAAAATGGGGTGTGAAAGCTGTACCATCTTAGAAGTTGTTTCACACTCATAAAATTCAATTCCACTTTGTTTCTGTATTGCTCCAGGCTCCTGACCTACTGTCATTAATTATGATGTATTCCTCAGGTCATGTCTGCCATCCAGCACTCTGGAGATAGAGAAGGTTGACACCATCCATTCTTCACCTTCCCTTTCCTATAAATTTCACTTAAAAATGAGTGGCTATGCCACATGCACCTGCCATGGCACAGTAAGATATTTGCAGAGAGCCATATGAGATACCTTACTTTTCTTTTTCTGCCTGCGTAGGCTTATAGTCTGAATTTCAAGTTTCTGGAATAATTTTAAAGTCCCATGTAATAGTGTTCACTCTCAGCTTTTCTAAAACAGGCCCTGAAAATCTTGGGGGATTTGCACGATGGTCAGATGTGCTCTTTCCAAAATGCGTGATTTCAAGATAATGAATATTCATGCCTGGGCTTCTTTGCACTTTAGTGAAACAACAGAGAATAAAACTGGCAAGGTTTCTAGTTTCTGTTGTGCCCAGAAGATGTGGTATTTACCCATATAGTGATAGTACCAATTTTTAAAAAAGCATAAGGATTGGGGTGCTCCTCGCTTGCAGTGAAGCCATCCCTGGATTTGCTGAATGTTTGCCTCTCCATGCCCAAGGAGTTAGCATTTCACAACTGTTTTAAAGGCTGATACAGTTATTTATCAAATTTATCAAAGTTGTTTCTGAAGAAAAAAAATAGAAAGATGCATTTTCAAGGTTGGAATGCATTTTGAGCCTGTCTACTTTAACAGTCAATGGTTAAAACATAGTACAACAGGAGAAAATGAGTTTCCAACACTTAGAATGATGCTTGAGACACAGAGCAGAAACGAGGAAGTCTGCATAGAGACTGATAAGCTTCCTAAATCCTGCAGGGTTTGTTGTACATCACTATCTTTTTAAAAGGTTAATTTAAGCAAGTAATTTAGGGTTGTGAGCTCTTTTTTTTTTCTCTCTAGATATGCGGTCTGATGAGTTTGAACAATAGCATAGAGCTTCATGTCTTTAGCCATACCAGCTTAATCCCCTCAACTCAAAAACACACACAATTCATCCAATATTGTTCGGTTTTAAACATAAATATTCAGAAAGATTGACAGGAATTCTGTTCTTGTTACCCTCTCTTCATCTTCTCAATGACCCTTATGCTAGTTTTGTCTTTCTCCTGACTCTAAGTTGCCTAGGTTGGGAAACATTTTCTTTGTCAATTTGCTCTGTATAGTACTTAGCACACAGGGGCTTTGTTGCTAAATCTGGAATTGACTCTGTGTAAGACTATACTTACACAGTCCATGCTCAGAGTCACACGACATTGATGGCAGTATCACAAGGCAGGCTGGAGGTTAACTGTGCTGCCAACTGGCCCTTGGGACTATAAACAGACTGCTCTAGCTAATGTTTTGGGAAGGGAAATGTTGGGTACAAATAATGCCTACAGTGTCTTCCAAGACATATTTATCTGCTGCATGACAATACCTGGACTCTGTGCAGCCTCTAGCTACCAGATCTATCTCATCACTAATGATGTCAGGCAGATGAGTTACATCAGAATTTTCCCTGTAAGAGACCATTGGCCTGAGGACATCTGCAGGAAGAGCAACCAATATCTAAGTGACATGAATGCAGGCTGAATTTGGGAGGTTTTTAAGAACTGTGACAGTGCTGGAGTTTTGTTCTCAAGAGCTGCCAATAATAGTTTCTCCTAAGAGTGTATTGTCATGTGCAGTGTCAACATTGCTATTGGTGGCAAATCAGATTTCTCTCTTGGATGATGGACAGTCACCACTGCCTAGGCCAATTCAAAAGAACTGTGGAATTGGCTCAAACCTGCATTGATATGTTCCCACAGGAGCAGATGATGTCACTTACATGAGTAAGAAAATAAGTGAATGAGGTTAAGTGAATGCATCCAGTATTAGGTATCTAGAAGAAAAAGATACCAGAGAAATATCAGGTTTATAACATTATGTACATTGACCTAGGAGGACAGCATCCTCATAGACTATAAGCACGGGTGCTTCCTCCTACTTCACTGTAGTTACGTTGCTGAAGTGTACTCCAGCAGGCATTTCAATCCCCACTTCCCTCCTTCCCGAAGACCTCTTGATATGCAGTCAGAAGAGTCAGAGATGTTGGTCATATAATAGAGGTAAATGGTATCATATGGCACAGAAGTTCTGGATGTAACCATCCAATATGTCTAGAAAAGGTTCCCTCCTTAATGATAGCAAAAGGTGGAAGTGAGGCAGGCAAGGCTATTTGTGCATTTTCTCATGAGCTGCAGGAGGCTCCAAACTCTCACACTTATAACAAAGCACATTACTTAGAGGTGGTGTCTAAACTAATAGTCACCTAGAAGAACCATAGTGGTACCTGGAAGCTATCACTGCAAGCACTTACTGGCATTTTCTGAAAGTCATATAAAACTGAATTTGAATCTTACTCCATGATTAGTACCAGTTTATTATACTATGTGGTAGTTTATTAGCGACTAATTGATCTTCCTGCTACATTGTATGCTGTGGATTGAGCTTTACTTAGCTGAGAATAGGACACATTGATTGCCTGTGTGAGCACAATGTAGTTTTGAAATACTTTTCCAACTATCCTACTAGCTGTTTTTTCTACACCTGCACATAAAGGACAATACACACTAATAAAATAAATCCTTGATATTTTGTATGGTCAGCTAATATTTAAACTCAATCATTCTGTCATGAAAGAATAACACCAAGTTGAGCTTTTGTTCCTCAAACATTTGAAGATTTTCATACAGCTCATTTCATGGAAGATCTATCACCTGTCAAACAAAAAGAGCTATTCTCAGTTTAGTAGTGAGGCAGCATTAAGTTTATATGCAGAGTAAGGCCATGGGGTGAGTATTAGTGGCCCAGGCTCTGTACAATTATAATCCAAACCTCTGGCAAAATTACTTGTAAAGTCAAGAAAAAGGTGCAAATGTTCTCCGTTCCACCTGGTAAAGCTATCAGCCCATGACAATGACTGTGAAATCTTAGAAACTGTCGTCCTTAAAAGTTCTTGCCTAATTCTGTGTTCTCTTTAGATGCCACAAAAATGCATCCTTTTCATCCGCGGTGTAACCAACATTATTGTAGACTGTTTATTTTGAGTAGTTTATTCTTTGTCAGAAAAGACAATAGAGGATGTCAAAACTCTAAGCAGACATAAGTTGTTAAAATGATATTACCTTGGAACGCCTACATCAGAGAAGTCCCCACAGGCTTTATCCAGTCTAGTCCATTGTAATGTAACTTTGAGCTGGGACAAGAAGTAGGAGGTAACAGTAGTCTTAGAAAGTACCTGAGCCACAAGACCTGTTGTCTTCTGCCGTCACCTGCATGTAGCTGGAACTGTAGCCCCTTCACACTCCCCCTTCCTATCACTACACTGAACAGCCCCTTGAAGAGCCACATTTCACCCTAATTAACTACATTTACAAAGATCCACAAGCATTCTCAAAACAGAGTGCCTATACTCAGGAAAATTATTATCAGTTCTGGAGTGCAAAGGATTTTGCCTTTGGGTAAAGGGCAAATGGCCATGCATGAACATGAGACTCGCATCAAGCTTTTGATGCTATCAGTCACAAGATGCTACTGACTTGAAAAAAGGCGAGCTGGCAGGAAAAGACAGGAGGCATATGGAGCTTAGCCTCTCTGTGTCATATGTAAATCCTAGGGATTAGTGAGAGACAGCTAGTCCTTCTTCCTAAAAACATGGGTGTGTGTATATATAGCAAAACATGTGAATACATACTACTATTCTGTATTTCAAAGGGGAGTGTTAGGATTTAGATCAATAATATTGATACATATGCAGACAATAACTGTATGATGTGTTTTATACATAAAGGTTCTATTACCATTTTGTTAGAAACCTGAGGAAATATTCTTCAATACTGTCCTTTTTCCTTTTACAAAATGAGACCTTGCAAGGCACCACTAAGTGATGCAGGGTGCAGGGATTACTTGCAGGGATATGTAGCTTGTTTTAAAAATACAATAATACAACATTTAGATTCAGATTTTCCATCAGAAGACAAACTGTCCTTCATATACAAGGAGGGACAACTCTGCAAAATTACACTATAAATTTACTTAGACTAATACAAATATCTATGAATATGATCAAACAGGAATTTGACCACTCCATAGCAAAAAGGTTGTAATTTGCAGAATTTAAATGTAATTAATGACCAAAAAAACAAAAAAAGCAAAGTGACTCATCTAAAATCTATAGAAAGATTTAAATACTCTAAAATTATATGTACAAAAGAGCTGAAGGAAAGCAGGAATTATATTTATTGCCAAGTTATATGAAAACACACAGACATTCAATTATCAGCCATAACATCCTATCCCGCTAAGCCTGAAAATGATTCTATAGTACTGCCAGGTTTTCTATGTCTTGACCACTATAGCTGTGACTGAATGCAGCAGGATTCAGAAACACTTAGTTATTCTGAAAAATCTTTCAAATTTTGTTTATGGAAAAAAAAAGAAGTATTTAGCTCAACAGCAAAATTGCATTTCTATTTTCATATTCAACATTATTGGGTAGGAGTTTCTTGACAAGTCATGAACTCACTTATACCACATAATTTCATCAAGCAACAAATCTTAAAATGTATTTCACTATCTTTAATTTTGTTTCCATGTGAAACTTAGACAAATTATTTCTGTATGTAACACCTACATAGAGGATAAGACACAGAATAATAATGCCTTTGGAAGCCAGAAGACAATATATCAAAAAATGAATAACACATACAAGATACCCGAGTCTTATATGACACTGTTATCTCATGCAGATATATCTTTTCCAGATGACAGCTTCTTCAGAGCAGTCTGATTGAGTTGTTAGCCCTGATTGTCTGTTGTTAGTCTGTTTGTTAGTCTGATTGTTAGTTGTTAGTTGTTAATTGTTAGAGATTGGACACATGAGCCTGTCCTTCAGACAGCGCTTCACCCCCACTGCGATGCTACACAGCTTCCCAAACTTTCAGTTGCTTCTTTTTTGTGTTCCAAATGTAAGACCAGCAGGTGAAAGGGACTCTGGTTCGGTGGAGGTGGTAAGTCACTCAGAGTTGCTCACTCTGTGCGTCCTCCTCTTGAGCCCTTATCACAGAGGCTCCTTGAATCAGCTTCATAGCTAATGTAGAAAGGAAAAAGTCTTATTTGCAAAAGTCACCATGTTGTTGACTCAAGAGAATTAGTAACAGACAGGTTACAGTTTTAGACAGATTTCCGACTGTTGGTGTGCACAGGTAGACATTTTTTGTACCTTCTGTAAGTGCTCGCTCCTGGGACTTGTACACATTCCTGTGAAAATTCAGTACAGCTGGCTCTATCTCTTACTTTAATCCTGTTCTTTTTCAGGAGTTTTAAACATGAACTTTCTGACTTGGTAGAGAGTACTAATGGGAAGGTGATGAGACAGGGATGCTTTCTCAGTGCTTGCTTTCATGATGCATAAGCCCACCAGCTCTTGGCAGGCATGCTTGCACACTTCCGGCAGTGCACTCATTGCCTTAGCTCTGATCTTTGCTGGAGTTCCTGCAGGCACCCATATGGCCTGGGCTGCTGCCGTATGCTGCTCGTTTGTGGAGCTGTGGGATGATGGAGTGAAGAAATGTTCAGCTGTATTTACTAGTGTCAGGTCTTGCATGCCTTTGGTTTTGGCCCACTACCTGCTTTGCCTGGTGTCCCCTTGGCTTCCTCTACATGTTGCGTGACTGTCTGACCCTGTCTTCCCTTTTTTTGGCTGTTTTTCTCAACAAAACGTGTTCCAGCACAGGCCTTTGTATATAACTATTTTACCTATAATGTTGAATTTAAGTACTTAAAATTCATAGAATCATAGAATCATCTGGGCCGGAAGGGACCTCCAAAGGCCATCTAGTCCGACCCCCCTGCAGTCAC
>JAOTQQ010000001.1:43102123-43125591 GCA_026546715.1 Gallinago undulata
TTGTCAGTTAGGTTGACAGTTGGACAAGATGATCTTTAAGGTCCCTTCCAACCTAGAAGATTCTGTGATTCTGTGATTATGAAGATTAAGTACTATTAGTATAAAATGTAGACATTCTATTTTTTCTTTCAAACTCATCAAACATATACTATTGTTTTAAGCTATTGAGAGAGAAGGTAATTTCTCCCTCTGGTGAAATGATAGTATTTAGGTGTGTGACAACCTCTAGGCTGAACAGGAGTAAAAACAACAGCTTAGAATGGTAGAGAATATGAGAAACCACCAAGAAACAAGTGATTATACCTATGAACTTATTTCCCAGGGATAGGAGAAAGCAGTAACAAAATACCATCTTCCAGGTAGTTTAAAATCACCAGAGGAATGTGGACAGAAAAAAAAAAAAAAGAAAGAACAGCAAAAGCATTCAGTGCTTCAAAATAAACAACTCATTTTATGATGTTTCTTTAATATTTCTGTTTGCTTCACAACGTGCAGCTGTTTAATGAGTGATAACTTCCATAATATTCCATAATATTCCTTACTGCAATATAATCATCAGACTTCTATGGAGAAGAAAAACAGCCACAGAAAGACAAAAACCATACATGTCTGTGAATGGAGAAAATTTAAAAAAAATCAACAAAGATATTTGCATATAGAAGATGTCAGTATGCGCCACTCTGTCATTTTTCTTTCTTTTTTTTTTTTTGTTACCTTATCTAAATTAGCATTAAACCAAAGGCTAAAAAGCAAATAGGTAAACAGGCTTCCAGAAATTTGTCTGTGCTTAAAATGATCTTAGAAACTGTAGGAACTGCTGTGATGATAATTTCTTGAAATCCATTAGCAAAAAATGTGAAGTAAGGTCCTCACATATGTAGCCTGTCGTATTTCCATTGACTTTTTGTCTTTGTTCTGTGAACAAACTGAAGAGTGACCTGTGATGAATCCTCAAGAAATGAGTTGTTGAGTGTGCTTTCATGGTAAATTGCATAATTATTTCATTTCTTCCCACCAAAGCCATATATATATTCCCACATATATACTTATGTGTATTGTAGTGTTATGAGAGTGCACATGGCTGTTGCAGCTAGTTGGAAGGAATTCAGATATCTAAGCAAAGTGTACCTTCCCTTTGTGTGAATTTTCTCTTTTTGCTTGTAGTAGACAAAAGCATATCTTCAATAAATGTGAATGTGAAAGAATAATTGAATTTTCTGCCTTTTATTCTGCTCATTCTTCCAGAAATGTTTTCTTTGAGATAAAAAGCTACATTCAAAAATGTCTTTTGTTAAAATAAAAGACAACTTGGGCAATAGTGGCAAATGTGCACATGTGGGTAGATTTTAATGCACAGATAATAAGTATCAAAAAGCTGACTGGGTGGATATTGTTACTTCTTTTTTCTTTTCCCAAGATATAGTGTACTAAACTTACATTTTCATTTTAAATTTAAATTTCATTTAAATTTCTTTCTACCAGGGAGTAGTTTTTTTTTAAAAAATTAGTTTATATCACTGCATGTCCATATTTACTGTAATTAACCAATCCATAATTAGATTTCAATCTACTCTGATAAATTTGTTAGTATTAATTAATAGTTTGAACAATGCTAATTTTCTTTTCAAAATAAAACAGAAGAACAGATGGAGGAAAGGGGTTAAGAATTATTATTGACAAGAGTCCAGGCTTTAGATTTTTTTGCATTATTTACCTGTGAATATTCATCTCTAATAACAGGAATGCACCATTACTATGGAGACCAAATATCTTTGCAATTAATCTGCTTTCCTCAGAAATTTAGACTTCATCTATTTTACCTAGTGAAGAGTGAAACTGAGAAGTGAAGATAGTGCAGTCTGGATCAAAGAAATAATGGGGAAAAATTATTCTCTCTTTCCTGAGGTATCCCTTGAAGCATGCATGCTCATTGTAAAGTAAGATAAATCAAGAAAAAAAGGGAAAGTAAAAAACTAGCCTCAGGCAGCCTTATGATTTATATAGGTTTTATATATGGCTATATTTTGTTCTGCTCAATGAAAGATAAAAGGAGTACAAAGCACTTGGCATTTCAGTTGGTTGTTCTTTGTGTGATTCTTCCCCACCATCACTCCACACTCAAGGGAAAGGAGCAAAGGTTGGACTTCTGGAGGTATAGCTCAGGATAAGAGACACTGAAAGCTAATCTGAAGAGAAATTTGAACAGAATTATTCTAAAGAGTGCTCAATACTACTTTTTCTATAAGCAACTCTTGTGCAAAGATGAGGAAGAAATCTTTCTCATTGTACCTAGAGATGTCACAGCCTCCTTGATCTTTGAGCCAGTGCTCAAAAATCATAAGAAAAATTTAAAACTGATGGCTACACAGCTTAACATACAGCCTTTATTTGACTGGTGGGATATGAATGTATAAAACTGGACCTTTTTCTTAGAGAAGAATGATCTGATGAGAAAAACAGAACTTGTAGAACATAGAAACCAGGTTGCTGCCATATTCTCTTAATCCTTATGTTCAGGATGTTAAGAAAAATACCAGCTTAGTAATGTTCATTATATAGGCAGCGGGGAAGGACAACACAAATGATGGGGTCTCCTGCCCTTTACTGTGAGTTCACAGTTGTACTCAAAGCTACCCTTGTTTCATTAACACAGGAGATAAAAGAGCTGGAAAGAGATCTCTTTCTTTGTCTGTAGACAAGGTTGCCTGAAGACCTTAGCTCGCTTGTGCCTACCTGTAAGGTTTTTCCCTAAGCCAAAATTATCAAGTTGAAAGCATCAAGCTAAAATTTAACTTCTTTTCCTTCTGCTCATTTTACAACTACCTAATGAGGCATTTTGCCTCAGTGGCTTTTATCCAGCTCCTTCAAAAGAGGGTGTCTTGGCAAATCTGTATAAAAGGAACAATGCAAAGTAGTACACACCGTTCAGTGAATACCTGTAATGGTATAATAAATGGTGTAACTGCTTCTGTTTGGGTACCAGTGGAAACTACTGCTAATTCTGACTAGATAAAAAGACACAGGAAGTCTTTTCCCTCCATGTCTTTTTTTTTGATGCCTTAATCTGTTTGGAAGGAAAAAAGACATAATCCAAGCCAGTAGCACCCTGAACAGGAACTGAGTTTATTAAATTTGTCCCAAGCAAAGTAAGCAAAAACACTAAATTGCCTGTATCCTGTTGGCTACTATTATTGAAAACAGAAAGATACACAGATACTACTAGAATTCAGAATAACAGCATGAAAGTAAAAATCATCTCTTTGTATCACAACTTAACTTACAACCCAACCAGTAGGGACACCTGAGAAACTTGCCCCTGTAGTAATTCCAGTCATTTCCTGCTATTAGGATGTTAGGACCTTTACAAGGATTAATCCATCCCAAAAGCTGATTCAGCTCCATTTGTTGTTAAGCATGTGTATCCTAGATGGATGTGATCAGAGGCACAGAATAAGACAAGAAGAGAGAGAAGGAAAGATTGCTGACAGGTTAGGATATTTTTTTTTTTTTGAGGAGGAATTGGTATGAGATGAAATGTCCTAGAAGAAAACCAATAGGTTCTTTCGAAAGAAAATCAAAATAATAGTTTGTCCATGCACCTTCTTAAAAGACAGCTGGAGAACTATCCATCATGGGGAACAGGGCAGAACAGAAAAGAGTGGAGTAGAACAGAAATGGTCTGCCAGTTCTTCTCCTGCGCTAAGAGCCTGAAAAAAGGCTACATCAGCAGATTAACTTGCTGTGTCTCGGATGTTTGAGAGTTGAAAACTGTTAGAGAAATGGAAAGGCTTATATGCTGCCTTCTTTGAACTGTAACTAGGAAGAATAAGGGTCAAGAAATATCGAAAAATTGCTTGCTGACTAGCTTAGAAAAGGAAAATGTAAAGCTTGGTAGTTGTTTGGGTTGATGAAGTGAAGACAAAGGTAGAACATATCTCCTCAGATGATACTTATCTATGTGTCTGTCAATTCATCCATCCATCCATCCATCCATCCAACCATTCGTGCTTATATATATACACATACCTGCATACATACATATATATATATGTACCTGCTGTGTATCCTAGTTGAAAGAACAAGCAGTTAAAAGGCTCTGTTTGTTTGAGAAGAAGCTATTCAGACATTAATTTTATCTTAAATTCCTGTGAAGTCCCAACTTTGAAGTGAAAATATCATTAAACACTGTAATTTTCAGTGGGTACATCTTTTTCTATTTACATAAAAAATTATTTACTTACCAAATCATCTTTAAAGAGTATGTTGTCATCCTTTTGACATGCTTCTGTCTTAATCACTATTGGATGGATTCTGAAACCTTGATTTAGGCTGGTATCCTTAAACTTCAGTGAGACATCTTTTAAACTAAGGCTTTGTCCATACTAATTGACAAAAGCACACCTTGTCTGTACACATAACAAATGTTTTTGCTGGAGTATTCCTTAGTTGTATTATTGTTAATACATACTAGTGGGTATATGCAGCGTATATTTGAATGTAGAGTTGACTTACAAGTGTCTTTAATTCTGCAACTAGATTTAAAATCATCAGTGTTTCTTCATGTGTATATTTAATATTCTTTTTATGCATATGTCTCAGTTCTACGCTCCATAAGACTTTTTTTTTGTTCAGTAAGCTCCCATTTGACATGAAAAGCTGCATTGTAAATTCCATATGAGTGATTTCATATTACAGTGGTTTAGACAGTATTACTTGCTTCATATACCAGATATACATTTAATTTGGCTGGTAAACACAAATGAGGTAGAATCAAATGCAATTAATATCAAACAGTTCTGCGTACAGCGTACAGTGGCGGTCTGTCCCTTTAGCCATTCTCCAGAGACCTACTTTGAAACTTAAACACATGTTGCCTAAATATTTATTGTTGCTTGTTTCTATTAGTATGTAACCACACAGGCAAATTCACAGCAGTTAGGATGTGGACAATGTTTCTTATAATACAAAGTCCTTCTGCATCTAGTAGCCCATGCATTGGGAAAGACAGTTCGTGAGATCTAGTAATTAATTCAGAGAATCAGGTACCATTACCTCTTTTTCCTGTTCCCGTTTCTATTAACAACACACATTGTAGCCTTAGAGAATCTCTCTCTGTAGCTTTTTTCTGTTTTACCTGTCTGTAAACCTACAGAATTATGTTCAATATATGACTTTTAGTGGCACCAAAACATTCCTACCCTTCTGAATCCCCACCTCTAATTAGGGTGAGTGCAAAGACCCTGAAACCTTCTAAATGAAATTAAAATAGCATAAATTATTGCATTGAGCTGTCAGTTGTAATGAATGCTTTTTTAAATGATTGATTAATGAGACAATATACTTACCCTGTGATTAATATTCTTCTTGGTGCTCAACTGAAAAAGGAATATTAGCTTCCTCACTTTGGTTCAGCAAAAACATGATTATTTTTTCTTTTACTTTTTAAGATGCTCTCTGCGCCTATTGATTTACAGGGAATATCTTCAGATACAAATACCTATAAAAATAAATGGAGGGTTAATGCTGAGCTCATCCTCATCTGACCAAAGCATGTGAAGCGCCTTTTCCTGCCTGTATTCTCGGCTTGTTTTCTGTGCAATATTATAATAATTACGGAGGAGCTGACAGTTGTAGCAAAATGGAGGAAATATTCCTGCTAATCGCACATAAATTATGGATGTGTGTGTCATTCACTGTGTGTGCTCGCTTTCTGTTTCTACTGGCAATGGAGCCAGGCTTAGGCACTCCTTGGGTTTGCCATCCAGTGTGTCATGCGTCAGCTGAGAGTGTGCTAGCAGAACTGCTGTGGGATGTTTGGGGTTGTCTTGAGACTCAACAACAAGTATTGCGTGTATACCCAAAAATATACCTGCTCTCCCCTGTACTCCCAAAAGAGACTGCAATAGATTTTTTACATTTGCATGAGAATTTGAAAAGCTATCTTAAATGCATGGAAGTAGCATTTTATAGCAGAGGCAGGAATGGCAAGTAGGTGTACTATTCCTGGGCTATTTTCTTAATTATTGTACTCTCTTGGGCTGAAAGTACAAATTTGATATAACTGTTCTGAATGCTCAAACAGCTCATTCAGATACAGGTACTTGCTTTTGCGTTGGATTGGATCCTAGCTGTAGGTACAAACTACAGCTATAGTTTTTTCTTGCCATTGCAAACTTTGCAGGTGCAAGTACTTTATTCCACAAAAAATTAGATTACATTCTATTTAAAAGTACTTGCAAAGTATGCAAATATTTAAAGCTATATTGTCAACCACTTTTTTAATAAACCTATAGATTTCCTCTTTTCATAATAATGACATTATCATATCAATCATCAACTCTTCGTTATATGCTTAATGACCTGGATTTTTAATTACATTATTTTCAAAATCCTTATTAACCAAATTTCTCTCCCTTTCCACGCTGGATTTCTTTTTTATGTGAAAATTGTTCAGGATGTTAATCTATTATTTAAAACAACATTTTCAAGGCAGTGTGAGGAAGTGTGAGGGGAAGAGAACAAGTTTTTTATTTAAATGCTTGGTGAACATCTTCCTGGTTTTACTGGCATGTTCTAAAGATTGGTGTCCAGAAAGATGTAAAAGATAGAAGGAGAAGGAGAAGGGATAAAATGTATTTTAAGGTCAACTTATCAGAGTTAACCTTCAAATAGCTCAATTATATGTACACAAGTGACATGTACATGGTTCAACATAAAATTAAGGTTTAAAATATCTAGGCATAATAAAGATATTATTCTATTTAAAGCAATATAAATAACCTTTCAGAAGCATCAAGGAAACAAGCAAAATATTTATACAGTATGATTTTAAAAGAAAAGAAGAATGCCAATGTATTATTCAGGTGTATTAACAGAGATACAATCAATCTGGCAAATCAGTAGGAGACCTAAGAAAAATTCTGTTCTATTTATAGCAAGGGCTCCAGAGCAAGCTCTGCTCTTTTATATGAAGCAGCAAAATTACAACTGCAGAACAAGCACTTTCTAGGATCCATGGCTCTTGGCAGGAGCTGGAAACTGGTTCAAGGTCAAAGAAATAACAGTGAAGGTGCTGCTGTTGGGGGAAAAGACGAGAAGCAAAAGGTAGTATTACACAAAAAGTGTAAAAGCATGGGTAACCCCTGAAACCCAATTTAAACCAAAGCATAGAGAAGGAATTTGTGATGGAAATAAAGTTAAAATAGGTGGGCATGGGACAAATTTTGGGGCAAAGCGACAGACAACCAAAGAGGCATTCTGCATATTCCCAACAAGTAAAAAAAATTCTCCTGGGCAAGGTGTCACAGTCTTTTCCATCAGTGAATTGCTGATATTCTGAATAGAGATGAGGGATGCTGGTCTATAAATTTTTGGGTCCCCGGTGCTGTTTTTCCTGAAATTACATGGTAATGAAATGGATGGCTGTTGGCTGAGCTTATAGCTGTAGAGGTCACAGCCTGCATGCATACAGAAAAGGTTATTCCTGATTCCACTAGACCTCAGAGGTTAAAACTGAGGCAGAAATAGCACAAAATAACTAGATGAACAGGGTGCCACCCAGCTTCTGATGTTCTGATACTAAACTTTTTCAGTACAGAAGAAGTCACGTAAATCTCTTTTCCATCCTTTCTGAATTGGTTTAACAGATTTATTAACCAAAATGTAATTGCTTGGGGAAATCTAGAAATGCAGATCAGCTTTGAATGCACATGTTGTTGCCGCTGCCCTCTTTGGGATGGGTCCCAAATACAGAGTGCATAAATTAAAATTGATCTGTCAAGATATCAAATCCAGCATTGTGAAATACTAAAGATGTCAATGCGTCAGATGATATTAGTCTGAGTGTTCAAGAGAGCAACTGTCAGACAACTGTTATTGTGGTGAGGGTTTCTGTGACAGACCAAAAAAGGTGGCTGATAAGAGCCTTACGTTAAAAAAAAACTTTTCACTTTTGACCAAAAAAAGTTTCTTTTACAGATAGGCACAGATTCTTTTTCTGGATTTCTTTCTCATTTCCTAAAAAAAACCCAAGCAGAATTCCTAGGAACATGGTTTCCTATTTGAAGCAAAAATAGAGTTCCTAAATTCCAGTGAACTAAACCCAGAAACAGTTAATTTTTGTCTGTCAGCCCACAAAAACATACGGACGATCATATGATGCCTACTCTCATCAGCCAGCTGAAATATGCACAGAATTTTGCAAGCCTAGCCCTCTCAAGCTGTTTCAACCTATCTAGGTGTGGTTTTTTTTTTTATTCTGTCCTTAAGGTGGGAAATTTGCATGGTTCCGGTGCTAGAAACAATCAGTGTTATAGCTCTGCTAGGAAGTTCTAATCCTGACAAATCAGTTTCCATTTGTCATACTTCTGTGAAAGTTTAATCAGTCAAATAAAAAAAATATGGAGAAAAGTTTGCATTCTACTAGCATCAAAAAGGTAAATGACTGTCAAGTTTTATCACCAATATTAAAACAGAAAGTAGACCCCTGATTTGATCCCCCCAAGAGCAGCCTGGTCACAATTTAAAACTCGGGATCAGATGATGAATTTTACTGATTTTACCTAAGTCTCACAAGGGAGTTAATATGTTTTACTCCTCAGGCTTCAAGGAGCAATTGAATGTCTCAAGCGTGTATACCCACTTTAAAACTTTAACCTAATGGCAAAAAATAGTTTTTATTTCTTCTCCCCTCCCAAATTAATGGGTGGTTTTATTTCTTGTGTACTTACTGTATTTGAACAGAAGGGACCTAAGAAATTTACTGCTCCCCCAATGCATGTGAACATTATTAGGGTACAAATGACTCGAGTGCATGTTAGGCAATTCTGAATGTCAGTTAAGTACAGACTATGAAGCTTTGACATATATTAGTCTGGTACAATCTTGAAACACAATAGAACAAAGTCTGCATGCAAGAAATGTATTTCTGACAGGGTTTGTAGCTCTGGTTCAAAAATAGCCCTTAGGGTATGAGCTTCATCTAAAGATCACTTTGAAGTATTGACTTAATAGAACTAAATACATGTCTAAATATGTGAATTTGCTTTAAAGGCTTGCTGAATTTATGCTTTTAATGAATTAAAGATTTGAACATCTGGGTAGAAGTTATAAATTGCAACTGTGTAGAGTGTGCAAGGAATGATAAAAAACACTGTGAAGACGACATGGAGTTATTTGCACACTAGTGCAATAAGAAGCTTACATGATCAATGAGAGGTAAAATTTTGCAGGTCATTGATAGTAAATTCTGAATTTGATGTGGCGTTACATGAAAAACCATGTCACAGATTCAAAGTGATGATGAAGTCAGCTAACCTGATGATCATGCCACTTCTTTTATGCTGGCTGTGATTTGTTTCTGTGTCATCTAATGAGACAGGGAACATAAAGCAGGCTGCACCATCACTGGGTATCCTAGGACAATCTTTGTCAGTCTTCTACACCAAATTCTGTTGATTGTCTCTTGTGTGTCCCTCCATGTACAGAGCATGTCTGTCTTAGACATTATCTTGATTTGTTTTTAAGATATGCCTAGCTATTTCTAGCTTCCAGAAAAATTTAGAGGAAAAATCTATTTAGTATTTTGGTGAAAAATGATGCATTTTAAATACCCTGCATTAACTACATAGTACTTTAAGGTCTTATTTAGTACTTTAAGGTCTCTATATTTTTGCATGTCTTCAGCTTTTATTTTGTTGAAGTAGTTGCACTGAAATTAAGTTCCTAGGTTCCTTTTTTAAGTTGGAGATTTTCTATGATCATCTGAAACTACTACTTTGGCAATTTGGACATTATTTTTCTTTGGTTATTATCAGAATTCTCATTACCAGTGAAGAAAATGAATGGTCCGGTTTGTGTATCCTTTTGACTTCTAACATATACCTGAGCTGAGAAGTGCTTTGTTTTTTGTAATTAACTATTAGCTCTGTTTCTGCAATTCTGGTAAAAAATATTCTCTGCTGGCATCTTTTCCTTTCACTTTTTAAAAGAAAAATCTCATTTAATATCCTCTTAAATATTTCTTGATGAGGATTTCTTTTTAAATTTCACTTCTTCAAAGAACAGTTTAATTTAGAAAATCTGAGTCTAGAAAACATTTTTAAATAAGGCATTGTCTGTGTTACATGATTCCTTGCTTTTTATCACACAGAAATCAAGGACAATAAAGGCAGATGTAAGAGAATAAATTCTCATTGACATGATTTTCTTTTACTATAGACTTGCTCAGTTTGACCTTAATCTTAATGTGAAACCTTTTCAAAGTGAATTATTTCTGTTGGTAGACCTTAAACTTCAAGATGTTCCTGAATGAATTGTGATATGAATGACAAATACTTGATTAAAATCTAAAAGCTACATATTAAAGGGAGGTTGGTGTTTTTTTTAATCTGTTGGCCTTTTTGATATCTATGCTTATATTGAAAATCTGGTGAATGTGTGACTGTTTAGGTTGAAATCCCAGCTTCTTATCTTTAACCAGTTACTCCGTTTTTGCTTCTTAACATGGTTCTATGGTAATCTGGTTATCACTGAAAGAAGTAGAATATCACACTAACTATGGGAGTAGCTTCAATCACTCTTGTTTGATACGTAGTCCATCATGATACCTTTTTGACAGCTTTAATATATCCTGTAGTTCATTAAAAAGTTTAAATATTTTAGTGATGAGTTCATCACCACAAATTTCCCACTGGCTTAGATTTACCAATGGATTTCCTTGACTTCAGTCAAGAAAGTCAGAAAGATCTGCATGTATAATTTCTTTGTGGTGTGAGAAACTGTTCTATGCAATTGTGGATGTTTAGTTTCCATTACAAGTTAATAGTCTCTTTGACACTAATCTACAAATAGCTCTTGGAAACATCTCATTATACTCTTCTTTTTATTGTCACTGTAGTGATGGTTTTTCTTTGTTTATTCTCCATAGGAACTGTTATTGCTGTGAACCTGTAATTCTAGAAACTGGAGATGATGCAGTATTTGACTATCATTCCTCTCAGTATTTTCTTCAGATTCTTTGCTGCCATTATCCGTGCATTTCATCTTGTTTCCTTCCTAATACCTCACTGCATTTTTTTCCATTGTTTTTTCTTTTCCTAGAATTCTGTTTCTTAACCCGCAGAGCACAGTTTTTCTGATAATCAGCTACTCTATTGCAGTGTCTGTGATACTATTGTGCCAAAAAGACTGTCAGTTTAATATTGATCTTTTATGTTGAAATTGTTTTATGTATTCTTCAGACTCAAAAATGTTACTGTAAGTTCATATATACTGTTTTTTTGCTATCAATTTTCTTGATTTTTCTGGTGGTTTTTAAAAAAATGATCTTGAGTTTAACCACATACAATTAATGGTAATTCAGATTTCAAATCTTCTGTACCCTAGGGAATCAATATATTTGTCCTTCAGAGCTGGACATAAATGGTCTTTTCTTTTTTCAAGGTGTTTTGGTGATTTCCAAATTATTTGAGATATCTTTCTGTAGAAACACTGGTCTAATAGTTGTGACCTGATATCAAGCAGGAAATAGTGTGTCTTTCACCTCTGTGCTAGGAGAGCAAAGGCCACTGAAATCAGGAATTCCTAAGCATATGTCAAACTGCAGAATACTCTTATTTAGAGTTCCTAAATAATTACAAGTTTGACCATAGTGGTCTTTTAGTTTGCAAATATACATTACTGGAAATCTTGTTTGGAATTTTTGACTGTTGTTTGATTTGTCATCTATGGTTACGTCTATACAGCTGAGAGCAAAATGAGGTTGAGATGCTCCTGTTGGCTTTGAACAAACCAGACGGAGGGAATTGTCTAGCTATAGTAGCAGAGGGGTCAGCACTGGCTCTGTCAACTTGCTTCAAGGCAGAGTACAACTGCCAGTGCGCAGGTATGACTTTTCAGTAGCTGAACTGGTGTGATATTTCTATATCAGACTACTACTACTGATATTTCTATATCAGTACATAATAAGTGACACCCTTTACCCTGTTTTAGAACTTTCCTTCTCTCTGAGTTCTGTTTTTTAAGTTATTATTATATTTATTCATTTTAATTTTTAATTGTTGATAGGGAGTTTTCAAACACTGATGTTCCTTTATTACAAGGGCTTCAACGTTGCATGCATTTAGCATGTTTCTTTCACAACTGTCACAGAAATGCATTTGCACAGGCACTTGTTCTTTTCCCCGCTCCCTTCCTTCCTACTTACCAGAAATTTAGGGTCTAGTAGGGTCCCCAAGGCTTTCTTTCATGGACTAAAGAGGGTCTGCAAAAACAGAAAGGCTAAAGAGAACAAGAATTTTTTATCATTATTTAATCTTTCCCTTTTCTCCTCAAAAAGCTCATTGTAGCTTACAAACAGTGTTTGCAATATAAATGACCAAACAGTTGCCAAGGTAACAGCTAAAGTAGCCAAAGTCCTGCACAGAGGAAAAGAACCAAGCAAAAATCTTTAAATTAGGAAATAACTGAGAGTGGTTTCGGGTATAGCCATTCAAGATGCTCACATTTCTTCCTGAAAAGGACTGAATCATACCAGTGATCTACAAAAATGCGTGATTATGATCAGGTAATTGACTGAGTGAAGCACAGTTGAGGCAATGTACTTTACCAATGACATTTATGAGTGTAAAGAATGACGGAATGTACATATTTTTTTAATTTTAAAAATTATTAATTTGTCATCAGTTTGTTTTGCCTAACTTAAATCATCTCTGAATAGTTAGGCAATTAAAAGTAAATAATTTCAGAGGGTATTCTTCACATGGAATCTCACACATGCAGTGTTTTCAAAACGTCACTATCCTATGAGATTTGAGACTCATTATTTTGAAAAAGCTGTTAGTGCAATAGGAAAGATTATGATCATTTATTCAAGATGCAATGCCATGTTATTGCTTAGATTACTGTTTCATTTAGAAGCTGTTGCCATAGATCAGAACTTTACTGTATTGGAAGGAGCATCACCATGGGAGCGAGAGGATCCCAAGCTCCTACTCTCTTTCCGCCTGTTTGTTTCAGCAGTGTGTATTTATATAGCACCTACTTAAATCATAGGTAACAATATGAAGTTCTATTTTGCAGCAGAAACTGAAGTTGAAGCTGGCTTATCATTAAAGTGTGCTCAAATAATAAGCGTTTCTCTTGATTGCTCTGTTCTTTATAGCTCCAAAGAGGATGCTTCCATTCATTCCTCTCAAAATCATGGGTTACCAGATTTTTATAAAAAATCCAGATCTTACTGTTTTGAAGCTCACATTTTTTGCATTATATGGCATTCTAACACCACCACCACCCTTTCAGTTCTTCATTAGTAGGTTAGTTCTGCAAGTCTGGAGAACAATTTGTTGCTGTATAACATACATCCTTGTCTTGGGTGCACATCTGATTTTGAACATCAAATCCTAAAACACTGATATTTCACTTGCAGTGTAGATTACCCACTAGCAGTGAAGTTATGGGATTATTTCAAAGCCAAATCCTAGATAAACCATTATATGGAGAAAATTAATGATGCTTGATTCAGCTGGTGTGTGGCAAGCACAATATTTGGTTGGAGAATATAAGCAAAATGTTTGCTAGAAATAAAAGCAAGCAGTGCTGTCCTGCTCCAAGTCCAATCTTTCACACTTCTTTCTTTGCTTCTCCAAGGCACACATTTTCCTCTCAGCTGCTTCTTCCTGCTGTAAATTATTTAAGTTCCTCTTCAATCACTCATATTCAGTAGAACTGATTGTGATTTAAGTTTAGATGCAGTTAAAAATTTTAATTAGTGTAACAGAAACAACAAAAAAAACCAACCAATCAAACAAACAAAAAGCTGGTCTAATAGAGACAAGAAAAGTCAGTGGAATGAGGACCTGCGGAGTTCAGTGCTACATACACAACAGCCCAACAGTGCAGCTGTTTAAGAAGGACTAGAAAAGGTGTAAGTTACATTGTTTCAAACTTGTTTAGCCCCTCTGAATCTGAGCATCTTTCATACATCCCAAATGGCCCAGGAAGCAATCGGTAACAGCTGGCAATTACAACAACTAATTTAAACTGGTAAGGGAACATCACTGTTGAAGTAGTTTATTATTGTCCAGAAAAGCTATGTTTTGCCTGAAACCTATTTCCACAAGGTAAGCCCTCTTTTTTTATGCTGGATATCTCTGGTACAGGGTTCAGCCTGGTAGGGACGGTTTGCAAGCACGGGACTGAAAGCAAGACGTTAAGGAACCTGGCAGAGTAGTCCTCGAATGCAGTGCTGTGTGTGACAGCTGCTGCAGGAAACTTTTAATGCATAAGTCACATTCCCACTTGTTTAAAATCTAGTAAGTGGAAAGCATAAAGGGATGTGTCAAAATCAACAACTCAATTTCAGGGCAGACATTAAAAGCTGAATATGTGAAAACATGCTATCAACTGGAGTAAGAGATGGAAAGATTGGCAGAAGTTTATCGTGTGTTAAATCACAGAGCTCCTTTTTGCACTACAGCAAGTGATATTAGGCAGCTGTGGAACAGCCATAAAAGCTTTGGGATTCAATCTATCATTCAAGATTTTTGTTTGAAGTGGAATTGTTCTTTTTTTCTTTCCTTTTCTTAGCTATTAAAAGCATTGGGAAAGCAGCTCAGTGCAAGTTCCCTTTCCTCAGTTCCAGACATGAAATGAATGAAACTCTGCCATTCCTGGTCTATCGTTTGAAGAACTATCTGGGTGGCTAACTGTTCTATAAGTTTTACTTTAAGACTTAAGAAAAAAAAAAATTCAATTCTCTTTCACTGAAAGAGAAAAATGATCTAGTGTGAAGTGTGTCAAGTATTAATGGCTTAATTAACATTTATTTAGTTACCTTTCCTTGTAAACATTTCCCAGGCACACTAATAAATTTAAATACAATGTGTTTTTTAAAAAGTTTTCTAAGTGCAGTATTGAATAATAATTACCAAGGAAGTATTTGGAGATATATTGAGTAGAAAATTAGCAAAGTTCCCCTAAATTTGGATTATTATCATAGCTGTCAGAAGCTGAGGCTAATATGATGACAGTATGATTTAGGGAGTGTACATTAGTCCATGCAAAGAAGATTTGCCAAAATCCTCATATTATATAAACTGAATTTCATTATTCCCTAGAACCCTCAGAACTTCCAATAAACTCTCATGTCAAGGTTCCTCGGAAACTGAATTTCAGTAGAAATGTAGGCACAATCTCAGCAGTTTATATATTTGTTTATTTTTAATAATGGACTGCATTCCTTACATAGAAAAAAAGGGTTTGTCATTTAATATTTCAAGAGGTGTGAGCTTTCCTGCTAAAATTGTTGCTTCCCTACTGGGAAATTTTTATAGCAATTTATTCTGTTTTAGAAGAAAAACAAGGTCGTAAACTGCAGTTTTACTGCAACAAATTTGTTAAATGAAACTAATAGAAAAGAAGTACAATTAGTTAAAAGCTTTAAATCAAATTTCAGAACTTGGCAGACTTCCCATTACCCAAAACCAAGTGCTGGACCGAGAAGAATTCATTACAAAATTTGACAAGGACCTCAGGATGATTGCTAGCACATGTCTAATAAATGATCAATCCTACAGTCATGCAGAGGCAAAACATCATACTTACCACAAATCACTGAAATTAAAAATAAGACATTGCTTTTCTGAAGTTGTGATGCTTTATACTGCAATGCCATAATGGCTCACTGCTTGAGCAACCTCCTGGGAACAGAGTGGCAACTGCTTCTGGTATTAATCCCTACTTTCTTTTGCAGATTCTCCATCTATAAAGGGTGGTTACACACAGCTTTATATATATATATATATATATGTCTGTGTGTGTATATATTATATGCATGCGTACAGTTATATGTGTGCATATATAAGGAGTGTGTTTAATTTAAAATTATTTTTTAGAAGTTGATTGAATGCACTGATCTAATTAAAAGAAAATAAACTGACATTTTCAGAGAGTTAAGAGCTAAAGAAGGAGAGATTTTTTTCAAGTCTCCAGTGAAATAAGTTAATGTGGCAGCCAGCATAGGCTGGGCTTGGTTGATGGTAGCGTTAGCAAGTGAGCTTTGGTTACTCCTGTTGGGTGTCAGGGCAGCCAAGTTGCAAAGCAGAGGAGCAGTGTGAGATGATGGTTGAGAGAGTTGTGGACGCATTAAGAAGTTGGTGCTTGAGGCAGACTGTGCCCACGGTGGTGCAGCTTGGGGTTAGGCACTCAGTGAAGCTCTGTAAGCTGATGCAGAACCGGGTATTGGTTCTGCCAGTGGCCAGTGTCTGGTGTCACTCATGGTGTCACAGCTGAGGAAAAATGGAGGAGATCAGGAGAGGTGCAATGAAAAACACAGAAGGGAAGGGAAGCCAGCAGAAAGCAGAGATGAAAAGGAAAATTTAAAAAAAAAAAAAAGTGAAAGTTGATTTGGAGGCATATGTAATTGTGTAGCCATATGTAAATGAAGAATGAAAGCCTTGAATTTATAACATCAGATAGGGAGTCAAAGAGGGAACTTGGAATAAGTGTGGCGTGCTGAGAGGGGTCAGGTCACCCCGGAGGAGGATCCAACAGACATCCCCCATTCCAAGAGTAACCAGCATGTGGTCCCTTGGTTAGTGGTGATGGCAGTGAGAAAAAAATATATTTTGAGGGAGAGAGATGAGAGATCAGAAATGGAACAGAAAGGGAAAAGAACTGAGAAGCAGGCTGATTTTCCATAATAAGACAAATGTACTTGAGCTATTGGTAAATATGTAGAAAACAGGAGATGAATGTCCTTCCTTCCAGTCATATCAATAAACATGATACACAGGTGAGGTAGCTGGAGTGATAAAAGACAAATCAAGGGAAGATGTTGGAAAGGCAGCTGGAGGTTTAATGCTTCATGAATTTAAATTGAACATGTCTGAGAATGCAAGATCACCAGAAAAAAGTATGAAGAAAGAAGGAAATGAAAATAAAAGTTAAACAGTAATGGATATCTGGGTCATGACTGCACTAATGGGCTCTGCAACCTTGCCTCCTCCCTTACCCCCCGACCCCCACCCCACCCCCAAAAGGTTTGGTTGCCTGTGCTCATGGTCAGCTTTGCTATAGTGCAACCACAGACCAGGCTGCAGGAAAAAAGAGGTTTTGGGAAGCTGTGCTGGGGGGATCTTCCCCCATGTGCTTGGGAATTTCATGCAGGTAGACCCTGGTGCTATGTCCCAGCCTGTTGGGGACAGCAGGGGGTGGCAATCTTGGTGCTGAGAGTGACAGCAGGACAGTGCCTTCAATGGAACTTGTGCCAGCATTTCCCAGCAGTCTGCTCTGCTCCTACAGAGTTGTGAAACCTCCCAGCTGCCCTCCAGCACAGGCAGCCATGCAACCCCTTGTAAAAATGTTAGTGTGGTCTTCAGTGCCCCAGACCTTAGGGTAACAGTGAAAAGGATGCAAAACCGCAGCATTTTCACTTGCAAAAGGGAAACATATTTCATACGCAAAGCCACTTAAATGAGACACTTTAAATGAAATTAAATCTTTTTTCCAAGTTCAATTTCACCTTGGTTGAAGAAATACCAAAATTTTTATTTTGAAAATGTGGCTGATTTAACATATTGTCACAAGGGTAATCAAACGCATACAGTGCCATTCAAACTGGAACTCACAAAAGGGAACTAGAGCAGCAGCATTTGCTTCAGCCCCAGTGCCAGAAAAGTAAGCAGTTGACAGAACTAGAATGAAATATACCGCCAAATTAAGACATTGTTTTAGCAGCTTTTTAAAATGCTTGTGGGGACATTGCAAGTCTGAAAAACAAAATATGCAAAAAAAGTAGAATAAATTCCACTGGTTGTGGAGGAGGCTCACATATTAAGAACTTAAATCAAGTTAATGAACCCAGCACCTCGGTGAGTTACAGGGAGCTGATACGAATGGCTCTCAGCCCTAGGGCTCAGCTGTCTGCAATCCAGGGCCCTGTCTGTTACAACAAGGCTCTGGTTTGCCTCTGTTCTACTCAGGAAACTCTTGCAAAGGTGAAAGAAAGTATGTGAGCTAAATCATGCTAAAAAATTGAAAACACAGAGAGTATTGGAAAACAGAGATTCTGAAGACAGCAACAAGGTGCTGTGGAGGTGCAGCCCAAGGACCAAGGAGCAACCCTGGATAACCTTTTACTTCTGACAAACAATACCCTGGCCAGGAATGGCTCTACTGCTACTTCAGTGAGGTGTGGGTGAGCATATTAACGCTTAGCCTAGTAGCTCATTAATCTTAGTTTCCCTATTGTGTGTAATAGCTAATAAATAATTGCTTACTCTTAATTTGCGTATATGCTGCTTCTCTATATGCAAGATAGAAGTCCAATGAATGTGACCCAGAGCAAGAAGGTCACATATGAATTGGTGCTTCAGTCCTAACAGTAAGAATATAGTATCGTATCTAAAGGAAACTCGGAAAGCAACATTGACTGGGGTATGCTGAAAGGGATACAGAAGCAGGAAATACAACTGTAACAAGAGACTTTAATTACTCAGGCAGACTAGACAAATGTCACATCCGGATGTGAAGCAGGGAATTTTTAGATACCATCAGTGGCTCCTGCAAGAAATAGAGAAAGAGCTGATTAGGGAGCCCTGCGTAGGAAATGCAACCCTGGGCTGAGTTGTGAGTAATGCACAGGTTCTGTTACAGAGTGCTCCAGGCAAAGAGCAGCTCTCTAGCACTAACCATTGGGAACTGGGAAATGGAAATACCTACAGGAACAATGAAGGCCAGCAGTCCGCTAAATCGGAGTACTCAGCTTCAAAAAAAGGAATCTGGTAACAATTAAGGAAATTGTTAAAAAGAAAGTTGACAAAAAGGACCAGATCCAACATTTAAATCCTTGCAAACAGTAAGCAGAAAATGTCTTTCTGTAAGCACAGCAGTTGTACATATCCTTATTAAGTTCTCTATAAGGTGAGAGGAAGTTGATGGTGTATCCAAATGAGGGAAATAAATAAAAACCCCAACCTGACCTTGTAAATTCTGGCAAAGTAGATATAAAAATACAAACTAGTGATCAGGACATATAAAAGGAAGGTACAAGGAGGACAAAGCTATTAGAGGGACTTGAAATGGAAAAGTACTGAGCAGTGTTCACTGCTAAGAAAGTGGGAAGGTTCCTGTGACCTGGCCCTTTCCTTTGCAAGGAAGGGCTCAATCAACATCTGTCTGTGATTTAAGTGGCTCTTCATGAAGCTGTGAAAACTATTAGCACAAGGAACACTAAGAAATCTTCAGATCAGACAATATGCACCCGAAATTTTAAAGTGGGCTTAAGGAGGAAAGCTAAACTACTAATAATATATTTGGCAAATGAGAGGTAGTGTGTAACTCATAATCGAAACATTTCTTCATATATGAGGAATGAAGACTGGCAAAGGAGGAGCCATTTTTAAAAATCTTTAAGGAGAAGTCACAGCATAGTCCTTCAGTTCTCCTTCTGCTTTCCTCAGTCTTGACAAATTAATTTTTGTTTTTCATCTATGTCCTTTCCCAATTGTGCCATAAGAAGAGTACACTGTATACAGAAGCACAACAGTAGAATTGGACGGTATTCTTGTAAGATATTAATACAAAGAATGGTTTTCAATCAGCTGTGTCTTTTATAATCTTTAATGCCACTTCACGTATTAACAAAAGAATTTCCAAGCTCAAAATCAGAAGGTTAAAGTGCTGTACAGCATTCACTGAAGTTAGATATAGAGAGAGCAGTCAAATGTCAGCCATTGAAATTAGGAACTTCAGTTCTTCACTGGTTAGTTCACAATTATTTAGACATAGCAATATTTTGAGTAATTTTAGGAGAAATATTTTTAATGTGAAATATTTTGCATGCCATATATAGTTTTTTTCCCAATGTATTGGAAGAGTAACTACAATTTTCTAGAGTAAAGCACTAAATGCTTATCATCTGCTTAGTCCACTTTCTGGAATGGCAGCAATAAAGTTCTTTTACCTTTGTTTTTCTAATTAATTATTCTGCACAGCGTTCATCTTCCCCTGTTCCCCCTGAGCTTTAATATCAGATCTAATAAAAAAAGTCTTTGTTTCATGTGGTTGTACAGTTTCCCACTACTACTAAATATTTGCATAAGTTTCTTTTCTCTCCTTTGGTAAATGGGCATTACTCTCTTCTCCTGTGAATATGAGATATTATTTGTAAAATAATTGATCATACTTCAAAAGTCTCAGTCTACAGAAGATACAAAGCTGGTGTTATATGCCTTGTGTTATATGTTAGTACAGCAGCCTTCTGACTACTTAATGTCGTGACATAAACCAACAGCAACCAAAGCCAATGACCACTGACATCAGTGGAAATTGAATTCACCCTGTAGGGACTGTTTCGACCATCACTGGCTTCCCCACTGAAAGGTCTTCCACTGGTTGAATCTGGACTTGTGAACATACAGAGAGGCTTAGCCAGTCTCCAGGTCAGCAAAGGTCTTATTGCTGAAGGAGACTCAGGTCTGTGATTAGGATTCCCTACGCCTCAGGCAGTGTATGGGCTGTGGGAGTCCTTGATTTTGGAAGATACTGGCTCCAACAGAGTACAGGAGAAAGTACCAATAAGAAATTTGGCAGACAAAAGGAAAGGGAAAATCTGCTTATCCTTTACATTCATGGAGGTTTGTTGCCAAAAAAAAAGAAAAAATAAAAAAGAAAACAGAGAAGATAATCTCTGGAAAAAAAAAATGTCAAATGGTCAAATGTGATTGTTCTCAGGCAGATTTTCATTATACAATGTCTCACTTCAGGTCTAAGGCAGTATCACTGCTTTCCTCTCTTTCATTCCCCTGCAGCCCTTGCTGGGCAGCCAGTGCACTGAGCATAATCAGGCTCTGTCCTGCTGCCTTTGCTGCTGCTGCAGAGCTGCGTGCCCCAGCCCACCCAGCAGCAGCCTGATGCTGCTACTTCTCCACATAGAGCTGATTTCCCCTTACAGAGTTGCAGGGACAGCTGAAGGCACAGGAAAAAAAGAAAAGAAAGAATACTGAAAGGCAGCTGGAGAGGTATTAAAAAAAGACCTCAATGTCTGATTGCTGTACTAATCCAAATGTCTGTGAAAGCAGTTCTAATATAGTGTGGGCTTAGACATTCGCTATTTGTTTTGCTGGATGGGCCTTACTGAATACAGTTTAATTTTATATAACACCTTTCAGATATCGAAATGGTTTCTAGAAATAAATAACAGGGAAAAAGCCAAAAAATTTAAGCGCAGAGAAGGAAGAATTTGGGTGGGTGAGTAGGCAGGCAAAAAGGAGATACATTTTTCAGATAAAATTTGAAAATTGAGTTGATGAGGCAGAGATACAGAGAAATGCTTTCTGCAATATATTTGTATTACAGAGAAGAGTTTTTGCAATGTGATAGTTATCATGCTTTCCAGTCAGTCAGTTGCCTGACTGCCTTCACATGGGAACCTAGACCCCTTGGAAGCTGAAAAAAAAAAAGTTATGTGAACCTGCAGAAAGTTTTGCAATGTAATCTGTTCTGCATTATCTCTGTTTGCTTTACTTATACTACTGTGTTTTGGAATGAAATATATCATCACACACCATGGATATTTGTTTATAGTGAGCTCTTAGTTTTCTCACAATTAGATAATTCCTTTTTCTTTCATTGGCCACCAGTTGTTATATCACAAAGCCAAGTAGAAATTCTGTAGAGAAATTCTTGTCTGATCTAGTAATAACCATATATTCAGTGCCATACATTGGCAAAGATTATGTGCTAATATTATCTATTTCCAAACACTTCATGCACAGCTACTCATTTATTCAGGAACTACTTCACAATTTTAAGCTCCTTTATACAGTGTGCTTTACATCTGGGTAGCTGTGGCTGAATCCTGTATTCAGTTGCTTGAAAACGAGGCCGAGACTTTCCCTAGATTTATGCTCCCTCCTAATTATTTGAAAGCCTATCAAGTACTGTTAAACAAAACCCTGTTTTTAAAGCTTCAGATCTGAGCACGCTCTATTGAACAGGTCTCTGGCTTTTTTTTTACTGTGTAAGAAACCTCACATACGTCTGAACACTGATATGGCCATAAAATTGGGGCAAGGCACAGTGCTAGGATGGAGCTGCCACGTGTGCTCTCCTTGATCGTGAAACTGGTAGAAAGCCCATCCTTTCACAACAGGGCAGCGGTACAACTGCTTTTCTGCTCTGTCACACCGTGACAACCTGCCCACCAAGTGGGTGGCAGGTAAGGGCAACCAGCCACGTCTCATGGGAGTGGAAGGAGCAGGAGACAGGCACTGTGCTTTGAATGTAGAAGGGTTTGATTCAGAACATGCATAAAAACACAGCTAAGGAGCCGGTGTGGGTATCCCACACACAGGAAGTGAGACCAGACAGACTTGCATTTAAATTTGTTCTGAATACTTCAGGATTTATCTGATTTTCAGGATTTCACTCTTAAGAGCCTTGAAATATTTTACACTGTCAACTCTTCTTTAATACCTTTCTATTAAGTCTTGTGTGTTTAACTTACTGATGGAGATAATCTTCTGCAGGCAGAAGTGGGGCTACAGCTCACACACACATGCAGAAGCTGTACTGATGTACTGATTTCAAATTCTGTGCAGGTTAGCCAACAGAATATTTACTCAGGTCTTGAGTAAGATTTGCAATTCATGCTGAGCTCTGTACTGTAGCAGCAATACTATTTCTGTACCTGGGCTAGCAAGTTTTCATCCATCATAGATTTAATTACCCACATAATAATATTTTTTCACTGATTTACGATCTTTCATAATCCTTCCCACTTAATTTTTTCTTTTCTAGCTTTCACAGCAGTTTGCAAAGGGAATCCAGTGTTGTCACTTCTACTTTATCTGTAAGGAAACTGAGGCCAGGAGCAAATGCCTGTAGTCATATGGCAAGTCACTGACTGAACCAGAAATAGCACCCAGAAATCTTGCTTGCGGTCCAGATCCTAATCTTCTGAACCATGCTGCCACCCACACATAGATTAAGAATTATACATTTCCACAGAAATTAAAATCTAAATAATGAAGAGTAACCCTAAAGTTGCACCTCACATGTTCACTACCAATGAAATAAATGAATGACACACCAGGCTGTGTGTAATATGTGTAACTCACAAATTAATTCTCTATTTCAGTATACCAAAAAGGAAGGCGACAAATAAAAATAAGAAAACTTTCACTCTTTTATTAAAAGACGCTTAATAAAATCTGAAGCATGAACACTATGTTTTGTATGGAACTGATCATAAAATTCTGTAAATAGAAACTATATTACAGAAGAAAATACAGCATTTTATCACAGAACAAAAGACATATATCCTGAAAATAGTATATGCTTCTTGTCCAACTTAACCTCCCGAATGACATGTCTGAGGCACTGTTGCTATTGTAGTTCAAGAAAATAAAAATATGTATTTGAAAAAAGAGGCAGATCTGCCTTACAGGATCTTAGTCCAAGTTCCA
>JAOTQQ010000001.1:43125691-43189226 GCA_026546715.1 Gallinago undulata
TTGTAGTTCAAGAAAATAAAAATATGTATTTGAAAAAAGAGGCAGATCTGCCTTACAGGATCTTAGTCCAAGTTCCAGTGGTTTTCCTACAGAATCTCACCCACCTCAAGGCATTGCAAGGAATTGCCTTTTTCAATAATACTTTTGGTACTTTTTAAAAAAAAATTTAAAAAAATCATAGAACTTCAAATACATTTTCTATTTCACAGAAATTTTTTAAGAGTATTTAATTGTCACCTAAACACTGCCCTTGCATTGAAAGGAACCAAGATTTTAAAGCAGTATTATTATTTCAAAATAATTTCTGTTGACTTTTAATGATTTTAAATGGAAAATAAATGTACTGAAATGTCTAATTATTTTTTTTCAATTCAATATATCAAACCAGCCAGGATAAGTAACATGAAGGTTAAATAGCTATCCAACTTTGGACTAAGAACTCTGCAGAGGAAGCAACTGTCAACACACTGGATTATTTCTCCATACAGAGCTTGTTTACACCTGCTCTTGTGGGGGCAAAAGATGAAAAGAAAAGTCTTTCTTTCCCTTGAGGGGATATATGCATCTTGCCAAACAACCTTCACTGAACAGTATACATGTAAGTGTACAGAGAAGCGGTTCTCATGATGAGCTATTATGATGAATCAAAAGAAACTGCAGAGGCAGTACAATGGCAATTGAAGGTTTTTCAGTGGTGTCTCATATATTTGCACTTCAGAACAGAAACTAAAAAACATGAAATGACGCACAGAAGTTCAGTGAAGTGTCTAAAATATGCACTGACGTTTTAAGAATATGCCCACAGAATATTAACTAAAGGCCCGAGTTCATATTGCTGCTGACTAGAACCAACTTCTGCTTTAACAAGCGATGAACGTTGTGAAGGTTTTCAGGCACTGAGACACACACACTAGTGAAAAGATGATTCCTGCAGAGAGCTACAGAAACTCTTAAAACATGCCAGAAGTTCAGTTTTTGGAACTGGTTTGCCACTATAGCAGCCTTTCTTATCACCTACTAAACCATATGCAGAAGAGCAGACTGAAATGCTGCTGGATGGGTACCTGAAACTTCAAATCACACTGGGCAAAGCTGGGATCTTGATATTTAATCCCACCTTTTTTCCCTGCTTTGATTGTTCCTCCCCAGTTTTGTTGTCATTCATCTCTACAATTGTAGCAGGAGCCCTGCATTTGTGTTTGATCGACCTTGTCTTTTCCTCTCTCCAAACATCTGTTACAGTGCCTTCAGAACGCTGCCCTTTCTTGGTGTCCCTCAGTGACCAAATTTACTCCTGCAGTTGAAGTGCTGCTCTACTTCTCATGCTATTTACATATTATCCTGGACTCACTGTCTGCATCTATGGTAGTAAATTCAAGTAAGCCTGCAAACATTGTTTCCTGCTGGACCGGGGGGGGGACAATTTATAATAGTAACTAGAGAGTTCTTTGGCAGGAATTTGGCCAAAACCATCAAGGGCTCTCCAGAGCCATTCATTGCCACAGCTCAGCAGCTGGAATGGGACATGGATCACTCTCAGTGGGCAGTTTGCAAGCCATTCACTAGCATGAATCCTGGGCTAGTATGCAGCCACTGAGTCTGGTATGTATGTTGGTAGCAGAATGGTTGCTTAATTATTTCCAGTTATGCAAACAGAGAAATTGGTAACTTCAGAAGTAAATAGGTTTTCATACCTTCTTTTCCATTCCTCCCATCTTTGCTTGCATCCTTTTTCTTCTTCCATTTTTCACGTTCATCTTTGTTTCATTTCATTCTTTCTCTTCTCTGCTTTCCATGTTTTTGTTTAGGATTTCTTTTTTTGCATCTCTTGCATCACTCTTTTTTGTTTCTCATTTCCATCTCCTCCCCTGGTGTGACCTTTCTTCCCACACTGTGGTTCTCTGATCTTAAAGCAATTTTGTCTTTCTAGGGTGAAAGAAACCTGTTCTAAGAGGAGACCTGGATAGGAGTATGTCTCATGATAGAGACCCACTCTTCTCCCCACTCTGTGATAATGATCTTGTTTGCCTTCCTTCACTCCCATAACTGCTTTCTGTCTACTCAGTTACTGAGTTTCTGTTTCCTTTGGACCTTTTCTCTTTGCCCTTTAATTCTTTTAATTTATCTGAAGTACTGCAGTAATATAATCTCCTGCTTTATGAAGGTTACAACTCATAAATATTCTTTCTTCCCTCTCTTCTCTGGTTATTCCAGAGTTGTCATTACCAGGGTCTGGATACACCTGGATGTGGCCATCACAAGCAGGGCCCTGGGAGAAGCTGGAATGGTGACATCCACTTTGGCTGATAAATCTTCTGATGAATCATTTTACCACTGAAATGCTGGCTGGTAACTGAGCTACCATAAGTGGTACTGAAAAAAACTGAATTTATATTTATGGTTTCAAATCTGTAAGGATTTTCATACAGTTAAAAAAATTAGAAAGGACTATTAGATGATTTATGCAAATCTGATCTGTGCTTAAGGCTTATAGACCTTCCAGAAATGCCACTAAAGAGTAAAATAACATATTCTTGCCTCCACAATACAGACAAATACACTTCTTTCATTTACCCTATATTGAGCCTAACGCTTATGTTTGGCTATTGTATAGAGAGATATCTGATAGGGTTTCTGAAGACATAAAGAGATAAGAAGTTATCACTCTCCCAGTAGTTTGCTTCAGTGGTTAATGACTGCTAATAGTTGCTCAAATGATTTAAGCTTGATTCCGCTTTCATAGCTTGGGTCTTGTAATACTTTTACCTGCTCGCTAAAACGGACTGCTGTTGCATATTAATTTTATGTATTTAGATTTTTTTTTTTCACTATATGCATGGATACAGATGACAGAAGGCATTCTGATCTGAAAAAAAAAACCCACCCAAACAACCCAAAAGTCTCATTAATTGTTTTTGCTATGATATCACAATGAAAGCCCATTTTCAGTTGCCTGTCCAGCATAAATAACTCATGAATTATTTCCAGTCAATGACTTCCAGAATGCATATAATCTGTGATATTCTTTTAGAAGACAAGGAAAGTAATTAACTGTAATAATGCATGCACAAAATCTTTTCAGTTTCTAAAGATAAGGAGAATTTTTTAGTAATGATAAAAATGACAAGTAAATACACTTTTGAAAACAAGTATGCAGTATATTTGCAATGATCAATAATCACAAAGGGATAAAGAGCATAATCTAAAGTGCAGATTACAGCTATTATTATTCTGCTGCTTTCCAAAAGGTCAGTTGATGCTCCAAAATTTTTTTAAAGTATTGCTTGTATATTTCAGTGTATACAGAAAAACATAAATGAAAATGAATAAAATTGCATTTGAAAAAAGAGTTTGTCAGACCGGAGAGGCTAAAATGCCTAATTTGCAGCCATTTGATTCATTACATGTGAACTACATACAGGTAGCTCAGAATGTATTATTTCTAATTCTTGCGTATGGAAGTGTTACTAAGCTACTTTGAGAAACAACAGTAAAGACAGTTTAAAATATATTCTTTGACTAAGACTCCAAAAATTGAGAATTAACACTGACATCATTCAAAATACAGAATTTTATCTGGGAAAAATTATTTGTGAATAATTAAAAAAAAAAATAATAAAGGTTCCTGGAAGTCTCAACTCACAGTCAAAATCAGGGGATATATTCCCATCTGGAAATGGAAAATCTAACTTCCGGCAGCTAAGTTGCTAGAGCCTAATATATGTTAACTGTTATTGTAATTTATTGTTGTGAATAAAATAATGTTCAGTAAATAGAAAATGTTTAACAGTGTTAATAAAATAAGGCATCACTTAGTTCTTCATTCAGATACCACCACCCGATTAGTTCTCTGAAAGCAAAGAACCTAGTATGGGCTTTATTTTTAACAAATTTCACCGGCAAATAGTACAATATTTATGAAACCTAAATTTCATGACCATGCTTTTGTAATATAGATTTAAAATAGCAACGGGGTTAGTTTTATTTAAAGGTAAATAGTATTTTGATAAGGCTATATGGACTGTATTTTATGTCAATTAATGTCAATTAATACATTTCTTTTTTGTGTTTATGGATATTAGACAGTCTGCTGTTTTCATCTGTGTAGCTGTATTTTTATCAGTTTAACGAATAGGTGCTAGGAGAAGCTGTAATCAGTTTACCAAGCAGTACTCAGATGAACTGCATACAGGCATAAGCAAAAACATAACTATATTTTTTCAGTTCTGTCTTACTACCAAGAGCAACAATTAAATTAAGTGTAAATTTATAAATATATGCCTTTTACAAAGGGTTATTAAATGATTAATATTGACATTTTTTAGATTGCAATCATGTATCCTTCTGACTAGCTTAGATTACAAAACCTTATTGCAGACCCATTATAGAACCTTGAAGATCACCTGTACAGATCTTTAACTCCACCGATACACTTCAAGTAATCCAATGTAAATTGTCAAAAATCAAAGATCCACCTGAACTTCATTGGTCCATTTGGAGAATGCTTTCTTGCAGCTACAGCTCATACAGCCAGTATCACATCTATAACAGATTTTGAATACTTAAGAAAAATGACCATGAACCAAATTTCAGTTGGCTTGTAACAGAAGTGCAGAGTGTGGCTCAAGATGAGACCTCTGAAAACAAGGCAAGATTCCTTAACAGCTCAGCCTATGTTATGCACTTATAGCCAGTATTAATAATTTAGTCACAATTCATAAATTATTCATAAGTGTCCTCTTACTACAGAGTGTAATAGTTATGGGTATCATGAACTTCACCTATATTTTTGAACTCCAGATTGGGCGTTCAGCAAAACAGACGAAGTATACAAATAATAAACTGGCTGTTGCCTGGCAGCACACTCTGTGAGTGCAGGCTGTGCGCTCCTGACAGGAGCACCAGGGAACATATTTCATTGCAGCCCCGTGACAGGGTAACTACTGAAGCAGACTGACAGCAGGCGTTACATGTTCTGATGCTGGCAGTGCAGGGATGTCCCTGATCTGGACTTGTTCTGCCAACAGACACTCCCAAGCAGAACCAGGGGTCAAAGCTGTTTCTTCATGATTCAGTACCATCACCTGATGCTGTTCATCACAACCATGATTTCACATGAGGATTTTTCTTGTACTATGATTTCTGGTTGTTTTTTACTATGATAGCTTATAAAACCTAACCAGTACCTGTTTGTGCTAGATTTACCAAGATTTTAATTTCGAAAAGGTTGTAAACTGGAACAATGTGCCCTGGCAGAAAGGACCTTCTTCTTGGGCTGCACTGGCAGGACTGCAGCCAGGAGGTTGAGTTGAGCCATCCTTATTTTTGTTTGGCACTTGTGACACCCATCTGGAGTGCTGCACACAAGTTGGGGCTCCCCACTATTAAAAGGACAGTGACAGACTGGAGCATGTCCAGTGAAGAGCTACCAAGATGGTGAAGGGCTGGAGCACATGGAGTACATTGAGAGGCTGGGAGCTGGGTCTCTTCAGCCTTAACAAGAGGAGAGTAAAGGGAGACCTTACTGCTGTATTCCATTGCTTAATGGTAGGCTGTAGAGAAGAAAGAGTAAAATTCTTCTCAAAGGAAACACAGTGGTAGGATGAGAAGCAAAACACACAAGTTGAAATGTGAAATACTTTTAAATATAAGGAAAAACTATTTTACTATGAGAGTGGTCAGACACTGGAACAGATTGCTCAGTGAGTCTGTGTAGGTTTGATCCTTGGACATGTTTAACCTTTGCTGGACAAAGCACTGAGCAACCTGATCTGTTGAGGACAACGTTGAACTAGACAACCTGCACTGACTCCTTCTAGAATAAAGTATTCCATTATTTCAAAAGAGTACAAGTACGTTCATGGACCGGATCAAAAGAAGTGTGGCCAGCAGGTCAAGGGAGATGATTTTCCCCCTTTACATGCTCTTCTGAGACCCTACCTGGAGTACTGTGTTCAGCTCTGGAGTCCCCGGTACAGGAGAGACATGAACCTGTTGGAACGAGCCCAGAGGAGGGCCACAAAGATGATCAGAGGGCTGGAACACCTGGAACACAGAGTTGGGGTTATTCAGCCTGGAGAAGTTAAGACTCATGCAAGACCTTATAGCAGCCTTCTAGCACCTAAAAGGGGCCTACAGAGAAGATGAGGAAGGACTTTTTATCAGGGAGTGTATTGATAGCACAAGAAGTAAGAGTTTTAAATTCAAAGAGGGTAGACGAGGATAGATATTAGGAAGAAATTATTTACTATGAGGGTGGTGAGGCACTGGAACAGGTTGCCCAGAGAAGTTGTGGATGCCCCATCCCTGGAAGTGTTCAAGGGGAAGGTTGGATAGGGGCTTTGAGCAACCTGGTCTAGTGGAAGGTGTCCCTGCCCAGAGCTCGGAGCTGAAATTAGATGATCTTTAAGGTGCCTTTCAAAACAAAACATTCTATGATTCTATGATTCAAAGTAAATGTTTCAAATACAGAGAAACACTCTCAAAACTACACACAATATCCATATATATGCACAAAAGGTATAAAATAGAAATAAAAAATATGCCAACTGAATGCCATAGGTAAAATATCTATTTCATTGCTTCACTCCCACTGAAAATAAATACACTCACAGTTTTTCTCATATTTTATATAGTATTAGCTCAGTAGAATACAGAAAAGTAACATCAACATATACATTATTAATATTCTGGCAATATGTGGATTTCCGCTTTGAATCTCTGCTACAAAACTGAAAATTAGGGCAGTCTGTAAACTCCATGGCTAATTTAAAGTATTAGAATCTAAACCAAATTCAGCTTAATCATCTTAAAATGTTGAACAAATAAGCGTGTTCTGAACATCTGTCATATCATATCTGAGCCAGATGTATTATAAACTTGCAGCCACTGAGGAATCCTGTAGAGTTTTCCCTCCACTTTTTATAAGATACAATGCCTGAGTGTTTCAAATGTGTGGGGTGTGTATATATCTATATATATGTATACAAATATACTGATACTCAGGGCTGTGTCAATGGCTTTTCAATTACACTCGAGGAAAGGTGGATAAGCAGCCATGAAGACTGCCCAGTTGCTGCTGCAAGGCCATGGTAGAGCCCCATGTTGTCCTGTGCAGCAACACACCACAGATCTCACTGTCAAAGCTGAAGCAGATTTATGCCAGTTTTCAGTTCTGCTCTGAGCCCCTGACTGTTTTGTATGTTGGCATGATCCCTTCCTAAATCAAGAGCCCAGGAGTTATTATGGGACAACACATGGCCCATACATGAGGCTACGCAATGACAAACAGGTCTCTCACATCCAGTGTTGCAGCTGGCTTTGTAACAACTTCCTAAATTATGGCATGTCCCTCAATATGGGATTTGCAAAAGGGACATTGGGTGGAAAAATTACACTACATCTCCAACCTAATAGGCTGTCTAGCAAAATGAGTCCCTGTTACCACATTCAGAGGATGGAAGTGGAGAAATGTTTCTTTGCAGTCTTGGTATTTAATCTGGAAGCTATTTTTCCTGTAATATGCTTTCTCTTAAATATATAAACTGGACAAAGATATAGCTAAGAGATGAATTTCGAAATCAATGTATTGCTAGCTCAATCTGTCTTAAAAGAAAATTGCAGTTTTTTTCCTAATTTTCCACAGAATTGGACATCTGTCTGTAAGTCGCTATGCAAATCTTTAAAGAGCATATCAGTATTTGAAGCTCAAGAAATACTCAGATGCTTACATGTCTAAAAAAAATTACATAAACCAAGTTCTGTAAAACAGAAACCAAGTGCGGTAAGTGAAGAGTGGCATTTTTGAGATCTTTCACTAGTTACCATGTCTATGATTAGCCCTGAAAAAGAGATGTCTTTTTATTTCACCTTCAGTTTGGTGAGGGAGCAACATAAACTGTCATAATGATTTCCAAAACCAGCTTCTTCAGCTCTATAATGGGGTAAATATGCTGCATCCCTAGGGAAACAGTGCTAGGATTAAGCTGGTCCTCTACAAAATTACTCAGCTGCCTGGCTTTATTATCGACATCTGCAAAAGAGTACAGCTGGGCTTAGCCAAAGGGACTTCAGACTGCTGCTAGTCTCCTTTAATAGAATAAAGATAGCTTAAATGAAGATGTGCACACAAGTAAGTAAAAAATGAGCTCTGTCTCTTCCCTACTGTAATCCTATGGTATGGTAAGCACATCACTGATTATTATGACCTGATGCAGAGAAACAAGAGAGTGATGATCCATAAAACACTAAAATGAGGGTAGACATCAGTAGCAGGCTCAGGACCAATGTTCGGCACCCCAGGCAGGACCTCCATCTTGTTAATGTGTGGGCAAGGCTTTACTGAAGCTGATATGCTATCTGAGAAATGTGCTATATTGTCAAGATTTTTTCCTGTTTAAAGCTAAAGGCAGAGAGAACCAGTGGATGGATGTCTGTATTGCTGAAAAATGTAAAACTAGCACATGTGGAATTGGAAAATTGCATTTCTCATCAGTAAAAGACAGGCTTGTAGTGGCACAGCAGAGTGTGGAAAAACCCAAAACGGTTGTATGAGGTATAGACTGTCTCAGGAAGCTAATTTAATCTTAATATGAGCCATAGACATCTGTCAAACCAGTAAAATTGGTAACAGACGCAAGCTCTAAAAAATCCGCTGTAGGATGAACAGCTGGTTTACGTGACTTTGCTCCAAACACGCAAAACAAAAGCAAAAGGTAACCAGATAAATGAAATGGATGGATTAGGAACAAGGAAAATTCTTGCTTCCTGACATAGCTAAGAAAAGCATAGGCTTGAGATAAATGAGAGAAAATAGAAAATAAAATTCTGTGAGATATAAGGAATTTACTTGACACTGAGTATTTCTCCTCCAGCAGAAATACGAAGGCAAGCCTCAGATAGAAGTACGTTTTTTAAAATGGGTACTATAGTGAGATTCACAATGGGTCTGTAAAACCTCCATTAAATAAAACACATACAATATCCTGAAGCTTTTTTCATATAGTCAAGCCAAAAAGCAGAAAAATATTGAATGGAATAGGGTGGCTAGGGAACCAAATCCAAGGAATATATTAAAAAATCACTAATTTTGAACTCCACATGTCTAATTTACTTCATTTCCCTCCCATGCTGATTATGTTTACTTCCATGCATTCATATGAGCTGAGATTTTCCTATTTTACAGTCTTTTAGAAAAAATGCAATATTTGTCTCCATGCTTAAATGGACCATGAAATTTCTTTCATTTCTTTTTCGTTTTACTTCTAAGTAACTTATGGAGCAGACATCCAAACAAGTCCGGTTACCAGGCCATACTATTCATTATAAAGCAATCTTCAAATTCTACTAATTTGTTTCAAAAGGTAAGGCTGGAACCAAAAGTTTATATAACTCTGCTCAGTGCTTAAAATCATAAATTCAGGGGACATACAAGCTGTGTGATACATCCTTATTTTTTTCACCCTGACATTATGCTAACTCTTCATTCTTGCACAGGTTCTTTATTTGTTTACCTTGACATTGTCTCCTACTCTTTAATTCACAGCTTTGTATGCATAAAACCTTGGCTGTTTATTCCAGTTAATTCCGTTAAACTAATAATAGGTATTGCTTTGTCTGATTGCTAAATATATCTGACTTTTCATAACTTTTGAGTGTTTTATTCTCCTCTCAATAATCTTCTTTTAAGATAAACTTTCATATGTAACAGTTATATTCATCAGCAGAAAATCATGTTAGCAGTTTAGGCGGCCATTATAGTGTTACTAAAAGATCTTATGACAGCATATTTACTTGGACATCTGTGCTTGGATGCCACCCTTTATCATTGCTACCCTGCTCCTAAAAAGTGAAGGAGTACTGGCAGACTCACTGAAGTCAGTAGCTTTCTATGTTGCAGTTTATAAGGTGATAGCTAAAATAAAAGCAAATCTTCTCTCAGTAGACTTAAAGTCTGCATATCGGAGTCTGCATAGAATATTTTGGGGGTCTGTAACTCAAAATTTTTTGAAGACAACACAAAAAAATACACAACATCCCACAGGGAATACTTTTTTAAAAACTAAATTAGGATTGAAAGTATACCTTCATAATTTATAGGTTAAAGAATATGACAGATACGTTGTAATTAAGTGAAAGGTAGCATTAGAAAACCCCAAATCTCCAAAGTCAAATTACTCTAAGTGCACATTTGTTACTAACTCTGACATGGAGTAACATCATGATGGGGAAAATGTTTCTAAACTCCATTGTTTTTTTTTAATTCATTTAACCTACTTCATAACTATCTACAACAGATGTAAATAATTGATTAAAGATATTATATGTTGTCATTACATGGAAGATTCATGGAACTTGAATGCTTTATCAAGCACCGATACAATTATTTTCTTCCTTGCATAAATTGTCTTTAGATTTACATTTTGCCTAGAAACACATTCATTAATAATTTGTAATGGAATACAGGAAATGAAGTGTGGTTGCCAGAAATAAAGGCAATGGACACAAACACAGGAGATTCTCTCAGAACATCAAGAAACATTTTTTTACCCTGAGGGTGATGGAGCACTGGCACAGGCTGCCCAGTGCGGGGTTCCATCCTTGGAGATATTCAAAAGGCATCTGAGCATGGTCCTGGGACACCCTGCTTGAGAATTGGGGTTGGACCAGATACCCTACAGAGATCTTTTTCAACATCAACCAGTCAGCAATTCTGTGATTCTGCAAAATCATACAACATAATAGCAATTTTTGGATGCATTAAAAAAAAAATAAGAAAGTACTTAATGATTTTTTATACTTCAGTGTTCAATTCTGGTCATTGTAACTCAGAAATAATCACTGAAATTTAAAACAGCAGAAAAATAATAACAGTAATGGGAAATCCTGGACACAAGGTTCAAAAAGATTCCAATATTATATCCAGCGAGGAAAGATAAAAGAAGAAAGTGATAAAGGAACTGTTATTGGTTTATATACTACAGGATCAGAATTCTCAGGTACCTATTTACATGCTGTAGAGGACATTGTTCCATCAAATATAAATTCAGGCTTAGGACACCTCATGCAACTGTTGCAGCCTTAGGTGAACTCTACAACTTTCAACTTGGATAACTACAATAAACATGAATTATATTGCCACAGTTAAGTAGACGTTAAGAAAAGGTATATTTATGTGTGTGTATATATAGTATGCAGGTGTGTATGTATTTTTAGGTGTATAATATGTGTGTATAACACATACACACAAGCATATATACACTCATTTGCTACGGCTATGTAAGTAAATGGAATTTCTAAGGATCCTAGGAAACCTGAGAACCTTTAAGTAAGAAATTATATAGGATGAAGAATGTTCTCCTAAACCAGTCAAAAACATGGGTAAAATACAATGTCTTCAAAGAATATTAATACGCGTCTCAAGAAAAGAGTACTCTGATGGATGGTCCACAGATGACCAGGTTATCTGAGAAAACAGAATGTACCAGATTCTTATAATCATATAACAAAATAATACATTCATGGATAGCCCTCAGAATGTGTTATCAAATTAAAGAAAACAGACAACTTCTATGGGAAAAACTAATGGTATATCAGAATACATAACCACCTGGAGGACTATTGACGTTGACTACACATCAAGAGGTAAAGCTATTTCTAGACTGGGTACAAGACAGCAACAAACCCAGATGAGCTGTGCAGATTTGTTCTCATATCCTGTAGTATACTGCTCTTTATGTAAGTATTGTCTTACAAGATTAAAAGGAATTGTACCTTAGTGTTTGATCTAAAGTGATATTGGCTACACTGGATTTTTCTGCTTACCTGCCACTGCACACTTAACAAAATAAAATTTCCTGAGCGTCTACAGTATAGATAGCTCTCTTGAGACACAAACATTTGAAACTCTTGGATAAATGTATTTCATCATTTAAAGTGTACCTGTATGTTTTGACCTTTAACTGATTGAAGTTTAAATCTTGAATTAGAAACATAAAGGGCAAAATTCTCTCAGCTCAATACAGTGGACACTGACAAGAGCAGTTCTTTTTTTTATTTCCGCATAACCAGAATATGACTCAGTGTCACTCCTAAGGTCCAATTCTGTTCTCAAAAAGAAAAATGGTAAATTTAACTAAAAAATCCTAAGTAAAATAATATCATAAATATCGCTAACTCTGACTCCTAGTTTTCCTTCAAAGTTTATTTTTAATATAAATTGTCTAATCTCCTTTATGCATTGAACTTTAAGCGAGAGGGACTGGGTTTATGCACACTTCACCATTGTCACCCTTCCCAGTGCCCTGTAGGGACTCATGTCCAGAAGGTCATTAATATAAAGCAGGTGGGTAGCTGTGAGAGCCAAACCCACGTCACTCCAGTTTAGGTTAATGCAGTCATGGTCATTCTCTTCTTCTTCTGGCTTAACAAAGCTGTCTTTCCTGTGATGCGAGACTTTCCACGGGCAGGCTGAAACATCCTTACCCTCCCTCTTCACCTGCTGGATATGACACTTCATCAGAAGTAGAAAAATGTGGGTTTGGATTCCTGAATGTTAGAGGTTATAAAATCCAAACCTACTACTTGTGCATGTCGCTGCAGCCTCTAGAGCACAGTAATTATAGACAAGGAGTAAAAAGATGAGCCCATTTGCTAGTCTCTCCCACAAGAGGCTCGTATGCTACTCATATTTGCAGTACTGCAGTTTTGCTGTGACTCCCAGGCCTTGTTTACCAGGTTAACGGAGCCAGAGAAAAGCTGCAGAAGGGCTCTGGAGATGGAAATGGAGCCATAATGTGGCAGGGGAGGCAAGGCTGGAAAGGGCACAGAAGGCCCCCACCAGGAGAGGTGCCTCCCTCCCACCCATCAAAAAGGCAGCTACACACCCAGCGGGAACTGGGGAGGGAAGGAAAGGAAGGAAAGCAAGCTCAGCACCTTCCTCCCTCCCACTCCTTCAATATCGGGATATTTTTGTGCCCACAGCTGTGTTACTATATTTCCTGTTTCTTGTGTTGAATCTAGAGAGAGACACATCTCCTGGGACATGGGAAATTTGTCATGTACAATTAGCAGGCACATCAAAACCTAAAGTGTCCTGATTCAGAAAACAAAGATTAAGCTATTCAGTTTTGGAAAAGACACGTGAATAAAATGTCACATATCTAATTTTTGGTAAAAGTCCTCAGACTAGGCCTCAGTTCTGAAATTACTCCTTTACACAAATTTATCTTCACAGTTAAAGAGGAAGGACATCTTCCAATGGCATCTTCCTTTATGCCTTTCTTATTATTTTCTTCACTTCCAATATCACTCAGTCCAAAAGTCCATGCTACATTTTAAGTGCTACATCAGTAAATACTTGTGTAACAGTATTTGCAGCATTAAGTTTAAAAAAATCATCTGTGAAAAAGCATATCGGTATATCCTGGTCTACAGTACAAGGAAGCATATGCTATTATAAATTGTGGGTTCTCTCTTTGTTGTCCTAACTATGAATTGCCATCGTATTGGATACAAATCATGTCCCACTAATTCAAGAATACAGTTTCTTAGGGTGAAAAATAAATTAATAATGATTTTGTGTATAATTCAATATTTAAAACCTCATTCAAGTATGCAGGTATAAGCACAAGTTATAAGCTTGTTAATGTAAGGCACACTCACAGATGTCCTTAGCACACATACTAATGCTATTAGCTTCTTAAATTAAGGAACTAAATAATTGTTTTCTTTCAACAAGTACCTGTGTGCATCTGTCACCAGAATCCTTTCGTAAATTTTTCTTGGGCTATTTATAGCTTTCCAGCTTTTAAATTATGCCATACATCTAATAGTATTTTTCATATAGTTGTCAAGGCTCTAGGTGCTCAGAGAAATGAGTAATCTTCAAGAAAAGTCCCCACAAAGCTTAACCACTCAAACCACTGATTAGAAGATTGGATACATGCAGAAAAAAAAACAGAAAATGAAGTGGAATGAGAATTATACCACACAGAATTGAACATGAATACAAGTATTCAGATTATGCTTATGCATATATATTCATACATACAGATATAGATATAGATATATAAATATGTATGTATATATGTATGTACATGCATACATTTTCGCTTTCTGTGAGTTATACAGTTCATGTACTATTAAAGCAAAAATATAACTGTCATTCTAGAGACTGAGTTAATGGTTTTAGTGATTAATGAACTGTTATTGAACAATCTTACATTTAACTATAGAGAACCCTTTGAACAGAAAAAATAAAAAAAAATGGGTGGAAGAGGTTGAAAACCATTGCTACATTGAAACAGCCACAATGTGAAAGGATCATTTTCTGTATGATAACATCCTTTGTTTTCCATTGAACCAACCTTCAGTTCATGCTTGACCCATTTTTTGACAGAATTTCACATCACAGGATATTTAAAATGGCTACAGCCCTGAAAGGCATTTTAACTGCAAAACCTTTATCATGAGATATTTCTACAGTACTATAAAAATAAGGGAGAATAAAAAAAAGTAGAGAAAAAAAAAGTAGAGAATAAAGACTAATGCTTGTCATTTATCTACAAGACATTTACCCTATAGAACTCAGCATCTTTCTTGTATTTTGACAAACATTTAGGTTCTGTCAGTGCGAGGAATTGGTTTGTTGCAATAGCTAGGACCACTTTTATCTTACACATGTAAACAACCTTGGAAAAGCATAGTGAAGATCAATTCATTGCAGTGAAGTGTTGATGAGAGCTTAAAAACATCAGATTATGTTTTTCCCAAGGTCAATCTTTTGTTATCTTACAGAGAATGCTAAATTCAACATAGGTTTCACATCAAAGCTGTGCTCTTCTGAATGTATTCCAGCGTCTGCTTTATACAAATGCTTTGCCAAGTGCAAGCAACCTGTCAAACAAAGAGCATCACACAGGAATAAGTGGGCCTTTCATTTTCTGCCTCATTGTACTGCATCTGCGTTCTGCTTACCTTTCTTCAGTTCAGCTAGCTTCCCTTTTAAGTTCCTTTCTAAAGCAAATTGGTTCCATTCCAGGTTTTCTGTTGAGAATGTTTTAAGATGAGATGTCATTATTGTAAAATGAAAATTCTTTTTTTTTTTAATTGAAACATTTAATTGAAGCATTTTATCCTCTGTCCCTTATTTACAAATTAAATTTCTCAACTTGCATTATCCCTTTCTTTCAGAGGAATAGAAAACATGGACTCTTGATACTAATAAGTATTTCAAATCACTATTAGCTTGATGTTAACAAAGCTTTTCTTTACTCCGTTTCTCTTTTTAAATGGATTACTCCTGGCTGGGTGACTACAGTAAAAATGCCTTTGAAGTGTGAATATAATATTGACTCACATTAGTTAAGTATTTTTAAATATCATAAAGTGAATCACAAAATTAATCCTGTAATATGTTCACTTCTGTGATCTTTCAATGTGAGAAGCTGATGTGTTTAATCCCTGTGAACCATACTGAGCAATTATCTAAAGCTTTGCTTGTTCTTTTTGAAAATCATAAAAATAGAAGTCATGTAAACACGGGGTGTCTCTTCTGATTTTGCTTAGTAATTCATAAGATATATAAGACATAGTGCCCTATGGAGGTCTTCTGCTTCACTGCAACATTTTTTCTATTTTTCAAACTACTGGAAAACTAATTAGGATCCGTTTGGGCTGATGAAGCACGAGTATCCTACAACATGTTTTGAAATTCTGTTTTAATATTCATATACATATTATTTGTATTAAATGAAACAAACTTTCAAATCATCCTGAAAGATCCATTGGTGGTGGCTTTGAAGCTATGTCACAGAAGCTTATTCTTGACATGTTTGCAATTTGCTGTATGCCACATTGTCACACAACATGAAAGCTTCATCACAGTAATGAAGAAGATCTAATGGAGAATGCATTTAGTTAATGATAATTCAGGAATTTAATTGCCTATAGGCACACAGGGTTAAAGTGGAAGAGTCAGTAATGCAAATAGTTTTCTGGTGATGGGATGATTTAGCTAATGTTAGATGACAGAAAATTTACCTTCTTACAGATCAAGAGTAAGATCTAAAAGTACAGAACTTGTGGCATTAGTAACTTTAAAATAATATTTCTAACATTAGTCCTGTCCCCACTGAGGACTTAGACTGCAATTCATGGATCCCATGAACTCTTATTGGGCCATATTTGTCTACAAAATAAAACTTTTTCCATAACTCTTGACAAGATAATAAAAAAATGAAAACTTCCTGAAAAACTTTTCTGATGTTACAATAAAAATGACAGCAGTAATGGATATTTATTTTAATGCTATATGATTAAATAATCCCATAACTGTGACAAAAATGAAAACCATAACTAACACCTTCTGAGACAGCAGTTCATTTATTTCAATGCAGTTTGAATCCTACGTGTGATGAAATTACCTTACTGTGTCTGCAGGAACAGCTAAAGGGACCATTCCAACACAGCTGAAAGGAATACTAATGAAAATTATAAAAGCTCTCTCTTCGCAGATCCAAAGTAATTTACAGGTAAGTTCAATAGTCACCAAAAATTTCAGGTAAAGATTTAGCTTTAATTAACACTGGTGAAATAGTCAGGACCTTATTAATATGTCAGGGGAATAATATATGGAAGGGTATTATCTAAAAGTCATGAGCAGATAAAACCTTATCATAATTAACCAGTTACGGCCATTCTTTCTTTGTATTAACCCAAGAACACTTCAATAAGTAATGATATAGTTGACAGAGTAATATAGAGTTGCATTGCTGGCACAATCTCATTAATACTTTTTTATTTAGCTTATAAAACAACAGTTATTAATTTTTACTGAGACAGGTATATACAATTTGTACATTATACATGGCATATGCATATATGTAAGGACTATACAATTTGACATGATTTTAGTTTAATTACATATTTCATATTAAACATGTTCAATAAAATAAAGGAAATATTATTCTGAAAAAGGAATTCTGCAGGGAAAAGAAATCATTAAATACTTGTGGAGTCAGGCAACGTTTTTTTTGGTTAGTGCCAAAATTGGCAGAGACATAGTAAGGTTCTTTATTGTTCTGAGAATTTCCAGGTAAACCCTGGGTAGCTTTATAGTAGAGACGCTAGGAAAGTAAGGAAGTGTGAAGTTTCTCAGTGTCGCTAAGAAGTGGAAAACCTGAGGACCTGATGGATAAAATTAGCTTTTTGGTACCTCAACCTTGTTCCATGCAAAAGGCATAAAGATTGAGGGGAGTCCTATTGGTATGTTGAAGATAATTGGTCCCCAGAGACAGGTATTACAATCCTCTTTCAAAATGGTTCAATTTTCTGGTCTTGCTGTACTTAAAAGAAAAATCCTTATTAAATTGATTTAACAGAATTACAGACAACTGCATAAAATCCATCCCCTTGTCTATCTTCAGTCACGTATATTAAGTTCATTTCAGAAATGTGTTAATTACCTATTTTGGATTAGATTATTTTATTTATGGTTTAGAAGATGTTCAGGTAAAAAGAAATTTGCTTAAGATCATTCATTTAATGTCTTTTTCCATGCCTGAAGTAATCTTTTTGGTCACAGAGAATTATGTCACATTTTTTATGTTATATATCAACACATAAACCAGTTCATTTCCTATTATAAGGTGTTTCCAAATTACACACTTTTAAATTCATATATTTTTTATTTCTATTTTCAGACATTGTGTGATGCAAGACAGTAAGTCTATTAAGTAGATAACTGTAAGTATGTAGGCACCAACAAGGCCTTTATTGATGAAGAATATTAAAAGTCTTCAGTCACACTGTTTGTTAACATCAGCTACTCTCCATGTTGGTCCCTTACAACCTCCTAAAGGATTTTATGTCCTGTGAAGAGCCTGAGTTCACAGGGTTTTTCCCAGAAAATGTATTTACTCCTCACATGAATAATTCCTGGAATTCTGGTACACTAGATGAATGGGAAAATATATGTAATATTAAAATGGAAAGGTGTTTTCAGGTTCTATAAAATATGGATAGCTAAGTATTGAATGACTACTGTTTTGTTTTAAGAAAATTTCCACCTGGGTGCAAAGCCATTTTCTTTTGAAAATCTCATCCTAAATTTTCTACATCTTAAACTTCTCAACATTTATGCAGCAAGATATATATTCAGCTAAAGATAAGCCTTCGGGTATATTTTAATTCACTGAAATTTCATATGAATTTTATTGACAGGATAGTAATAGTGGTTGTGCCATAAAGCTACTAAGGAAGTAGAACGTTTATCAACAATTTATTTCATGAGCTTCTGATGGAGTGTGAAGGATGAGTATTTCCACTCTGATGACAAAGCCACTTTGTCTGGTGCTGAAAAGTAAATAGAACAAAAGTTTGTAGGTGTTTCCGTTACAAATATGCATTCAGGTAGACCAAGATTTACTGTCCAAGGTAAGGGGAGGAGGTGGCATCATCTATTTGCTAACAATTGTGTTTGTATCATTCTACATCTCTTCCAATCCTTAACAATTTGCCTCCTCATTGTTTTTCAGTATAAAGTACACAGTGCATCTTGCATTGCTTGAATTGTAATGATTTACACAAAGAAATACAGTCTTATTTGCTTTCATCACAGCTACAATTTCATTTATATTAAAATAACTATCTTGATGTAGTTTATTGCCTTGTCTGAACCATTATACTGATACATGAAGGCTCTGTTAAAGTAACCACATTATTAAATACAAAAAAGTAAATCTAAAGTTCCAGTAGTTAGTAAAACATCACTATATTGAGACAAAGACAAACCTCAAGAACTCTTCTGTGTTAATGCCTGATTTTGAAAGGAGGAGAAGGAAAGGTGGGAAGACAGGAATACCTCTTGGTTCTGCAATAGTGAAAAAAAAAGACGTGGTGAACAAGTTGTATGACACAGCTTGTACCAATATTGTAAAATTTGCTCCAAACAAGTCGGTTTCCTCCATACTGCCTGGACAGAGCCAGGCTCAGCAGAGCTAAATGGCACAGATGACAACAGGATGGCATCCATGCCTGTGCCACTGCCCTACCCAGTACACTAATATGAATGTCACTTCCTACTACAGAGGGGCCAATATTTACAAAATCTTGTGCACACAATTACTTTTGTGTAACTAAAATCACATTAAAAATCATATAGTTTATTCTTGTGTGAAGTTTGTTTAAATCAATACAACCTAAATCAAAAGGATTTAGGTGAGATTCACATTGCTGTATTTTGACTATTCAGCTTAGAGGCCAAAATTTTGTGCTTAGAATTATGCAGTGTAACTTGTTTAAAGTGCCTGAGCCAGGGATTGCACTGATTTAAACTAAGTCTATTTAAAAACAAACCAGCACAATGACCTTGTGCATGGGTCACCTTAGACTCAAATTCCTTTATAGAGAACCAACCTATTTCTTCATTCTGAGCATACACCAGTTTCCTTGCACATCAAAAGAATTAAGAGTGTTTGGAATCTGTCATGTTGCTAATACTACACACGCTTTGTGTAGTGTGTACATGTGATATGTGATACATGTAAATGTGATACCAGCTGCAGCTGAAGGAAATGATACCCTGTCCTCTTCATTGTACACCTAAGGACAAATCAGATTCATCACATGCTCTCAAATTGTTATTTCAATTTTCTTTTCACAGTGTGGTTCACCTGAAACCGCATTTTTGGGAGTCCCTCAGGCTGCAGGTATTTTTCATTCTTTTAAGGCTGATGTTTATCTCTGTGATGCACTGCACACAGTTATGTCCTTGCACAAACTGACCGAAGTGACCAAGGCAGCATTGTAACGGCAATGACTAGTGAGTCTGTGAAGTCTAAATACAAAACCAATGCAGACATCACCCTAATTTCCTGAGGATGTAAACAGAAGTGACTGCAAGAAGGAATTAGAGTTTCATAAACTAAAATTTGTTTCTTTCTTATATTGCTTGAATCATTGTTTTAATCATTTAATCGATTTTTTTAATCAAAATTTCTCCTCTTAAATAGCAAGAAAACAACTTTTGTTGAATTACCTACTTAGCAGCAGTGATAATATGTTAAACAAGCATTGATTATCTTTCCTTAATGATAAATTATTGCATACATGCTAGGTTTTGCAATGCTTTTTCTCAAGTCTCATTTAGTCCTAATGTTATAAAAGTCTACATCTTTCCAAGCTTAAATGAAAATTGTACTAAATATACTGAATTATTTACAGAATGATTTAATGAAAAAAGGGCTTGTTTTACGTGTTTGAAATGTATCCCTCCGAGACACGGATTACACATACTCCTATGGATATTAGAAAAAGTTGACAGCAATTCTACAATTAAGCACTGCACTGAAAAAGAAATAACGGTAGGTAGTTTAAAAAAAAATTGCTTGAAAGAGCAATACTGTCTCTGCTCCAGGTGCGATCCCTATCAAAGTCTCTTTACTGCCTCCTGAATCTTTCTCTTCCACATACACACAGAAACACTCACATCCCAAGATGAATAGAGAGCTTTTATGCAAAAATCAGCAGAGCTTTGAGACGTGTTTATGAAAGCACCAAAGTGAATAAGGCCTAAAGATGAAGGTTCATATTCTGCAACAGTTTAAAGGTATTGCTGACCCTTCCCACCTACCATGGCTGCTGGAGGATGCTGCTCCTTTAGAGACCCAGCATAACCCTTTTGTGAGGCTGAGCTCTCAACCAAGTCAGGCTCAACCTTAAACCAGCTGATTTATAAACTTTATAGCCTGTAAAAAGAACAATTCTGATTTTCCTTGGCTATATTTTGGCTTTGGAAATGAGTTCTTGGAAAGAAGGAGGAGGAATGAAACCTATTTAAAACAATACTCACTGAAAAATTTTATGTGGAACTACCTTGATGTCCTCACTTAGGGGCTGAAATGGGCAATGAAGAACCAACTCTTAGAGACATTTGGGCAGCTAGCAGCAAAACCTATCAAAGTGCCACTAAGTATCTATTGACATTTTCAGGTTATTAAGTAGCTTGACAAAATCTGTCTTGGTGTGGTAATGGAAGTGAAAGACACTTAAGGTTCCCCCTCAATAGTTTTTGAAAATTTTAGGCGTGGTTTAACCTATGAGCAGTCAGATACCTCCTGTACATTTCAAATAGTTTTAGATCAGGGCTGCATTTCTTGGCAAAGCTTGATTTTCATGGCTAGTTTGAAGTTCTGCCCTCATACCATGGTGTCGGTCTTCGTCCCATAGAAGCTGGAAAATATTAGACTTGTACCGTAAATTTGTCACTATTAAAACTATGGCAAAAGCATTGAATACTCTCTAATATCTAGTTTTCCTGGTGAAAAATAAAAAAAATACATCAGTATTTCTGCAATAAAGCTATTATTTCAAAGTGTTCCTTCCAATAAATTTGAGATACACTGTTGCACACCAATACTTCAAATGTGGATGTATATACTGATGCACAAAATTAGCAAAATATTGTTATTGACACTGGATATAGTAAATGTAATATATCTAGAATTTAAGGAAAACTCACACCAGGTATTCTGATAGTATCTTAATCAGTTTAAAACTTGCTCAGGAAGTCTAGCTTGATTATAGAATCATAGAATCACAGAATGGTTAGAGTTGGAAGGGATCTTAAAGATCATCAAGTTCCAAACACCCTGCCGTGGGCAGGGACACCTCCCACTAGACAAGGTTGCTCAAAACCCCATCCAGCCTGGCTTTAAACACTTCCAGGGATGGGGCATCCACAACTTCCCTGGGCAACTTGTTCCAGTGCCTCACCACCCTCACTGTAAAGAATTTCTTTCTGGTATGCAATCTAAATCTCCCCTCTTCCAATTTAAAACCATTACCCCTTGTCCTGTCACTACACTTCCTCACAAAGAGTCCCTCGCCAGCTCTCCTGTAGGCACCCTTCAGACATTAGTAGGTTGCTATAAGGTCTCCCCAGAGCCTTCTCTTCTCCAGGCTGAACAACCCCAACTCTCTCAGCCTGTCTTCATAGCAGAGGTGCTCTAGCCCTCTGATCATCTTTGCGGTACTCCACCAGACCTATTCCAACAGGTCTGTGTCCTTTCTATGTTAAGGACTCCAAAACTGGACACAGTACTCCAGCTGGGGTCTCACAAGTGCAGAGTAGAGAGGTAGAGTCACTTCCCGCAACCTGCTGGCCACACTTCTTTTGATGCAGCCCAGGATGCACTTGGCTGGGTTGAACTTCATGCGATTTGCACTATCCCACCTCTCAAGCCTGTCCAGGTCCCACTGGATGGCATCCTTTCCCTCCAGTGTGTTGACCACACCACCAAGCTTGGTGTCATTGGCAAACTTGCTGACGGTGCACTCTACCTCACTGTCCGTTTCTCCAACAAAGACGTTAAATAGCACTGGTCCCAGTACTGACCCTGAGGAACACCACTCATCACTGGCTGCCATTTGGACATTGAGCCATTGACCACAACCCTTTGAGTGTGGCCAGCCAGCCAGGTCTTTATCCATCGAGTGGCCCATCCATCGAATCCATGAATTTCCAATTTTGAGACCAGGATGTCATGCGGGACAGTGTCAAACATTTTGCATAAGTCCAAGTAGATGATGTGTGTTCTGCCCTTGTCCACCAAGTCTGTGGCAGTACTGTAAAAGGCCACCAAATTTGTCAGGCATGATTTGCCTTTGGTGAAGCTATGTTGGCTGTCTCCAACCACCTCCTTATTTTCCATGTGCCTTAGCAGAGATTCCAGAGATTTCAACAACGGGAAAAAACCCACAAGGTCTGCTGGGCTTCTTCTGTTAGACAAGATTATGAAGCTGTACCAGAACCTGGTGAGAAGAGAGTGTGGTTGCCATCCCCACATCGCAGGACACACTGGAAATCAGTCTCAGCCTCCTATACCTACAGTGCTCAGTTAGGCCATTGCCTATGTACTGTAAACATTTTTGGGAGGGCAGTTTGGCAGGATCCACAGATCCCCCTTACACATCCTCCCTACAGCCCCACTGGTATTCACATGGTGTCCGGTTTGTTAAAACACTGGTGATTCCAGCCAGCATATTCCATCAGCTACTCTATCATTATGGAGGATTTCAGCCCCTTTATTACCAATTACAGACATGCACGACATCGTTACATCTCTGTGATGAGTAGGGACTGTCTCTAGCTTCCCTGCCACCTCTCCAAGCCTGTGGTGCAGCCCTCTGTGGGTTGTTCTATGCCAGTCTCTGGAATCAGACCGAGCAGCCATGGTCCATAGCGTCAAGAGCATCCCATTACAGGACCCAGTGAAGTGTCTGTCTTCTGGTTTGTTCCTCCTGGGTAGGCATGGCTCCTGGAGCGCTGGAAATCCCAGCAGCCTTCCAAAGGCATGGCACAATCAAACCTGCTTCGGTCATGATGGCTCAGCTCAGCTCAGCAGAGGGTTGAGAGGAAAGAGACTGCCATCATTACAGCCATAAGATATCGCCTGTCTTATGTGGAGGAATATAAATCTGTGTGAAATAAAGCAAACGATCAGATGGGTGGCATAAGTAATTGAGCTACATCAAAAAGGCATTGCATTGTGAGTCAGAAAAAAATATTCTGGCTCCTGTGTTTAGACAAGAACGCTTAATGATGAAATGTATTTCTGTGGGGTTATCCATTATTGATGTCAAAACTAAATGCCTGAAGAAGTTAAACAATGCCTCCTTTTATTTGATAACTTTGAATTACTTAGTTTCTCTGCCTAAGAAAATGAAGAATAAATTCATCAACATCTATATATACATTCTATATTAATTAGCTGCTGGTACTACTTTGGCAGCTACTTCTGTTCCTAGTGATACACTAACCAAAGTAAATTATGTGTTTGATTTTTTACAGTTCTATTCTGAAATAATCTTCATAATCTTGTATAAGACTGTGCTTCAAGTGATTCCTAAATTTATGAAGTTTATGAGTTGGAGCATTTTCAAATTCTTAATCCACATATATATCTAGATATTCATTTCCAAAGTTGTGAGGGCCAGATACAGCTCTTGAAATCTTGACTTCTGAACTCTGAGATGTTTAAAGAAAAACTTCTATTGACTCCACTGACTAGAAAAATTCTGACTTAGCAGAATTTTCAGAATATACCAGAGCACAGGTAATAAAAAACTTGTTTTTATAAGCAATTATTTTTGAATCTTAGAATGCAAGATGCTGGTGTTTGAATGATTATGATTTCCTTCAGCTTCACTATTTGGTTTATCATATGACCTGCAATACACTAATTATACGTGCTTGTATAGAATATATGTACAAACTCTTTTATATGTCTAGCTTAGAACATTCAGTCACACGCAGATATAAAACATTTCCATGATTGTCCCCAAAAGCTATTATGTCTTGTTTGGACAAAATGCCATTGAAAAGATTTTCAATGGCATTTTTCTCTCTTTCTATTTTTGTATTAAAATTGTTTGTACGACATTTTTTTATATTTATCTTTCTTTCTATCTCATATAATTTCCAAAAAAATTCCTTTGTGGTTATGAATAGCATTGCAGTCATCATTTAAAAGTCAACAATGTCAGTTTCCTCATCACAACATTCGTTCTTAATGGGTTGCAGAAGCAATACAATACAATAAATTAATTATGAGAAGTTACTTTTGGGAGTAGAACTCAAAGTTTCTTAAATAAGCCCATTAGCTGGAGCCAGCAACGTATCTTTGTAGTATTCAGTCAATGCAGACTTCCTATCATTCTGTTTCCTCTTTTCAGTCAGTATAATTGAGAACCACTGCACTTTGTATTTTGATACACTCCTTCTGTGATTCTTTATCTGTTGTGTATTTTACAGCAGCCTTGCAGTTCTTTTAAAGCCCAGAAGCAATTAAAAGCAGGAATGGCTAAAAGTATAGGTAGTTCTTTGAATATTCACATAGGTTTTGTTAACATTTCAGGCAGGGTAGTCTGAAAATCTTTCTTATCTGTGGTGCTTTCTTCTCCCTTGTTCTTTGTGAAGGAGGTGATTTGCATCTTTACAGTCTCACCTGCACCTGCTCACCCAAGAGGGCTGAACTGCTGCACGGTGCTTGTCATTATGTTTCTGTAGCTTTCATCCGTAGAAAGTGCCTTGCTCCACAGAGACAGATTTTTCCATGTTTCTTTTTACCTAGCAAGATCTGAAGTTCAATCTGTCAGACTTTACTCTTCTACGCTTACAACTAAATGCATTTCAGCTACCTTTTTCCTTCTTGAACAAGAGACAATTCTGCCTTTTTCTGTCTAGCAATAGCAATGTCTCTCGTGCCGGTGGAGCTTTGTGTGGTTGTACATAACATCTCGACAGGCAAGAACATTTATTGCATTAAAAAGTAAACAACACACAAACCCAACAATTTTGGCAAACTATTCTTAAGATTCATCAGATCCTAAAACATGTTGCTTAAAATTGTGAGGTGGTTAACAGGTGGCAGTGCATTTCACAGAATCACAGAATCTTCATGGTTGGAAGGGACCTTTGAGATCATCAAGTCCAACCACAAACAAAAAAACAAAACAACAACAACAACAACAAAACCCAACAACAAAAACACAGACACAAACCAACAATCTCAGGCACCAGGGCATACCCTGAGGTGCCATGGCTACAATTTTCTTAAATACTTCCACTTCTTAAATACTTAAATACTTCAACCACCTCCCTGGGCAGGCTGTTCCAGTGCCTGACCACTCTCTCAGAAAAGTAATTCTTCCTAATATCTAATCTGAACCTCCCCTGCTGCAACTTCATTACAATTTCCTTGGGTCTGTCATTACTCCCTTGGGCACCTCTCTACCAACCTCCTTTCAGGTAGTTTTAGAGGGCAATGGGGTCCCCCCTCAGTCTCCTCTTCTCCAAACTAAACATGCCCAGTTCCCTCAGCTTCTCCTCATATGACTTGTTCTCTAGTTCTGTCAGTCTTGTGACAGAAAGAACATAGATAGGTAACTTGGGCTGTAAACCTAACCTTTAGATGGTTGAAATTACATGCAGTCCTCTCTCCTTTCTGTTCAAAGATAGAAATCCAAAGTGTACCGAAGTTAATGCATTTGCAGCTGTGGTAAGTACCTATGTGGCAGGGGATTATAAGGAAAAAAACCCAGGCAGTCACTCCAAAAGGTTCAGCACAGGCTCAGGAATTCAACTAAATAGGAAGTCTTGCAATATTACAGACTAAAATGACAGCGTACCAAGTCATATTTTATATTTATGGATTCAGTGAACTTGATGTAGACTTCTGATCTGTCAAAAGAGATGCAACCAGAGAGCAAGGCTTTGGATGTCTGTTTCTCAGAGTTCAATGCTGTTTCATTAGTACTGCAACCTGCATTTCACACCATCCTAGTTTTGAACAGGTTTTCATTGTATGTAATCTCCTTTTTTTGATTCAGAGGTTGACCCTTGGTAATTAACAGTAATTTTCTGCTAAATAGCATATCAGCTTCATTAACTTAGCTGGAATTAGTGCAATCTCTCAGTTACTTAACCTGGATCCTCTGCTAGCACAAAAGTAAAATTAGTTTCATTAACTAGATTTATTGTATACCAAAAAACAGAACACAAAACTTCTTTCATTTTACAAGCAAGCATACTGTTGTTATGAAGCATAACAGAGGTTATTTTAAAGAGATTAATATTGAATATCTATCACAGAAAAGTGTAATTCCATAGATAATGGAAAACTATGGGAAAGGTGAGTTGATTTTCAGGTTCCAGCAAAGCCTGCAAGAAGAAATACATGAGGATTCAAGAAGACAAACAAAAATACCCATTGGAAGTAATTTATTGATTACATTTAAAAAATAGAATTCGAAATCAGAAATGTTTCAAGTGAAAGTTGCTAGATTAGTTTTCTTGGAAACCAATACATAAGGAGTAATAATGTACATGGTTAGGACAAATATCAGAGCAAATTATCAGGTGACCAGGTGAAAGGAATGGGACAGCCAAGTCTTAGACACTACTGTGACTGTTGGAATCTTCATGGTCCAGACCTATTCACTGCTTGTCACATTCACTGTTCAGGAGCTATTACATTAACCCAGAATTTACTTTTGGTATTCTATTTGTTTACATTCTATTTTTTGTTCAAGTACTATATTTCTCACTGTATTTCTTGATATTTTTCAATGGATTCCAATTATATCCACACATGTCTAGGTATATTTTTTCTAAAGTTGTTGCATCTCCTGCCAAAGTAGTGTTTACATTGTACTCTATTTTGGTAGCTATATTTGGTAGCTGAATCTTCTGATCCTGCTGTCAGCTGGCGTATATGACCATATTTCCACTGACTTTGATGGGTTATAGCAATTTTTGGCAGCTGACAGCAGCAGCTTTTCTATACTGAAAAATAGATTTCTGTCGATTTATAAGAGAATCACAAATCCCCAATGCTTACAAAACTGAGTTATCCCTCTGAAACTAATACACTGCTCACTAAAATAGTTTTCATTGCAAACCTTTTTATCTATTCACAAACAAGTTAGGACAAATAAAATGGCTAACTATAAGGTGTAGTTTTCATCTGCTTTTAAAGTTGAGTAACACTACAAAGAATACTTTCAAAGTAAACTTTAAAAACTTTTAAGAGTGAATTGTTCTGTTTAACTTTTAACAATAGAATGTGATTACAATTATTGTCTAGCATACTTAATAGGCTGATTTTTGCCTAATCTGCTGCAATGTATAATGATCAGCTGCACTCATAATAGAAGCTTGGCATCTGTAAGATGAGAATCAGGCCTGAAAACAACAGCCTATGAATTTCCCGTACTGATATCTTCTGTAACCCAGCATATTAAACATCACAGGTAAATTTGTGCATCAAATTGGATTGGTTTACTTAATTATAGCTGATGCTTTTAATTGTTTTTGAGAAAATTTTGGTAGCCATGTTATTTACACAAAAAGAGAAACATTTAGAAAAACAAAGTGTAGAATTTCAGTAATATAGTATGTCATGGTTTTGAGCATGTATTGGGTTTGCGTGGCAAGGTTTTGGTAGCAGAGGTGTGTGTGTCTACAGGGGTGGCTTCTGTGAGAAGCCTCTGGAAGCTTCCCCCATGCGCAATAGAGCCAATGCCAGCTGGCTCCGAGACGGCCAGCCACTGGCCAAGGCCAAGACCATGAGTGACAGTGGTAGCACTTCTGTGGTATTTAATAAGGGGAAAAACTGCTGGACAACAGCAGCCAGAGAAGAGGAGAGAGAATATGTGAGAGACACGACTCTGCAGACATCAAGGCCAGTGACAAATGGCGGGGGGGAGATGCTCCAGGCACCAGAGCAGAGATTCCCCTGCAGCCTGTGGTGAAGGCCACGGTGAGGCAGGCTGTCCCTCTGCAGCCCATGGAAGGGGTTTATTGGTAATAACTTAAATTAATTTTCCCAACTCAAGTCTGTTTTCCCCATGACAGTAATTGATAACATCTCTCTGTCCTTATCTCAACCCATGAGCCTTTAGTCATATTTTTCTCCCCCTGTCCAGTTGAGGAGGGGAGTGATAGAGTGGGTTGGTGGGCATTTGGAACCCAGCCAAGGTTAGCTCACCACAAAGCATTTCTGCATTGAAAGTTTAATTTTTCTATTTCCAAATGAACTTTTAAAAATAAAATAACTTTTACTGGAAATTTTTAATTCTCAAAATCACAAATAAAATTTAATGTGAGATGTTTTCATTTTATTTTTTTTTTCCACAGGAAATTCCATAGTATGTTATTATTATTTCTTTTTAGGCTGGAAACCCTAACTCCTATCTATGTCTATATTCAAATACAGTTTATCTATTTGAACTATGCTTATTTGTATAAATTGTGCTGTGTATCTGCATATACCCAAAAGACTTGTTCTGTGAGCCACTGCCAGAGAAATAAGTTTTCATGAACAACAAAGCTTGATAATTCTGGCAAGAGGATCTTGACAATAGCTGCTCTCCTTTCTTCAGTCAGCTAGTACTGAGCACCTTTCACAGCATGTTACTGTTGTGCCCTTTCAGGTCTGTGAGTCAGCCAACAGTAAGTGATTCTGAATCAAGTTCCCTGTTTTTCAAATAACATCTGCTCCCTCTAATAGTACCAGTGACCTCCCAAAGACACCCTTAGGTGGCAGAGCTCCATCCTCTGTAAAGTTTCATTAAATATTCTGGGCCAAAGCACTTGGTAGCAAACAAGCCAAATTAAGCAGGTAAAATACTGCAGATGAGAAATGTTTAAGGAAACACCAGGTGTCTGCTCACCATTTTCCTGAGTATTCCCCTCTTCTGTCTTACTCAGACCCATTTCTGCTCACATTGCAACTTGATGGCAAAAATCCATGGCAGAACAGAGTCCACAGTGTTTTATGAAAAGTAAACATGATCTATATTAAGACTGTCCCATAGGTAACAGTCAACAGCATAAAGTAGTATGAGCACCTAAGCGAAGCACCAGGGAACCATGAAGCCGGAACCATAGTTTGCTGGCAGAGCTTCAGTGTGAACACTTAAAACATCACAGTGATATTCCTATTAAAAGAAATTGCGATTTATTGTGACTGCCTACCACTCATAAAGATCTTTACTATGCAGAATAACAGAAGCATGTTCATCTTTTTATTGCAGGGAGAACACGCTTAACAAGGTAGATAAGCAGCGTTATAACTCCTGAAAGCTAACTATAGCAATTTATGCTTCTCTTCATCTGGGAAAGCAACCACTAGAAACCAGCTGGTTTCTACAGTTATGATCGTTAAGTACCAAGGAGAAGCAAGGCTGGCAGCAACTGAAGAGGTAAGGTAGGGGGAACAGTACTGCATAGCTCCTTATTTGACTGGCTGTCCCTTGCACAGCCAGCACTTCCAGCACCGAGCTTCATGCCATCTTCTGCTCTGTCAGCCACTCCTGCAGCGATGCCTTACCTCCTTCCTGGCTTTCTTGGCCAAGTCTTGCCTCACTCCTCTTACCCACTTTTTTAGCCACTCTTGGGCCACTCTTTGTTCCAGAGTGGGGTCCTTGCTCCACTGTCTGCTGGCAGAAGCCATGCTTGTCTCTGTGGAGTGGTCCTGCCTGCTGGGTATCCCAGGGCTACAGGTCTGCTTGTGCTCTGCTACTTATGCCCCATGCTACCTATGCCCCATGCCCTCCCTTGTCCTGTGAGCCATTCCTCCCTCCCCTCCCTTCTCCACTACTTGCTGAAACAGAAATTATTTTAGTTTCAAAGGATGGTTTTGACCTTTGAGAAGAATCCTGGTTTAAAAAACAGCCTTAAGAGGTACAACCAGTGGTATGAGGTTCAACAAGGCTAAACGGCAGGTCCTACACGTGCATCAAAACAACCCCATGCAACGCTACAGGCTTGGGGAAGAGTGGCTGGAAAACTGCCTGGCAGAGAAGGATCTGGGTGTGTTGAGCAACAGCTGGCTGAATATGAGCCAGCAGTGTGTCCAGGTGGCCAAAAAGGCCAATAGCATCCTGACCTGTGTCAGAAATAGTGTGCTGAGTAGGACTAGGGAAGGGACCATCTTCCTATACTTGGCACTGGTGAGGCCCCACCTCAAGTACAGTGTCCAGTTTTGGGCCCATCACTACAAGGAAGACATTGAGGTGCCAGTGCCAGTCCAGAGGAGGGCAACGAAGCTGGTGAAGGGTCTGGAGCACAAGTCTTATTTATGAGGAGCAGCTGAGGGAGCTAGAGTTGTTTAGGTTGGAGAAAAGGAGGCTGAGGGAAAACCTTATTGTTCTCTACAACTTCCTTAGTAAAGGATGTAGTGAGGTGGTTGTTGGTCTCTTCTCCCAAATAACAGGTGATAAGACAAGAGGAAATGGCCTTAAGTTGCACCACAGAAGGTTTCAATTAGATATTAGGAAAAATTTTTACACTGAGAGGATCAAACATTGGAACGCACTGCCCAGGGAAGAGATTGAGTCACCATCCCTGGAGGTATTTAAAACACAGGTAAACATAGTGCTTAGAGATATGGTTTAGTGACGGTTTTTGTCAATGTTAGATTGATGGTTGGACTTAATGATCTGAAAGGTCCTTTCCAACCTAAGCAATTCTATGATTCTAACTTTTCCCAGTAAGGGTCAAGTGATAGTGAGTGCATCATTTTCTTTACTGTTTAGTTTTTTTTTTTCCTGCGTGTATTCATACCCATTGCTTGCAACACAGACAGAGCAATACCTTTTAGTCAGTTTTCATTAATTTTCTGTTTGTTAAGCTGTTTAGTTGTTGAGCAGTAAACAATACAACTACACTAGGGTGTTCGGGCTGAGGAGCTCATTCTTTGCTAAATTTCCATTAAATATGTGATGCCACGTCTTGGTGCTACAAGTGTGTGTACCATTAGGTTGGTAGTATCAGACAATCAAACTCTTACTGAGCGTGATCTAAACTTACTCAGTTCCTGGAGGTAGTACATATTGAGTCACATCTCCACAGTGTACAGGAGCTAAGTTCAGTCTCTCAACACTGTTCCCAAGACATGGTCTCAAACGGCCAACTTGAGTCTCAAACACCAATAACATGACACTGCCTCAAAGGCAGACAGCAACCAGCTTACTCATAATTCCACTTGCTCTGCTCAGATATGGGTAGATGTGATTAGGGCTGTATGTGTCCCAAATCTTCTCTACCTTCCAATCCTCTTCTTCCCCTGAGCATGTTCCAGTGGAACACAAGCCAGGTTTTGGCAGAGGAAAATTCAGAATTCAGTTGAGGCACCATTTATGTTAACTAGCAATAGCTAAAATAATACCTATAATATATATATAGCTCATATTCCATCCAGAATCAAAGAGTTGTTTCAAGCAAAATCCCTAGGTAAATTGATATTGAGTTTTACTATGACAGGTAATATATTATGTAGTTTAAGAAACCCATAGTGAAAGTCCATAGTTAAAGCCTGGGCAATAACGGTTTAATAATGAGATAAATAGACTATATTCTGTCTAGCTATGAGAGATTTGCTGAAGAAAAAAGTAATCTAAATCTTCCTCCTTTTATTCTAATGGAAGCACTGTAAAGCAAACTACTTAAGAATAATTGAGCTTCCTGCATATTAACAGAAAAATCTTTGTGGCTAATGAACTAAAACACACTAAATAGAAGTATTTAATTGCATTTTTAGTGTAAAAATCCTCACTACATGCATTTGTTTTTGACAGCCTGTTTTAATACTGTAAGCAAAGATACAAAGGCTATATATGGCCAACAGACAAATGTTTTCTCTTTCAGCTGTTAAATAAATAGGTCTGTCTTTATTTTGTGTCTCTTTTAAGATAATTAAAATGGTAGGAGAAATTTATCTGGGTCAAATGTTTATGGTTATATGCATTATTGCTAATTAATAGCATTAAGTGTCTGAGCAGTAGAATTGCTCCTCCAATGCAAAGTAAACATTACTCTAAAATCCTTAAATCAAGGAATTGAATACATCCAAGAAAATGGAAATAACACATAGAAGTTGTGGTTCTTCTGTTGTGAAGATTTTTTTCTTCAAAACAGGTTTTTGAATACTGGGAATACAAATTTGTAGGACTATGTTCTCAGTGGTTTCAGTCGTTTACCTACATCAGTAGGAAGAAAGCAGTGCGAGCTGTCATCAGAGAGGTGGAACTAGTGAGAATGATCCCAGGTGGATTAGAGATAAGGAGCGACCAAAACCAGGTTCCTAGGGCTAAATTAGAAGTCAAATTGTGAGGCATCAGGTGAGAGTTGTTGTCAGCAATCAAAACCAGAAGGAGCCACACCTATTAGATGCAGGGAATTTTCACAGCAACAGACACTTTACAGCAATAATAAAGGGAAAATATTGAAAAGAGTATTAAGTGCTGTAGAAAACCAACCCATTAAGTAGAATATAATTTATTCTTGAAGATCCAATTTTCATTTTAGTTTTCACTCTAGTTTTAAAGAATTGTGACAAAACATTAATCTTCAACGTCAAACTTACCATTTTTAATATTTAGATTTATATAAATGTATCTTTGCAATTTCTTCAGCTTACATATCCATAAGTTCACAGTCAATTTTGTGTCTTCTGTGTACAGAAAAATAAAAAGCCAAGGCTTTTAGGACACTTAGGTCTGTTCTTCCTTCGAGCCACTTCCATGAAAAGTTCTGCATTAAATGTTGGTATTGTCTACAAGAGTTCTCAGCAAAAGACCCCGGGAATTCCTGGTGCTTTTGCTATTAAATTTCAAGAATATTGTCTTGAAGAAATTGTCTGTGACTGCTGGGGAAGTCTATTGCTATCAAAGAACTAGTGATAAAAAATCATAATGCAACAAATATTAGAACAAGTTTAATGTACTTGCTTTATGAAGTTTCATTGACAGCATTGCTTTTAAAATTAATTGGGAGTTCTGGAATATGTTGCAGCTCATATGCACAGACAACAATTGCCTATTTGAAAACCCAGATACAAAAACATAAATCCTTTCTTGCTCTTTCACCTCTTTCTCTAAAATGTTTTATTATCTCTACCTCAAGATACTCAGTTGGAATACTTACTGAATATTATCAGAACTGTGTACTTCAAGTGGCTCATTGGCTTCTCTCTTCAAACTTGTCAGTATAACTTTTAAAAGCCAGTCTGTGCATTTTAAGAGGCAGCTAATTCAAAAAGTATAAAAAGCTTTCACCACATGCCAGAGGTAATCATTAGAACAGACAGTTCCTTTCAGAGAATGTACCCTTAGCAGCAATGCAACCAAGATTCTTTCTCTTTAGAACATGTTTATATTTGATTTCTGGAGCAATATATTCTCAATCGGTACCAACTTTTATTTCCTGTTAATTATATATTTGTCTGTGAGAACCAGTTTCCCACAAAGGCTATAGCGTTTGGATTGTATCTGTCACTCAGCAGGAACATTTCTTGTCTCTCATAAAGCACTGTTTAAGTGCACAAACAAATTTCTGTGGCTTTCCCTGTGGACCAATGTCTATCACATAGCAACATCTGCTAAGGAATATGCTGCAAAGCTATCTTCATATTTTTGCTCTCTTCCTGGAGATAAATTTTTGTACTTCTGGGAAATGCATCTAATGTTGTCACAATCACTGTTACACTCACAATAAACATTTGAAAATGTCATGTTACAAACAGACAACTGGTGGGTATTTTGTACAATACCCTGACTAACATGATAGAAATGGAGACAGTACTGAATATAAATTCTCTATGATTTGCAAGTGCATAATTTAGCAGAAACAATAATAGAACAGACTTTTTGAAAGTTGTAGTCCTGCTAAATGTGACGTTAGAAGCTCAAGGTATTAATAACTTGATGGAAAGACTTTAGTACCTAGAAAATGTCATTAACTTGTAAAATATGGCAAACCAGATTAAAAGAAAAAAAAAAAAAAGCAAACCAAAACCCAACAGTAGAATTAAATTAATTAGGCTCCTTGTCTTGTTCTTCTGCATGTTGAGCAGCCCTAAGCACAATTACATTAATAAAAGCCACACTTTCATCTTCTTTAAATCTAGCTGGTATTGCATTCCTTGAATGTTGGGTATAGGATTACTCCTGAGAACTCGGTCCCCCTCTCCTGTGCTCCAGCTGTGTAATTCCTGTGTCCTCAGGGGACTTTTCTGTGGTATACACATATTTATGGGAGCAAAGAGAATTCTGATTTCAGAGTGCTTGCTATTAGAAGACAAATTGATTTGTAATTGTTTTCGTACTTCAAACAAACACTTCTCTCCGCATACTAAGAATTCACTGTAGACAGGAAAATAACCATTAGGTTGGGTCTGACATTTACAATAGACAGTTCTGAGTTTTGAAACTTTCAACTGTCTACAGAATTACCAAAGTGGTTAAATGAGCTTGCATGCAAAATAGAAGAGCTAATTGTTTTGCTGGAATACCTACTACCTGAATTAATGCATTAATGAACGTACTTATCCATTCTTTTCCAGTGCATCCACTTTCTTTGTGAATATTGAAGGAAGACAAAAGCCATGAGCTACAATATTCTCACATAAAACCATATTTTGCATTATCATTTAACAACTTAACACCTCATAAAGGGGGGCATAAGTAAAAAACAACTGTTAACACTCAAAGCACTCTATCCAAAACCTGGTCATTTATTTCATAAATATATGCTGTTTATTTAAGCATATGTCTTTAAGACAACATTGAGCTCAGTCTTGTCTGACCATAGCCCAATCACCTTTCAATAGATGTTTAAGAAACAATTTATCATCCAAGAGCCAACTATCTAAAGACTGTGAATTTGGGACCCAGTTCTGCTTTGCTATGACATTTCCAATGACAAAGTCCATATAATTGCTGCTAATAAAATGTTCTCATCTGAGAGGACTGATTCAACCAAAGTAAATCAAAACTGAAAGAGTTCAGTGATTACCTACATCATAGGATTCTGGAAAAAACATGGCCTGTGAGTTCTCCTCAGTTTACAATTAGAGTTTCACTGGAAAACACAAAATGTTAAAGAGAAAAAAGAAAAATTATATGACAGTCATTGAATTAATACCCTGTAGTCTGATTTCAATTTTATGAAAGATATTAGAACAAATAAAAGGTAAATCTAAAGCACTGTGCTTTGCAGAAAAAGCTACAAAATCTTCCTTGAGAAAGTTTTTCAAACACAGCAAGACAGTTTTTACAAAATTAATATCTTGTACATATTACCTGCTAAATTTGAGAAACTAGCAATAAAAAGATAGCAAGTCAACTAGACGTAATCCTAATATGATAATAGTATACCTTAAAAGAGAGACAAGCTAAAATATGGGTATAGAGCAAATACTGATAGAAGTGCAGTGAACCAATTTGCATTGGGAGATATAGGAAAAATCTGGTAGCATAGAAAAGCAAAATCAATTTTATTTTTTTTTTATAATTATCAATTCTAAACAAAAAAAAGAGTAGAGAAATTCCTTTATACTAATTTCTGACCGAACAAAGCACTCTGTTTCCTTGCCAGAATGATTGGAATGAGAAACAGATATTTTTCTACACTGTACACCATAGTTATAGTCAAACTGAAAGATAATGAATGCAAGTTTAAAAAAAAAAGTCTAAAAACATGCCATTTTACCTTTTCCACCTCCGCTAATAGCGGCAACCCATTTCAGGGTTGCATAAAGCTTAATTGTGGACTAGCTACAGCATAGGAACATTCTGCTCACGTGAATCTTTACTCAGCCATATTCTCTTTCCCATGCTCTGACGTATCTGCTCTCTGATGCAGATTTGTGTGTTTCAGTATAGGTTTTGAACTATCAAGACTGAATTCATCTGAAAGTCAGATTTTTTGGTCAATTATTTCACTTTTATCCCTGGCCAGATTCAAGAGGCAGCTTAGTGCACAAGAGTAGGACCTTGTCTTGTTGCATACAAAAACAATTAATCCATTTTGAAGATTAGACAGAGCTACACCACCTTCAGGAAGCGCCTGGAAGGAATTTTGCTTCTAGCAATTATTTCTTCAAGAATTATTATAAACTATCCTTGCTTGTATGGCACATTTCTCCCAGTGACAGCATATCTCACTGTTCCATTTGAGAAAGTTATTGTGCTAACATATATATGCAAGATAAAATGAGTAGTAAAAGTGTACAGAGTTGTGCTGAAAAAGTTCTAAAAGAAAACATAAAAAATTAAAACATATAAATGGTTCAATTTAGTCAGTCATTTGTTCATTATTTTCCCTGAGTTTCATTGATTTTTTAAATAACACAATTGTGTTAAACCTGTAATAATCAAGAGTTGGTCACTAAAATTCTAAAACCTCAGTATGGGAGAGTATTAAGCACTGAAATACTTTAGCACACTGTTAACTTTGTAATTGAGAAGACCCAAGATTTAAAAAAGAGTGAAAATGAAAAACCAAAGGAAAAGTATGCTTTTGAGATCTAAATATTTCCAGGGAACCACTTAAAATACAAATGGGAAGAAACAGTGTCAGTATGCAATATGTATTTGCTGCCAAGGTAAATAGAATAAAAGTCAGATTAGATGATCATCCAGAAATTGACAGGACTATTCACAATGAGAAGGCTGCGATGTGATCTTTCAGCTGATTAAGGAATGTTTTGCATAGAACTTTATAAAGAAGCTATTACTTTTCATTGCACCATATGGCAGTACAGCAGAGTACAACATCTGGAAATCCAGTGAAGCAAAGAGAAACATTAAAGAAGGAATAGTAAGTGTATGCTGGCATTGTGAATACCTGCATGTAAGGAATCATTTTCAGTCACTTGCTGTCTGTGCCAACCAGTACACAGGCAGGTTAGCACTGCTCTTGCATTTGATGGATTTTTTTAACATCTCTCAACCCCAGTTTCTTGTGGCCCTCAGCTCAGGCCATTCATTACCACTGCTCTTAAGATGTTGATGGAAAGTTGTTTGATTGGGATACTTTATCTTCCTTTTCTTCTCTCCCATTTTTTCTCTCTGCTCTCTCCTGTTTCTTCTCCTATGGCAGCAGCTGCCTTTCCTGCACTAGTCTTTCACCCAGTCTCTACTCCCACACTCATATACACTCTCAAGATTCGAGGCATTTCAATTAATGTGTTATACATGTGATAATGCCACGTTACACTTTAAAGAATTTCAGCTTTCCAAGTGACTTGGATAGATAATTTGCAGGTCTTCCTTCCTTATTTATTGTTCAAATAAATTTGCGTTTTATTTTAAAATCACACTTGAAAATATTGGGCTCTCCACAATCAAAAACTGCAGCTTGAATACCTGTGAATATGAATTAATTTTTCATTAATTTTATTGATCAAAATGGCAACTTTTTAATACATAGTATTAAGAATGTTTACTAAGATATTGGATATTGGATATAATATGTATTTGGGTCAAGTTCTTGCAACTATACTTATTGAAATGGAACTTTATACAGCTGCAAAGCCCAGTTAGCAGACCACTGTGTAAGTTAAAAGTTCTTTTTCTGTGTTCTCTGTTGAGGGCAATGTAATGAATAAATATACTATTCCTATTACAATAGTACTGAAAAGCCAAAAGTCCATCCACAGACAACAAAGCTGCAGTTTGTGCTAAAGGATTTAACCATGTTCACTCACATGAAGGATGAAATACGGAAAAATGACATAACATACAAGCAAAGTGTCAGTAGTATCAAATGGAATGTATTTTCTCAATACTTATATGCCTTTAAACACAGTTTTAACAAGAAACCAAAGAAAAACAGGAAGAATTAGGAAGTCAGGAGAAATTATGTTGAAAAAATAATTTTGATAAACTGAACATTGAAAATTTTAGCATAAAGTAATCAGATAATATATATCCTAATAAAACAAGAAAATGTGCTACTGGACATATTTTGGCACTGAAAATTATGCCTCTGATTCATTTAAACATATAAACATTTGAGCAGCAGAAATCATTCCACGATGTGTGATAAAATAGAGAAACCTGGGCAAGGGAAAGAGAATTGGGAGGAGGGAAAGGATTGAGGGAGCAAGGCACATGAGGGAGGGAGGAAGGGAGGAGGAAAGAAGAAAGGATGGGAGGAACTGACAACAGGAGGGAGGGAGAGAAACAGAAAACCAAGTATGGGTCATTGGTTCTGGTAAATACTCCTTTTAGGTTTGTCATTTTTAAAAGCAAAATAAGTAGATGAGGCAAATCTTAACTAGACTTTTTAGTCATAAAACTGTCCATAGGTGGCAGAATCCATATTTTTCCCATGTAAAGCCTACAGAACCAGGATTCCAAAGCCTATTTCAACAGCCCAACCTATTCATTTTTACAGTTTGGAGATTAGCCAGCTCCTAAACCTGAGCACTATATGCAGGGATTACCTCACCCATGTTGACAAGCAGCCAGTACTATTGGTAAGAAGACATTTCATGACTGCAAAATATTTTTAAGATGGGGAATGAGAGTAACTTTAAATCTGAAACAAGCAATTCTCTTTCTATACTGGCAGCACATAAATAACCTTATTTTGAATTTTGACCATGACATTTGCAGCTTGAAAGGAGAAATTAATTGTTGTTGCCAGGTCCATATTAAAGAAATGAGGGGGGAAATATCCAGGATTTATTAGTGATTTTTGTACACTTCTGGTTTTCCATACGCATTCACAAAGCTCTTTTTCATGATCAAACACAGCAGCCATCAGTATGACTGCTACACATGTAGGCAGAGGAAAGCTCATTTTGAATAGAAGTAGCAATAACACTGATAACAAAGGTTTTTCCGTACCTCAAATTGTGAAATAAGAACTCAGGATTTGTGATTGCTGTTCACTGTCCTTTCTTCAGACTCCCTATATTTCATTTATTTTGGTGTACAAATTAGGTCAAAAGTAGTCCAGTTATGTCAACTCAGGCTACAATTACAATTCCCATGTCTAGAAAAGGGTTTGAGCTTCTAACTCACAATAATAATTTTTTAAAAAATTATTTCATGGAATACTGGTAATTGGGGAACCGAAAGAAGTGAGACACCTACAGCCCAAGGGAATGTTTATTTGCTTTCAAATCTCTGATGGGTTGCACTAGAGTCCGGCGGTAGCCTCCAAAGAGGGATTGCTCCTGGCTTTCTGAAACTGGTGTGTCAGCTTCACCTGGCTGGGTTCTGGCCAACCATCTGTCAACAGAGCTTGCCTTGTTTAGCCTAGCAAAACAAAAGCTGTGATGGAATACAGTCACTCTCTATAAACACTTTGGGCATAAACAAAGGAGAGGAATAAGGACTATTTAATCTAAGGGACAATGTTGTCATAAAACCAAATAGAAACAAACTGGCCATGAATAAACTTTGGTTAGAATTTAGAAGGCCTCTCACAGAAGTATAGTTCCAGAACAGCTTTCCTACAGCTCTAACAGGAGTTAAACAACTTCATGATTTTCAAACTTGGAGTTTACTCTGTTTATCAAGAGAATTTTATGATATTGTTCCAAAACTACAGTGGGGTCTTCTTTCTACTCTATTGGTTACAAAGGCAAGGTTTTTTTATAAGCATAAGTTGTTAAAATAATGATGCCTACTCTGTACCAAAACATTCCCCACTGATTATTACCTCCGTTCACACTGTCAGAAAACACTTTGAGCAACCTGGTCTAGTGGGAGATGTCCCTGCCCATGGCAGGAGAGTTGGAACTCGATCTTTAAGGTCCCTTCCAACTCAAACGATTCTATGATTCTATGATAACTGGCTGCGCTTCTGAAAATACAGCTTTGAACTTTGACTAATCTAATTGTTTCAGCATAAATTCTGGGTGAGCAGCTGAAGCAAATTAAAATTACTTTGGCCACAAGTATGAATTGTATCAGGTAAGTGGCATCCCAGTTCTCCATGCAGAATTGGTGATGCTGCCACAAGTAACTGAATGCCATCTTTTATACAGATCCTGTGGGACATTAGAGGAGCTTCTATGTCATGACCAAGAAATATATGCAGCACTATCCAAAATAATGACTATGAGGGACTGGGGGGAAGATGTACATTCTGTTAACTTTCTAGGTAAATCCTAAATTAGCTTGATTGAACTTGGTAAATCCATGTCTGGCTAAATCTGCAATAAAGGCAGAACTCCAGCATTCACCACAAAAGTTGACTTCAGCAAGAATTTAGAATCGAAATGCGTCTATTAGTTTTGTACTCTAGCAATAGCGTTGCAGTGGTAAAGGTTGCTGCTGCTGCTTCAAGGATTCAACAGGGATTTGAGATTATTTCAGCGATAAAATTTTGATTCATCATTATTAATATTGAATTATATTATTTGTATTATCTGCACTATATCTGTATCCCTGTTACTTTCTGTAAAGTCTCCAGACTTTTCTCTTGCTGTTTAGTGCTTAGTGTTGATGAAAGAAACTCAGTACACAGGTAACTGCCCACAAAATCTCTGGGGAAAAACAGAGGATAAGACCAACATATCAGCATAAGAAATGATATTATTAATTCAGCATCCATACCCTTTTTATTCAGAGATCTTTGTTATAATACTTTCCTAAATTATCTAGGGTAAGCCTTATGTCCATACTTCACTTTCAATATGCATGCTTTGTTACATTTCTATGACAAAAATTTAGAAATACCAGTTGTCTTATTGTTACTGGGAGTTCCAACCTATGAACCCCAAAGCTTAATTTCCTAATGCATCCTATCTGGTTCTACTTTCCTGTGTTTATTACAGAGTTGAATCACTGCTGCTGAATCATATATAAAAATGTTTTTTAACAGGGCATGACTATCATAAATTAGCTATAGTGACACTGCTTTAACTTAAAGCTTATGATGAAATCTTATTGGCCAATTATTTACAGACCATGACCAGTCATTATATGTATCACCTGCATATACATAAATCCAAGTACATATGCAGACTAGATTTATATATATATATATATATATATATATATAAACATAATGCCCTTGACACTAAGAAATGCAGTCAAAAGCCAAAATGGCTAAGGAATAAAATGTTATACCAAGTTATTATACTTGATAAGCTGTGTAATTTACTCCTACACATCTTACCTTCCTTCTGGGAGACCCTGAATGCAGAATTGTTTAGGTGAACAGAAATGGCTGTTCATAAAAAACTTGTGATGTACCTGCAATTATTCACTTATTCTGTAATACGTCACATACACTGGAGGTAAAAAAAAAAAGGAAAACCACAATGTTTTTTGGGGGAAATGTAAATAAAAGTATTAGACTTTTTTACCATACCTATTTTCATACTCCTCACTGAAAAAAATCCAGAACAACCACATTCTCTAAAGTTACACAAAATGACTTTACACACACACAAATGATGGTCACCATCTTGGGGGAAAACTAGGTAGTTTGGAATCTCTACTTCCACTTACCAGTCTCCTCCAAAAGATAGTCTGGGTGTGCTTTCTTAACTTCCGAGAAAACGATAACAGATACAGACCAGATCTCACCAGTTTTTTGCATTAGGGTAGAACAGGAGAGAATTAGTAATGGATGAATATCTGAAACAATTCCAAAATTTAAGGTTCTATGATACATCCAAAGAAGGTATATTTGTGGCTAGAAAGGGACTGAGGAAGTGAGATGTACATAATGAACTTTTTTGTGGAAAGTTTCTGTGATCTTTCATACAGAAATCATCTTCATGTATGAGCTGCATACAAGAAATTCTTTCATATCTTTTTTATATACTCAATATGAAGGTTTGGAAGAACAGAAGACTTGCAGCTTTCATGAAACTAAAAAAAAGAACATGTTCTTCAGTTGTTTAAACACTGTTTTGTACCTATCCTTTGCAATTTCTTGTTCCGATCCTGAAAAGACATTTTCATAGAAAAACCTTGCAGCTGACTGGATTTCTTCTCGTACTTTATTTACTCTGACAGTCCTCCTGTAAAGTTGTTTTTCATATACATGTAACACTCCTCTTGAAGAAGACAGCAGCCACCAGTTAAATATTGATGCAGACAGCCCTGAATGTAGAGAGAAAATGATGGCCAGCATTTCCTGGGCCAAACCTTACTTTTTAGACAGAATCAGTAACATTTCTTCAGAATTTAAGTTTAAGCCAATGTTTCTTGTTAATTATCAAATCAGATATACTTTAGAAAAGTCTTCATCCACTGTATCTCTACTAATTACTTTTTCAGCAAGTAAGCAAAGGTTATATTGCTGACACCGGTAAGACTCCCCTTACAACTGCTAAAATAAAAAAAAGATGAATTAGAGTTTGACCAAAAGACTTTCAGATATGAATAACTCAATCCAGCATGAGTGTTTCATCTGTGCTGTTGACCTTCATTAGTAAGTTACGAAAATGCTCTAATTAAGCACTGTGGACTTCATAGGAGTTAAAGGTGTTGAAAGCCGGTTTCACTGATGACTTCATACTTGAACATAAGCGAACTTGAATTTACCTATAAGTTTCCCATTTGGAAATATGAGAGAAATCACTTTTTGTTGTGTTAATTAACATGCAGTTAATAATAACTTATTATTAAAATCTAAAATATCAGATAGAAAACAGGTACTTAATGGAGCCAAAGGTGTTGTGTGGAGACAGTTGAAAATATCTGACATTTCAACGTGACTGATTAAAAGGTCAAAATAATCTTTAGCACTGTCATGTGAATGAATGCCACTTTTACCTATCTGTGGATCTCACAAAAATGCTCTCATTTTTCCATGGTGGTGAGAAGTTGCCGACATCCCAAGCTTTGGAGACCACTCTCATTGTTAATGAATATTATTTTTTTTCACTTGTACAATCATTATGGAAAGAAAAAAGTGCAGATATTGCATCAAATGTAGTAAAAAGTCTTTATGTTTTGTCCAGAAATTCACTATTACAAAACAATCCAGACTCAGCAGTGAGAACACGTGACTCTGATGAAAGGTGTTTACCAACACAACTCTCAGGCAGTTGGGGGGGACCAGGACCTATTCATGGAACAGGACCCCATATCATTTTCCCCGGGGTTGTCCCCACCCTGTCCCTGACCCAGGACCCCATGTCAGCCCCCCAGGGCCACCAGCGCCTGTCACACCAATGCCAAGCAGGGTCCCCACAGCCCTGCCCTGCCTGGCCATGGGCCCCACTGAGCCGGGCTCACCCACAGGCCCATGTCCTGGCCTGGCCTCAGCCCATTGCCATGGCCTTGCCCAGCCATCCTGGAGCCGTGTCTGTCCCTGGCCCGATGTCTTGGCTGGACCTGGGACCCACCCAATCACCATGATATTGTCATATGATCTGAGCCCTTGGCTGGGCTTGTCCATGGCCTCTGGCTCTGCTCCACTCCCTCACCCAGCAGTGGGGCTGAGCCCTGGCTTTGAGCCCCTGCCTGGACAGCACAGGGACCCCTGGGCTCCCTGCTCCCCATCTGGTTGCTCTGGCAGCTCTGGCTGCTCCCTGGCAGATGTGTCCTTTCCCTAGCCCAAGCTGTGTAGGAAAATCCAGAAAATGTAGTGCTTGGCAGCTTTTAAACAGAGGAGATATTTCATAAGGTCATTAAATAGTTAAGATAGTTTTCATTCTACATTCAGATTAATCCATATGTACAAGCTACATACACACAAGAAATTGGAAGGCACAAATGCCGTTGCCCAGCAACAAGAAACTGGCAAAAACTCAAATACTCCACATTTTCAGCAGACAATGGCTCTCTGAGCTCAGCAATCAATAGCATTTGATACAAAGGAAATGCCCAGTTTTATCACACTTGCCATCTAATAACACCTCAAGTGTATTTGTAGCTGAAATACATAAAAACATATCTGAACTCCAGCTGTTTGAATAATGTATTGAAAATTTCAACCTTTTTTTTCTTGAAAGCCAGTAGTAACAAATGAGTTTGTTATTTGTAGGTATTCAGTGAATAATTTATGGAAACAAATGTCACTCTATAGGTTATTCAAGAGATTCAGTTTAACTATCCACGAGCCAAGCTGTTCAAAGCAGACTCAAGCCCATCATAAAAATAAAATCTGAATCAATGTCTCCTTCTTTGTTCCAACAGCTTCTTCCTCATGGTTCTTAGATATCACCTTGGTTTTATGCATGTCCCAAATTTTGTTTCTTCTACTGTCCTTTTCCTGTTTCTCAATTTCCCTTCAGGCTTTTTCCATCAAGTTCTTTCTTGGCTCCTTCATAATTTCTCCTCTCCCCTTAGGGACCGCTAATATTGGCTTAGAAGCTGAATTTGTGTTAACCCACCCCCACACATGGGAAGTTGCTCCTTTGAGGCAGCGAGTTTCCCACTTGGCACCTGACAGAGGCAAGCATGGCCCCACAATCTGCAGCAGAGATGGAGCTGGGAGCTGCTGGCCCACAGGGAGGAAAGCAGGTCACCGTGCCCTCAGAGAGGAGCTATGGAGCTAGGAAAGGGGTTGCTGCCAGGGCCAGGATACAGCACAAAAACATGTCTTACAAAATCTGAATTTTCTGGTGTTGAAATACCATGATGAGAACTTCATTACCATTGTCTTTCATTTTACTAATAAATCTTGGCCATCATCTGCTTAATGCTTGTCATCCTGATAACACCACAGTCAAACATGGGAGAGAGGGAGAGGCATTGCTAGAAAGCACACTATCTGTCCAGACTTAGGTACCTCTCTTACAGCAACAGGACCCAGTGTCTGGCACTAATATTTCTTAATTTTCTTAATGGGATATAGAGGGATCCTAAACAATTAACTTAGACTAGGTGTCTAAATATAAGAAATTGAAAGTTGGATCAGATTAATCCCCTCCTATTTTCAGAATTGCATCAGCAGTCCACAGTGGTTCATTATTTTTTTCCTTCATATGACATAGTAAAACTTGAAGGAGAGTGTATATTTTAGAAAAAAATAATCTTGAATTCAAAATGTTAATTAGCGATTAATCAGAGTGGCAGGTATAAAAAAGGTATTAGATACAGAGCTAAACATTATTTCAGGGATCCTCCTGGAAACTTATAATCATGGAGAATGAGTTTTTACAAAATTTTCTGGTAGTTAAATGCAGCTTTCTCATCTGAGCTGAGATATGCTGAGATTGCTGAGATATAATTATGTTTAAATTTTTTGGTATATGTTTAATTTAATTCCACTACAGAATAGTGGAAAAAGTTATGTCAGTGAAAGAAGAGATGTAGGAGAGTAGAAGAAGGTTGGCCTTGGGGGGATTATATTTTGAAGTTATGTGTAGAATGGTCCTAACAAACAAGTTAATGTTTAAAAGTTTCTTTGTTCCTTTTATCTCTAAAAAAATGCAATATTTCCAAGCCTATCAACTTTTGGTTATTAAATTATCAATATCAGTGATATTATTATCCTGTTAAAAAGAATCCTATATGATCATAAATCAAGCACATTTTGGTTTGTGGGTAAACAGACTACCTAAGGTAGAATACCTTTTAAAATTTACTACCTTCAGAAATTGTCTGAAAAGTGCAAATTATATGATGTTACCTAAGTTAACACTTCTCATGTGTTCATTCTTCTAAGGTTAAACTAAAGTCTTGTTTCCTTGCTTTTATAATGAAAAAAACCCAAAACATTCATGCAAGACTCGGAGAGCTTTCTGTTTCCTTTCACTAAAACAAAATTATATCTGTCTTGAAAAACATCGTTTCCTACATGTGTCTTGTGATTTTGATCCTGTATCACTGAAGGTGTAACCTCAAAGAGGCTAGGTCACAAAAAACAGCTATAAAAAGAACCATTTGAGGTTATTTTTATTTGTTTTCTGGAATGTGTGCTTTTATGGCTTTTTAAGTCATATTTCCTATTTTTTATCTGCTTCTGTAAAGACAGGATGCTTAATAAAGAAGATATACAGAAAAACCTTGAAGCTGAAACTCTTAATACACAAACCCAGGAGATGGTTCTGGAAAAACAATGTGATTAAACCAGGAGATTTGGCAAAGGTATGATTTAGGGAAAGCACTCAAATATGTCCTTCCAGTAATCCCAGATTTAGATTTCAATGACAGAGTTAAAGTTGAGCATGATTTGAATCAGGATGAACAACTCTGAACAAAGTCAAAGTGAAGTTGAAAAAGAACTTTACAAAGCAAAATCCTGACTTCTCTGAAAGCAACACAAAACGCTTATTGATACTAATTGATTTTTCTTTTGCAATTGCTATCCTTTCTTATGTATGTCTAAATAACCCATCCTTTTTATAAAGAAAGAACAGAATGGGGTGGGTTTTTTGCACTATTGCTCCTATATCTTATCATTCTATCTATCTATTATCTTTAATTCTATCATTTGTATTTTCATATGAAATACTATTCTTATGGACTGCATGAAAATATCTTTTAATGGATTTTTAGTTTATAGAAGTTAGTTTTAATATTCAGAAATTAAAATGGTACATTTTATTGCATTGTTTTATCTATTCTTATCCACTTCATTTTTATGGCACAAATTAATTTAGTACCTCAGCACCTCATAAGTTGTAGGCTTTTTCTAACAGCGTATTTGTGAACAATAGCAGTGAAATATAACAGTAATATCTTCACTTAACAGTGCAGAACTAAAGCAGAAAAAATAAGGGTCTGATTCAATAAAACATTAAGGAATGTTAAACAGACATTATGTTAAGTACTATAATACTAGTTTATTGGTGCCTGAAAATAATAAAAAAAAACCCAGCTTTGAATTCAGCACTTTGCTTATGGAGTTGCTGGGACGAGTCAGGCACCTGAGATGGCCAGTGCAAACTTGCCAGCACAGTCAGTAGACATCTCCCTGGACTGATTGGGAGGTAGAAGGCACGAACCCTAGCACAGCAACCAGAAAACAAAATCTTTTTAATAAAAAGTGCAATCGGTCACAGGACTGAAGGGTAAAAATCCTTGATTACTCATTCACATGGAAACACTCAAACCATCATGGTCCATCGTGGTCCTGCTGTCCACCCACTATTAAGAGAAGAATCCGATAATTGCAGAATGCACAACTTCAACAGAAATGCCGGAGCGTATTTTCACCCAGCCTCTAAACAAAGAGTTAAGTGACTTGCACAGAATGTACCTTAGTTTAGATTTGAATTACTTTAAGTGGAAGAGGAGAATTAACCCAAGATGTCAGCTATATATCAATGCTCTAACCATTCATTTACTATATGGAAAGGGGTATTACATGCTGGTATGTTGTAAAAGGTGGGGTTCATTATGACTGATTTTTAAGTACTACTAACTCTATCAGCTTTTAAGGTAGTGAAAACACGTAATATTAAATTTGTGAAAAAAGGTGGTTGAAAGAAGTCTCACTACCAACTTCAGAAATCCAGTGTTTATGCCTGAACTTCTATTACTTCTCTTTCCTACTTTCTTTCAATTTTTAGAGCTGTAGATATCTATTTAAGTAGTAGCTCTTAGAATAATTATAAGGAATCTATGAATAAATCCCAGATCCTTTAAGATTATTAAAACAGACATTGTAATAAACTAGGTTTTGCAGGTAGACTTGGTGAGAAGCCTATGAGGGTCGGGGGCTGGTTTCACTGAAGGAAACAGAACTGGGATGTCCAGTATTTGCTTACAAATTTCCTGTGACCAACAAAAGTGAATAATTGTCAAATCAACAAGAAAGTTAAACCAGAGTTAGGATTTGAGTTGATGCCCAACAAACAACTGCATATTTCAGGTGCAAAGTACCTCTGATTTAGCTGCTTCCTTGATGATAGAAGATACCGTCTTAATAAAGTTGATCTAGATGACTACCAAACTAAAATGTCCCCGTTAATGAACTGTAGGAGTACCCTAAAGTACAGATTATTATTTTTTTCAGAAGCCAGTTATAGATATAATTAAGACCATAGCTATAAACTGGCTAGACCAATTGACCCAGAGGATTTTGTTAGGCCAATCCCACAAGATGGCTATTTTAAACAAAATGCATGCTTAATTTTGTTCAGGTGATTCGTGTGGTAGGAGACAGTGCATTGCTTTTTTTCTTTTGGAGGGAGTCAGTCAGTCCACACTGACCTTGAGGAAACAACAGTTGAAGAATGTTTTAGTCTTAGAAAAACTGTCAGTTAACTTTTAGAAAGAGATTAATTCCCAATGGTGGAAACCATGGATTTGCGGAACATTAATTCCTCATCACATGGACCAAATTCTGTTCCTACTGCTTTCTTTGGTAAATTTTTACTAACTTCACTGGGATTACAGTTGATAATATTTTTCTGTAGGATATTAATTAACAAGCATTAGTATACTCCACTTATGCATGTAAATATTGTTATTCAACAAAACTCCATATTGTTCCATCCTCTGCTCCGAAGTATTTACAAATAATTATCTGTGCTAAGGAACATTAACAAATCCGAGAGTTATAGGAAAACTATGGGAGGCATCATCAGCTTCTTTCATTCAATTTTTCATAACTTTAGTTTCCATGACAACAAAGGAGGCAATTCCACAAATCCAGCAGCTCATTATTTGAGACAGTTTGCTGTTTTCTCTGGAGAAGTGAAACATGTTTTAAGTCTCTTGTAAGAAATTCATAATTCAATGGGTGAAATTTGAAGCAAAACTAATTAAAGTGAAGCCCCTCTTTGGAAACAGGGTATATTTTGTGAAGAACACTTAGCCTTATATTGGTTCTTTCTCCACTCCCAACTCACTGACTTATGTTACTAATATGTCTTCTATTGGTTTTCTGTGACAAAATCTGACATAATTTGAACTCTCACTAAGAAAGAAATACTTGTAAGGTCAGGAAGAAATTAGGGTTGGGTTTGTTGTTTTTTTTTGTTTGATTTGGGTTTTTTTTGTCTAAAACACAGCATCAAGAAGAACTCTGAAATTCCCCAGACAGTGACTGAAATTACTGTTGATCTCAGTCATGCGTGAACTGTCATTATGTTAGGAAACACAACAACCTTTTAAAAATACAAGTTTTTATTACTAAGCAAGGTCCCAAGTCCTGCTAAGAATTGTTCTAAGAGTTATTTATTCTTATGTGTTATCCACCTAAAGGCAAGCAATTTTCTCAAGAAGGCTCAAATCAGGTTTGTCATAAAAATACAGGTTTCTTTGTCAATGACCTGGAGAGTATGGCATACCTTCCATATTTTTGACTAGTTCTCTAAATGCAGGCAAGGTGAGAGAAAATATAAACCAACGCAAACATTTGAATCACGAAATGTAAGCAGAAAAACCTTTAAGAAAAAGCATTTCTTGCTATTATCACCATTTAAAATGCAATACCATAATACATGTATATCCAATTTCAGGAATTGGTTTCAAACAAATCCTTCCACAGGTTTTAAAAGGTCACATTAGCAGTGATCCTGATGGAATCAGATATTGTAGGAAATTGTTATATTCTTCACAGTCTTCTTATATCATTACTGAACAATCCTTTTTATGGTATGAAGATAGCCTTATTATGACAATTTCAGACCTTTGAAAGCCTGACACCATTGTTGAGCAGTAAATGTATTGCTTGCAATGTTGCCTGCATTTCCGAGCTAAGAATAAAAACAGGTTACTTGCACAGAAGTTCAGGTCTGTTAAATCTGAATTCACCCACAGCTTGTGTTTCCTGATATCACATGAGATTCTTGGATACTGCAAGTTTTAGCTAGGTGCCAGAAAAAAAGAAATCAAAAGCTGCACCAAAAGAGAGGAAGTGTCAAGTATCATGTAGTGGCACAGCAAGGTCTTTCAACAAGAAGAAACCCAACCCAAAACATTTAGTAAAAAGAAATGTAGCTTGCAAATGGCAGGAAGGTCTTAAGTAAAGCAGCAGCAGAGACATGTATGAGGGAACCAAATCTTCCCCTTCTTCAGCAAAAAAAATACATAATGTTTCCCTGCAAGCAATCCCAGACTTCCTTGACTAATTTCTGATCTGAAGAAGGACACCTAGGGTGTATCCAGCTCTTCTTCCCTAGACACTAGTCCTTATCATCCTCATGGGAATGCCCATAAATAAATCCTCCTACCTGGAAGTGATTTTCGCTAGTCCAGGTGACCTGAATGTCCTCAGAATATCCTGACTTCTGTACTAGGGCAAAATGTTGTTTATGAAACCATTACATTAAGAAAAGGCTGATTTAAAAGGGATTCATCTGGAAAGACTTCAAGTCAAAAGACCTTGTTAAAAGTCTGAAATATTACCCTGACTCTTTGTTTTCCCTCCTTCCTGAATGTGTCTTGGAGGTGCCGGTTTCCAACCCTCAGCTGTTTCTAACTTGACTTTAGCATCCAGACTCCAGTTGTGAGTAGGATTGCTCAATACTAAAGACCGATTTCCAGCTTGTGATCCATACATTCATGAGGTGCCATGAAATACTTCTAGGGAAATAACAAAATACGACCTAAAAAAAACAGTGGCATATATTGTTATGCAGCACTCTGTGTATCTGTTTTTTTTTCTAAAGTATTCTATGCCATCACTAGAAAAATTTATGTAGTCCACAACTGGTAACAAGAACACACTCCCCACCCTCCTCATAATGCAACATATGATATAAATATATTATAGTATTGTAATAAGTAAAAAGATTATTACATTAGAGGATCTAAATAACCTATACATATTATTTTTGACTGAACTTAGGCTTTATTTTATATTAGCATTAAATCCACCAGTGAATTTAAACATATAAAGTAGTAAAATGAGTAACTACATAAGTATTGAGCTTCCTCTGTAGAAGTCTGTATTTTGTATTTAGAACTGAGTTTTGTAAATTCTTTACTGACCTAGTGGTTGAATAAAGACACATGTTTATTCAGACTATACATTTGTTAACAGTGTTTTGAAATGATGTCTTGGCTATCTCTCAAAAAAATGTTGTTTGGGATGTGTGAAGGAAACCTGGAACGATACGATTTCTGCTAAGATTGTACTTTATCGTTTCTGCAAAGGATAGAAGAAACTTTTATTCACCTGCCTCTAAAGTGAACTGAGAGCATCAAAACTAGGAGTTGTTGGAAATTACTTTCTTCCCAAAATGCCCTCTGCATGCTGCCTAAAAGCAGCAGGTTCTACAAAATGCTTTCCTGTGCTGTTGTCACACCACCAAACAGATTTGCCTTTCAAAGACATGGCCCTGGGTGCATGTCTCAGGTAAGGCATTTGTTCCTCAGCACCAGAGGGAAGGTGACTTACGCTTGTTACAGGCTGTACTACTCCCTCTACACTGATATATGGTATTTCTGAGATGAGGAAGAAGTCTCTTGCCGTAGCCATTTGAAAAGGGTGGGGGAGTAGTGAGAAATCAGTGGCTTGACATGAATTGACTGCATTTTTCTTTGAGGTCATAAAAATCTGTGTGTTCTCTATCACAGAGACAGCAAGGTCTTGAGGCACTGTGTTGGTGTTACCATCCTCAGACACTAGCAAAAATAAATAAAAATATGCTCATCTGGAGATCTAGCAAGCTTGTCTTCACAGCTTGAAAATTACTGACACATGAAATTAAGGGCTATGGTCCACAAGATCTATCAGGTCTTGAGATCAGATCCTTGAACTCCATCATTCCAAGAAATGATAGACTGCAATGGGGGCAAAAAAGGTTAAAAAAAGAAACAGGGAGGAGAAAATTTGGCATGTTAGAAAAACAAGGTGGAAATTCTATTGCCTTCAATAGATCAAAATTTTACTCCAGGAATCAATTAAATGCAATGAAATTAATACAAACTGATGCAGTTATGACTAATCATCACACCTAATCACATGCCTGTTTTTTAAATAAGAAAACGTCTGGATAACTTTACTACTACTACTACCACTACTATGTCTTTATGACAGAAGTTTAATTTTATTTTAGCAAAACAAACAGAAAAATCTGATGTTTTATTATTAGAATAGTTCTAGTGAGTTTAAAAACAATGGAATTGGTTTTTATTACTTCATTTTCTGGAAGATATAATAATTTTTATACTATGTTGACACACTACGTGACAAATGAGATGCTAACTCCACAGGGCATTGCTACCTAGTATGAGTTTTATACTGTTTGAAATCTACCCATTGAGAGTAACGGCATGATTTTACGTTGAGACAACAGCTGCTGCGGACTCCTCACCTGGTCCATGTGTCTGCAAAGAGGAGCACAGATCTGGCAGTAGAGGCTGGAGCCAGGGAGGTTAGTTTACAGCACTGTTTTTTCAGGGTGACTTTTTTTGGCAGGGATCAGGCTGCACACCAGTAAATTGCAAAGCTAAGATTGTTTGATTTCAAACGAGTCTGCTTCTTTACTTAGAGATTTCTCTTCATTCCATGTTGAAAAAAAAAGGCAGAGATCAAGAAAGCAGGCTTTGCTGATTTGAAGACGAGCAAGAAGTGGATTCATCTGGAAAAAAATGTATTGTTTTGAGGCTCTCTGGAGAAAACATTGTTGCAAAGCTCTGTGGGAAAGGGATATTAATAGGAAAAGTAGAAAAAAAGTTAGTGTTCCTTCTCTTTTACCTTGGAAGCCAGTAAAACCCCAAATGAAGAAACATAATCAAGATACTGACTTGGAAAGAACACACTATTCGCTCAAGAAAATTGGCCAGCTGCCAGAAACATCACATAAGATTACTGGTTTCTTTTGCTGTTCCCCGGGGCTAGCCTTTGTTTGACAGTTACTTGTCCTCTAAGACAGCCTAAGAAAAGGTTCAAACTAGTTCTTCATATGATGTCAGGGTGGAAAAGCAGTATCTTCAGTCTGAACATCAGTTTTCTTGATTTTCTACAGAACAATTCCAGACTATGATAAGCTGAGCTGAAGCAATCTTACCTCCAATTTTCAGGTAGCAAAACAATATAACCAGAATAGTATTAGAGGAAAAGGAAAAGTATCTGAACATTATTAGTATCGAGTACTGCAATAAAAATAACATCAGCCTTCAAAATAGATGGGCAACTAAGGAGATCAAGTCTTCAGTGGCATGACTTCAACACTACAGCAGTTTCTTATTATCTGTTTTAAAACTATTTTGTCCCTCTGTGTAGAAAAGTGATTACTACCTTGGAAACCACCATTCTTACCAACAGATTAATTACTGTATGGATCCAGAGTAAAATCAGACAATGGAAAGCTTTTGCTTTTTGCTGAGTATCTAATGTCTTCACATTTTAAACAGACACACACACATGCACACATGTAGTGTCTTTTTAGTCTCTGTTTCCCACTGCAGGTCAGAACTGCAGTGACATGGAAGACTGTAGAACATATAATGCTACAGATAATCCTAAAATACTCATATTCATTTTACAAAGGTACACCAGGAAAAAAAAAAAAGTCATAGCTACCTACTACTCATGAATCATTCTGCTATTTAAAATGTTTTGGAAGAACAATCAGAATATAAATAAATAATATCTAATTTGATTGCACCATGAACAGAAGAAGATATGCATGACGTGCAGGCTGAATTGTGTTCCCATAAAGCATTTGGTAAACAGTGCCAAGTAACTGATATAAAGGAAAACAGGACAGTCACTTATGATTTGCCCCACTCTCTTCTGCTGCCCACTAATGGACTGGTTTTGCTGGATGCTGTTCAAAGGAAAAAGGACTATCTCCACCACACAGGAGAGAGCGGTGCCAAGCCAGCATGGTCCCCACTTATTAATGTTCTTCCCTTAATATTAGCCGGTGGGAGGAGGTTACTGAAAGGAGTTGAAGTGGTGACCAGCTTACTCTCTCCCTTGTCCAAACAGAGATCACCCTTCCTGCTTCACGTGATGGACACTACACTGCCAGGTTGGGTGGGTCCTCTTCACTGTGCCTCACTACAGCTCCACATCAATTGCTACTTTTTTTTTCTCAGGTAGGGCTCTAGCCTATGGATTCCAACCACAAATAAGCATAATTATCCTGAGTGGGTGTCAAAGAAATGGCAGTCCCTTGAATTTAAATTCAATGGTGTACCAGGATTGTGTTTGCAAAAGCCTTCTGGAACGAAACCTGACATTTAAAAAATACTCACCATTTTATGAAATATTCCCTGTTGTACATACAATGTTGTTGTTAGAATACTACTCCAGAAAACAAAATAATCCCTTCAATTATGCTTTTCCCCAGAAACTTTTCCACAGTGCATAAGTAATTGTATTGAGGTATTTGTCAATCAAATTATGTAAACAAGCTCTTGGTGATGACTGTACTTGGAAAATATCCATTTACCCATAACACTCAAGAGAAAAATCAAATTTTTAAGTTGCCACAATTTATCTATAATATATATTTTGTCTTAGGAGAAGAACAATCAGGAAAAAATCTGCATAAATGCACAAGGGGCTTTTTCTGCTAAATATCTGGATTGGCTTCATTCGTTGTAAATCTACAAGATAAAAGTAGAAGATATCCTATACAAACTATCTAACTATTTTACAACCTTATGTGGTAATAACTTTATAATTTTGGTAAAATTGAAAGATCTCTAAATAGGAAGTATATGCCAGGGTAGCACTGTATCTTTTGAAGTATTAAAAGGATACTGCTTCCTCAGAAGGTATTTTGCACATAACAAATATAATCAACTAAGCTACAAAAATTTATAATTCTGTGATCTATCTCAAATGAAGGCTAAGAACTAATATTACTGAGCTGAATGAAATGATTTCCAAAACAATTATAGAAGATTCATGGAATAATCTTGCTACTGTAGATAATAGTGGTTTTAAAATCTTCAGTGGAAAGGCCTGTTTTTTCCCCTAGACACCATACATTTAGAGGTCTCCAGGGTGATATAGTGGATTATAAAAAACAGTAAAAAATACTCTTGAAAATATTCTTGTACTTCAGGATTGTTAGGTGTTACAAGTATAACAGCTATTACTATTTTTATGTGGAGTATCACTGCCTCTTTTATGATGCTCGTTATTTTCAGTAATACTAAATGAGCTGAATTTATGCACATAAATTAGTACGTCTACATTTTCATTTTTATTACATGTATACATCACAGAGTTGTACAGATTAATAAAAAGATCCTTTTCATGGTTAAGAGAGCAGAAGAAGAGGCCAGTGAAATGAATATCAATAAGAAATTGTAGAAAATCAATAGAGGAAATTAAAGGAAAAAAAAAAGAAGCTCTATATCTGACAGTAAGGAAAATAAAACTAATTTAAGGTCTATTTAGGACAAAAGGAATCCTAGCAATGCTATTTCAGGAAGAAACTGATTTTAAAAAAATCATAAAGGGCTCAAATTTTCTATAAATATTTCTACTCACTTTCTGGGGAAAAAGCAAAATGAGATATACATTGTGTATTTCTCATACAAAAAATGATTACTAAACAGGTTACTAGATGGGTAAAAAGCCGATGGATGACTACACTCAGAAGGTCATGCAATGCTACCTGAGGCTGGTGACAAGTGGAGTATCACAAAGGCCTGTCCTTGGACCTGTCATGTCTAACATCTTTATTAGTGACCTGGACACCAAATTTGGGATACCAATCGACACACTTGATGGCAGAGCTGCAATTCAGACCTAGGCAGGCCAGAGGAACAGGCAAAGAAGAACACTGGGGCAAGGAAAAATGGGAGTCCTGGACCTGGGCTGGAAGAACCTGACACCACACCATAAGGTCCACTCTGAACTTGAAGGCAGAACATCCTGACCTGGATGAAAACACTGTTTCCATAATCTAGAGTGACTTCAAGCAATGAAAAATACCCAGTAATTTACACTGGGTTGTGAAAAGCAGCAGCAGAGTAGAACCCATAATATGATTGATTTAATTATGCAGAGGGATGAACTCCTGCCCGCTCTTCCCTGCGTCAGTGCACAGGCTGAAACCCTTCCTCCATGACCCCATCTGAAGGCTGCCCTGACTCTTCCCAGTGGACTGGGCACTCAGCTCTATGTGACACTGCAGAATAACCTCAGCTCAGACCTCTGTGAAAATGCTGTGAGAAGGTCTGTAAAGAGACAGAAAAGATAAAAGTCTCACCCAGGGGTAGGATTTTTGGAGACAGCATTACCAGTAGCTCACAGATACAAGAGAGAAAACACTGGCATGAAAAGGCTTGAAGTCCCAATGGGAAAAAAACAGGGAGTCTAGTCAGGCTGGTATGTTTCATTGGGAACCAGAGGTGATGGATTAGGTCAAACTGTCAGTGTCATTAGGGCTGATGCAGCTGGTGGCAGGTGGCAACTTGAAGCATGGAGAATGTGTGGTGGGGTCCAACCCTTCCAACAGTGGGCACGCTGATGTTTTTATGATGCATCTTAGACTAACAGCTCATTAACTCCTATGTCCTACATGTTAACCAATACATTTTTGCTTTGTAATTTAAAAGTGCATATATCCTGGCTGAAGACGTATGAGGGAACTGAGCCAAAGAAGAGCCATAACAACACTGCAGCAGCACAGCAGTCACTTGGGTTAAGCTTGGGGCACTGTCTTGTCTCACAGATGGGTCAATATTTGCCAAGACTCCACTTACTAATTGGAATTCCTCTGGAGATCTCCTCCAAGCATTTTCCAGGAAGGGGGAGCACAGAATAGGCACCTAAAGACAAAATTACGAAGTCTGACCTTGTGCTACTTGTGCCTCCATTAACGAGCTCACTATCGGGATATCTATCAAGCCTCTAACCAGGTCTCCTGTGACTTTGTTTTTTCTTCCCACATAGTTCCACAGAGAAGACGTCATACAAAATTGCTCTGAGTTACACCAACAGAGGAACAGTCAGTGGGAGATGTCACTATTATTTACCGCTGACAGATAGAGGTCATGGGCTGAGAATGTGTCCAAGGTTTGGGAAAGCAGATTAAGCAGAGATTAGTAAATCCCAGCACCACAGAGTGCTCCATTAAAAATCCCTGTATATGGATGAAATGGATGTCAACAGACTTGCTTCTGGCCCTCCACCCCCAGTTCTGTCCGCGAAGTCACCAGCCCTGTTGAAAACTCTTCCAGCTGAACCACTGCAGGGGGATGCAGGCACACCCTCTGCATCATTTCAGGTGGGTCCCCAGCAGCAGAGGCTCACCTGGCTAAGAGCATTTGAGCTGCCTGTGACGCTGGAACCACCAGAACGTACAGCCACAGCAGGCAGCACCCACGGGAGAAAGCTGAGCCCAGGGAAGCTGTGGAGTTGTGGTTAGCTTCTTGCCACTGTGCTTAGTTTCTGCTGCAAGAAGGGCTGTTTTTCAATACTATTAGCCAGGCAGCAAGCTCATATGATAAATTGAGGGGTTGTGGCCAAGTCTCTTATTTAGCATGAGATAAGCGCATAGTGTAGTGGAAAACAAGATGTTGTGCAGCCTATAATATCTTGTGGAACAGTTAGCATTGCTCAGCTTTGGTGTCTTTATTAAGAGAAAAATATTGATAAACTGGCAATTAGCTCTCAGAAGAGCAAAAGAAATATATACTCTATACTGCAAGACTTCAGGGTTTCTTTCTATGTAGATGAGGAAGTGCAATTACACATGTAACCGTTACAATTTTGTTCATCTAGCTGGCAAAGCTAAACCACCATATGTCCACAATTGTAACTGGATAGCATAAAATTAAAAATAAGAGATATCACTGAACAGCTCACAAAAGTTTTCCATCCTCTAATGCCAGAAATAATTTCAAATTACAATCAGTGAGTTTTAAGGAATGTGTGCAAAACTTCAATTAACGATCAAGTCTTACAGACTTCGTTAAACCAGTCTACCAGGTTTTGATCTTAATGTCCCTTCTTTTTTTTTTTTTTTTTAATTATTTATTAATCTATGAATTGTCGTCTCCTGATGAAATTCAGCTCCATGACTCCACCCAGTGGCCTTTTCTTAACCAAGAACAAAAAGTCCCTGAAAAGTGAGTGCTTGCACACATGGAGTACCAGTGGAAGCATGGGGGCTGCAAATCATTGCTTTCAATTTTTCCTGTGGAGTGGCTCAGCTGAAACGTAAACAGGTATTTGATATTACCTTCTGAAGTTAGATAACCACAAATGTGAGATATTTAACAATGTTTTTAAATTATCTTCATAATATGTTTGCTGTTGCTATAGAAACAGTCGCTGGGAAACATCCAAATCCAGTTGGCACTAGGGAAAACTTGAATTTTGGAGCCTGTTTTTTTTTTTTTTTTTTTAAATTTAAAACCCTGAAATTATATTTTAAAATAAATACAAAACAGATTACAACATATATATGTATATATACACAGTGCCTTTTGGTAACAAATAGCCCTTTGCTTTGTACTTTCCACACTAAAGTATTTTCTACATTTTTTTCCCAATTGATATTATTTAGCTACTTGCAATGGCATACCTGTTTTAAACTGAAAGTAATATCCTGGATATATACCCTACAAGCTTATAATTAAGGTCTGTAGATGTGAACTTCTCTGTTAAACTACATGAGTTACTTCATTACCTAGGTGCAATGGTTTTGTAAAACACTGGTTCATCTGAACTTTTATTCTGAATATTGTTTACATTAAGAAACACACAGAGTGATAGAATGGTTTAGGTTGAAAATTATCATCTAGTTTCAGCCCCCCTGCCATGGACAGGGACACCTCCCATTAAATCAGGTTTCTCAAAGCCACAGTTCTCCCAGCTCTCTGTGCCTCCCATCCCCTTTTTTTCTGTAGGGCCCCCAACTAAACTGCAATGTGTCACTTCCATTAAAAAACACAGTCTCACGAGGAAGTGCACTCTTAATACATGAAAGAAGAAAACACAATTCAGGTAAATACTTTCGTCCCAAGCCAGGAAGAAGAACAAGATCTTGTTCTCCACACTAGTTAGAGAAGTAGAAAATACAGTTCTCTGATCCCCCATCAGTTTAATGATGGCATCTTCCTTATATGTAATACCAAAACCACTTCAGAATAAATCTCCTCTTTCACGTACAATAGCCCTGCTACAATCTACAAAGAACTCTTTACGATTTATTAATACTACCATAGAACTGAAGCTAAAAGACAATGAAATTAAAGGATAATAAAAAGCTTTTCAGCCTGTAATTAATCTGCAACTGCTAACAGATGCAAATTCTGCAGTCTTCAGTACAAATTAGATTTTGGTGGAGTAGGAATAACGCCTCAAACATATTAGATAATAATTCAAACTGCAAACAACTCGTACACTAATCACCTATTCTGACCTAATCTCACACTCTATTTTTTAGTGTACAGGTCAAAGAATCATTTCTGGATTGAGTTCATAATTTTTAAGAGACAACACCTTTTTGAGAGATACCTCATGCAAACTGACTGACAGAGATGCTTCTGGATGTTCCCGCTTTTTGGTCGTTCTTTTGTTTTGTCTGAGGTAGCTTATTTTCACACTTGCCAGATGACATTCTGAGGAAATAAAGAAACATGACAGTCTTCCTTGCACATGATAGTTTCTGGTTAAGCTCACTTCTGGTTAGTTGGTTGGATTTTTTTCCTTTTCAGTCACAGCTTTTTCCTTAAATAGTAAATATTCAAACTTCACCGTGCCCACATTTTTGTTTTGTGAATCCAAATCCAAGGAAGGCGATGACCTATGGTAAAAAAGTTTACAATACAGCCCAAGAATCTTCAGAAAGTTAAAATATTTAAAAATTAAGGGTGCTACTGTGAAAGTTATGCCTGTATTTTATTTTTGCACAATACCTCTACCTTTCAGAACCCAGGAAGCTGGTAAACAATCTTCCTTTCCATCATATATGGAGTATTAAATGTAGGTCCACTTTCTATTCAAAAAACCTTAGGATTTCATGACTTGTGCAGGATGAGGGTACGAGCAATATTCAGAATTTACTTGAAATATAAAACTTTCATGAGAAATTCCTCCTGCATGCTACCTACTGCCTGTGCTAGCTCAGGATTCCCACAGAAACGTGCTTAATTCTAACATCTTGTGACAACGCACTCAAAAATCTGGTGTTTCTGAAAGCTTCCAGCATGGTACTGCTCTTAACGTGCCTGCCTAACACCATGTAACTGCTCACTTGCTTTTATGGTGCAGTCTGGTGTGATGTAATGAAAAGTACTCTGCCAGAAATAAATACAAATCGTAAGACTTAGGTTCCAACTTAACGGGAAAAAGAACCCTACGAAACAACACAAGCGGTCAGTGGATGGATGAGGTAGCATTTTATTTTCTTTTTTAGTTTCTCTTACTTTGTATGATTAACTTCAGGCATGTTCTTAAGCCCCAGTGATTTAAGGTGGGGCCCATCCCTAAGTGTGCTTGTTCTGAGCAGAGATGGGAAGTGAGGATGTGGGTTGGAAGATCTGTCCTACCCCCACCTATGTGGCTGAAAATTTCACAATCTGCTCTACTATTAAGTACGATACAGAAGCAGAAGGTGATCCTGCATATGTTGTAACCATGTTTTATCCTCTTTGTGCACTCCCAATGAAAATATTTATTAAATACAAAGTGCTTGCCATTTTTGGTGTGATTTATCGCTTTAGTGCAAAGGCAATTTATCAGCGTACCTCCACACCCTACCTCCATGCATTAAAGAACAGAACTCTCTTCAGAGCAGAATACTGTAAAAAAGGATTGAGAAGGAACAGCTCATATACTTTCATGTTCAGAAAGTGAGATTACCACAGAGCGATGTATATAATAGATTTTTAAAATAACACTGACAACAGAAATCACTACCACCTAGACAACTAAACACGGTTTTAAAATAAAAAATGAACATCTTAAATAATTGCCCGAAAATCAAACCAGTGTTTACAGATCCCTATGTGTGGGTATGGATGTGTAATTTATATCACCTTTCTTTTGCTTTAATCTTGAGCACAGTGTATATGAAATACTGTTTTGTTTTTTTTCGGATCTGCAGTGCAATTCAGCACGTTGACACCTATACAACAATTATAAAAATCATACTTGGAATAAATTGATATTTTAATGTGTATTGGTTTATAAACCACTAAATATATTTTAATGCATACCAGATTATTTCAAAAGGAACTCTGTCTACCTCATTAAACCCAAATGCCATTTTCCACCTAAGGAACCAGTTTTATTTATACTATCTATATGAAAAAAAGGAGAAAAGAACCCCAAAATGAAATAAGTCGCATATAAAATCATAAATATCAGTAGAAATTGTGACACAGCATGAAATCATGCTTCTCATAATTTCTACAGATGGACCATTATTTGGAGAAACCAAAACAGCATAAAAAAAGCTTTCACTGCATTGTCTTTGGAGAATGAAATGTATGTGCTGTATTCAAAAGCAGAAATTATATTATAGCATATTTCTCTGAGATGACAAAAATGCATATTAATGATTATAGTGGAATACAAAATAAAGTATATTACAGCTTTATATCTGAGAAGAGACATCCTAACTCCAGCAGATATATGCTCCATGATCCTAAGTGCAAAATATTGCTTTTTTTAGCTATGATCAGAAAATAAGATGCAAACTGTAAAAGGACACTGAAAGGAAAGCAACTGCACTTATGAAAAATAAGCTTGGTTTTAACTTATCAACAGACAAGGTTATAAAATATTTGGTATTAGTGGACGTTTTGTGTCCAGTAGAGTTGTCTGATGAAGTTTGATGACCTAATGTTTTCATATAACTTTTAAATACTCAGCAGCCTGGATCCAGGCTTCAATATCGTGTTGCCAACCATCAGGGATGCTGAACACACTCATTTTGTGCCATCTATATAAACACACAGTAAATTTTCTAGAAGCTTCACATGCTCAATATCTGTACAGATCAGCTGTAAAGCTTCCTGCCATAAATCTGATGAGCCTGGGCCAGATCAGACATACTGGGTCTGCACTGAATGCAGAGTTTGTATGTGCACAGTAAATCCTAAATGCTGAGACCAGATGAACTTCCTGCCAATGAGACAGCCCCATCTGTGGAGGGCAGCTATTCCCATTCCTCCCTGGAAAGTCCTCAACAAAAACACAGCAGGTCTGTCATCAGGGAGCAAACCCCAAACTGGTGTAAGTAGGAACCATAAATTCTATTGGCCTGAAGACTGTTTTAATCATAAACACTCAACTGGCTTATGAAGCTCTTGGGGAAAGAACACCAGCCTGACTGGTGTGGTGGACACCTCTACATACAAAACTAGAACCAGTCCTTGAAACCAAGAACAAATAAAAAAATAATAATTGTTAAGTATTCAATTTAGGATTTTATTATTTTAAAAGTGCATTTATTTTACCTTATATTTGATCTAACTTAACTGGATAATAAAAACTGTATCATACCCTTGTTTTTGAGGCCTTCCATGGTGTTAAATCTTCAGTGCATAAGACTACCACATTACAGTCGCTCCTCTACTCCTATGTCTCAATACTAGTACTGTTTATGGCTATTACAGAAGAATTAGAGTCTATACCTGCATTTTATTTCCATAATGCTTTTATTTGCTCACTGCTTCCCAAATTATTGACAGCTACTTCAAAGTGAAATCCTGCTGGAAGCTAGAGAACCACTACTCCTATACATACCCATTTTGTAGTTTCTGTCATCTTCAGCAACGTCTGAAGTGACTTCTGATTAAATAGATGAATCCTTTTCTGTCCACTTTTGTGGACAGAATTAATTTCCCAATTAAAAACATGAGTTGTATGATTTCATGACACAGGGCACATTTACCACTAAAAATTTCTAGCTACTGGCTATCTCTCAGGAAGAAAAGGGTTTAGTCACTAATACAATAAATATAAGCGCATGACCTAAATGAAAAGGTGATACTCTAGCAACTAATCTATAGAACTGTCCCTAATTCCCTGAGATATTCAAACATAATTGATAAAAGGAATCCTCATGCTAGAAAGTACCTAAATGAACAGGTTAGTTGCAGTCCACTGTTACTTCTGACTACAGGTTTCCAATAACGGAGAGGAATACAAGCTAAATGAGTTGGTAAAACAACTTTATCTAGATTAATTTATCATTTGTTTTCTTGGCACTGGGCCCCACTTGGCCCTCCTTGTAGCTAGATATCTACATTCAAATCTGTGTATACACATAAAAAAAAAAAAAAAAGGAGTACTATTTGTTTTCTTCCGTTTCAAAATAAACTGTTTCTTTGATTAGAGGAGCAGCCTTAAAACACAGTATCAGCTCTCATAACCTGGCAACTATCAAAGGTCAAAACCAGAGGTATTTTTTGTTTGTTCCATTCTGAAGAACAGCAT
>JAOTQQ010000001.1:43194098-43244585 GCA_026546715.1 Gallinago undulata
TAGAAGAGGCCCAGCTGGAAAAGTAAAATCACTGAACAGAAAATTAGTTCTGTTTTACCTCAAACCAGGACAAGGTATCACTTATGTCAAATGTAGTATCATTTTACTTAAGTAGGCAAATGTTAGTCATCATAGCTGCAGGAAGCGTCAGAGCTAGACAACAAATGCTCTACATTATGCACACCATGTTCAGATGGCACTAGGCTCTAATGATTTGGAATTCAGGATATTACACAGCTAAAAGAATTTAAGTTTAGAAATTCAGACCACTTATTTTCAAGTTATTGGTTCCCTTTCTCAGCACAGAATACATATTTTCAGGATGACTATCCTCCACTACTGGACTGATGAAACAAATCAAGACAATGACAAAAGTCATACAGAAGCAAAAAGATATTATTTATTAAAAGTCATTTAATAAAATGTCCATAGGTAACTCAAAACCTACAACTGAGATGTATGCAGAGGTCTATGTATTTTGCTGTATTTTCTGAAGAAGAAACTCCATTTGCAAGTTTAGATTTGGCTGTCCTTTTTTTGTCTTTTTACACAATATTTTATAAGCTTCCATTTTCTTTTGCTTGTACAATCGTTGAGCTTCTTCTCTTTGTTGTTTTCTCTCTTCTGCTTCCTGAAATTAAACAGATGCTTATGAAATAATTACACACCTTCTGCAACTACAAAGCAATGTATAAACAGTATGTTATTTTTTTAAAGATACTGGCAATTAGGTATTGTACTGACACTAGAAACAATCATTACTCTTAAAAGCTTAATCAGGATTCTCAGTGCATACTGCAATCAAAACATATATTGCCTAAAGCTTCAAAAGGAGAGCCAAATTTTCTTCTGTGGAATATCCTACAACAAGATTTGTTGCTAAAATATCTACTGCTTCCTTTCTCTGAAATGAGCTCCTTGACTTTTCTCCTTAAAGTGACGAAGTGGCAAAAATTTCCCATTTTCTCCTCTTGAATGTAAGGAGCAAGTGAGTCTGATCCAGCAGCCCCCATGTAAATGTCTCACCAATCCCAATGTGCTAGGATACTGGACACATCTGTATGGAAATGGCAGATAGGTTATGGGATGCACTTGAAGCTGGAAAGGTTTGTGATACTAGCACAGCACCACAAGCAGCATTACCTACGGCAACTTAATCCAGACTGAACTGTTAGTGACCTGTCCCCCTCAAAGCAACAGAGATTCCCATCTTTACTACAAGATACAAATTTTCCATGTTGAGGGGACAGTATACACACAACTACAACACTAATGGAGGCACTTACACCATATGGATAATCATCATATTATGCTCAGTTTCTATCAAACCGCTTATACCCCCCCTTCCCTAGTGTTTTAATTTTAGTAAGTAATTTGGGTAAACATCCACAAGAAGCAAGCTAACTGGCTTGCTTCACTTATGTCACGTCCTACTGAAATATGCAAGGCATCACAAATCAGACTGAAGGACTGCTTCAGTTCATTTGGACAATTTCTTCTCATAAAGCTTACTCTTTGAAATGCAGTGCCATGCTGACCAAAAAAGCAGATGTTTTTGCAGACTGCCCAAACGCATGATAATTTCTCAATTATGTTTTTGTTTTCCATGGCATAGATAGCTTCTGGAATGTACAAAAATTAATAAGAATGCTCTGTGAAGTAGAATAAAAAATTAACAAGAAATAACACAAGAAAATATTTCTGAATAGAAATCTAAGAAGCTTCAGCAAAAAAAAAACAACTTGCAAAGATAACGTCTCTTCATTCAGAATATTTACACTTATTTTACTGTAGCAATGATTAACATAATTCATTCCTTTTTTTGTTTTAAACCAGAGTAGCATCAACTCTAACTTACCTGTAAGTCATTTCCTATCTAATAATTTTACTGCTGTTCAGCATACTGTTGTAAATAACATCCACTTAAGGTACAAATCAAATGTTTATTCAAGGCAAGAACATTCATCTTACTTAGGTAGTTGCTACTTACATTTGTATTTTTTTCTCTACTAAAACCTAGGTTTTTAATATAGTGTGGAGGCCAAAACTGTGCTTTTAAGATCATTTCCCAAATAAATAACAGCAAATCCAGTGTTTGCTAACATACATGAGGGTTAAGTATGTGACCATTATATCAGTATTCCACATAAATGATTACTGTTACTGTGGCACTTAGTTACTCTTTTTGTTTTGTCTACATATCTTAAATTTATGACCAAAAATGCTAACACCTCCCCTCAGGCAACTCATATCTGTTGCTAAAAGCAAATGCCTTGCAGCCTTGCTGGCCTTTTTTTTTTTTTGTTCCTATTTACTCTAAATAAGCTAGTCATAACATTAATTTCTTTTAGCATGATCTGTATCTAATGTTTAAAAAAGAAGCTCTCATCTGAACAACCATGTAACTCACCCAGAATCATGGATCTTAAACTTCTGCATAAAACTACTCTAAGTTTTCAATACAGCTAAACTGAAGAAATAGTATGCTTCATCTAGCTATATATTTAAGTACTATTTATACAGTAGTTACAGAAATTTAGTTTGTCAGCAGCAAGTTACACAACTTCTACAATGTTACAATGTATGCCATTTTACAGTGCAACAAACTATGTACTGGGAGAGAATAAAACTCATTAAATAAGGATATCTCAAATGACTAACTCAACTGAGTTATTCAACTATGACAATATTAAGATACACCCTGTAAGACTAAGTCTGATTAAATTAGAACAACAGAAAAAATTACTAAATAGTATCCACGGCCAAAATCTTTAATCGTTTCACTGTTGGTCAAAGCACATAAAATGGTAAAATGGTATATACCATATGTATTATATGGCATGTATTATAATACCATAATACAGAGGATGGGTATTTCATTTTTCACCACAAGGTGATGGTATTGTTATTACTTCTCCTTCTATAATATTTAAGAGGTCTAGTATAATCCCCTGGAACTTGCAGATGAAGCTCTACATTTTTCTGACAACAGAATCTTGCTAATAGCAACTGCAAGACAAAAAGAGAAAGAACAAAGAGAATAATAACTTTGAACACCTGCATGCCTAGATATTACTGTCAAACTGAAGACGACTGGAAGAATACCGATACTTGTGTTCCTCTCCTATGGTCCTATGTGGGTACAGATGGAAGACTGACAGGTAGAAATAAATTAATCTAGTCTTTGTCTACAATCAAGACAGACCTCTGTTTAACATTTACCTCCTTCTTTCTAGCACGCTCAGCCTTTATTTTCTCATACTCTTCTTTTGCCTTCTGATTGGACGTTTTCTTCTTAAATTTCCCTTCCGTAGTAAATGACCTGTAAGAAAAAGTGTATGTACTTCAGATACGGACTACCACCAAGCAGGCATAACCATATATCCTGTAGCCACTGCAGAATGAGAGCACAGTATTCCACTCTGTCACTGGTTTTTGCATATTTGTGGAAGTTGATTAGAAATACAGATTTGAAAGATTAGCTTTCTACATTGAATGGATACCTATTTGCACCTGTCTTACATCATACCCAACCCCATTACATGTAACGTAGCGAGCAGCCAGCATGAAAACACAGCAGACTAAACCCTTCCAATGACAAGCGTACAGAAGACTGGACTGCACACACACGTACTTTATCTGCTGGGTCTTAACATGGTTGAGTTTCATGAAGTTTAAAGAGTGACTACAAGAGGGTTTTTTTCCCTATCATAAGAGCTCTTCAGAGCTAGAAAAACAGAATGCACTAATTTAGAGCTGTATTATCTCTTCCTAGCTCTGACATATGGATGCAACCGCAGGGATACAAGGACAGCCAGCTGTTAGCAGACTGCCTGCCAGGGAAGTCAGGCTCACATGGCAAGGTTAAATAGCACAGTACTAACAATGTCTTTCAAAAAATTTCTTCTTGTAGGAGTTGGCATATTATTGTCCTTAATGTTCTGAAATTAGGAACTGAAATTATGTTCCTTCCAAATTTCAATATAAAAAACTTCCCAGATATCTTTTGCCAAATCAGTACAAGAAAACCACGCCATTTACTGTCATACTACTTTGAGTGAATTTTTCTGGTTATTTAATGCTAAGTTGTTTTTTTTCCTGACTCACAATAAAATTATTACATAAACAGTGTGGTAGTAAGGAAATTTCACACCTGAAAAACATAAGCCTTTTTAACATTTAACATCCGTTCACAAAATAAGTTTTTGATTATTACTCAAGTTACAAAAAGTTGAAAGCCACCCATCATTATCTACAAATTTCAGACAGACGAACAAAAAGGAATGAGAATGTATTTCCTCATACTTTCATTTAGAAATACCACCACTCTTCTGGGGAAAAATAAAAATCATCTTTGCTTTATTCTCATCTCCATCTTGTGGCAATATTGTGTAATGACACCTTATCGTCTCAAGTACAAAACTACTTAAATTGCAATATATGCTAAAAATAGAGTTACATAACCAAAGTCTTATTTTCCTATAGTCCCACAGAAACTGAAGTCTATTTAACAGGCTCTATCAATCACACCACCTCACAGATTAACGGTTACATTTTTTCAGAATTATTAATTCTGATTTACAATCACAATTACCATTGTTTAAGCAAAATTAAAAACCCCTCTGCTTTAGGAAAAAAATAAATCACTGCTATTTCAGACATCCCCACGAATTAACTGCCTATTCCAAACAAAACTCTACCATTCTCCCACTGCTGGGCTTAGATCTGACTGTTACTACTCCCTCTCCAGAGCAAATTCAAAGACTTATGAGACTCCTTGTATGGAGAACAAAAGGGCATTATCTCAAGGATTGTACCAGTGATTCTACTTGAATGCTGTTTAAAAACGCTGCCATGACATTGTTAGACCTGAGCGACTATGCTTTTCATTTTACTAACCAAGATTTCAGGGGCAATTACTGTCACACAGGGAAAAAATGGTTTAAGTTGTCTGGCATTTGTTAGACCACAAGTGAGAAACTCCATTTCACGTCTCCCAGTTAATATAAGTAAATTTAAAACAAACCAAAAAATCCCAAACAAACTAACAAACTATTATGACATCTGTATTATTTGAAAGTATTAATTGCTCAAAACCACTTTACCGTCTTAAGGTTTTAATAAATCTTCCATGTCATTTATTTTTTGAAGTTCACAGTTAAAATCTGCCCAAAACCGGACATGCCACAAAAGGATAACTGCACATAGTATTGCGCATTCTAGAGGAAAAACAGTGCTATATGAAGAAGATAACATCAAGCTGGGAACAGAAATATAATGCCAAAATTGTTTTCAACAGTGACATTAATTTAAAAACACTCAGAATCAGTTCAAAGAAAAACTCCATAGATTCAAAAACCACACTGCCTGAAGAGCAGGCTCTTATCTTTGCAGGTATGGTAAGAAATTGGCCAAACACTAAATGCTCTTAGGCTAAACCTTGTATTTAAAGCACAGTGGTAACTGCCATATTATTTCTGTGGAATCAAGCCCTAAACATCGTCAGCTTTGCTTTCCAAATCCAATGCAAACACAACAAAGCTGTGTGTTCAAATCTTCTAACAATTAGGAAAAACAGTTAAGACCTAAGGGCATTTTTAAAGTAAAGAGAAAAAAAAATAATCAGCATACTTAAGTCTGTGTAAAATGTAATATCTAAAAATATTTCTTTAATGATGGCAACAATTACTTGTTTTCAGAGACATATTTGAAAAAAAACTTACTCTGCTGCTTTATTTTCTCCTGATAAAACTGCATCATCTGGAGGCCTTCGCCGTTTCTTAAGCATTCTTTCTTCCTCGGCTAGGTAAAGGTGTTTCAAATGCTCTGGATAAGTATCAGTAAACTGATCATTCTGTTGTGAATGCACCTTTCTTCCCTTTTTCAATAGTTTCCTGTATTGTCTCTCGATCTTTTGTTTTCTCCGAAATGCAAATCCTCGTCCTGAAAACACAGGAAAATAGGGAGTTATATACAACTGCACTGAAGCAGCGCCAAACCATTCAATTGATTCCAGGACCATTTAAATACATTTTCTTTCCGAAACAGAAAAAGCCCACTATTTGTGTTAATTTTAATAAGGACTGGTCAAAAATTTAAGGAAAAAACATTGTTATAAAACTGTTCCCTACAGTCACGTTGCAACTTGTACAGATTTACTGAACATTATCACCTAAAACCTTGAGAGAACATGCCACTGGCAAACATACTACTTACTGCACGCTCAACGTGACACGCTTTTGCCAATGCTTTTCAAATACAATGAAAAGATGTAATAACATTTCACTTTGCCCTTATTTCTGACAGCTTCATAAGTAACATCAAAATACGTTCCAAAACAAATTCCTAAAGACACTCTCAAGAAGACAATGATAGTAATAATACTCGCTGCTTAAGTAGTCTGCAGCTGCAATGCCACAGGAAAAAAAAAAGTCACTAAATCACTGTCTTATACTAAATTAACCTTCCACTATACCTTTTCACGCAAAAAGTATTGTTATTGCCTCTACTTTCTTTCTACATCTGTCCAGGAAGAGCTTTTCTACAGCTTCAAAAGTACATTACGTCAAAAGACTGGTTGTTTCTGTCTCAATCATTATATCTAGGTAACTTACCAATCTTAAGTTAAACGTGTTTTTTTTCCTAATACATTAGTATGGTTTTTTATCACATTAGTCTTAAGAACTACTTCTATAATATTCATTAATAAACAGTTTCTAAAGGCAGCAAGTCCAAATTATTCCCAACTTTTCCTTTGATTCTTTCTCCTGAGTTGAAATTTCAGAAAAGCGTTGCAAGAGCCGATACTCTTTTTCCTATCAGTTCATTTTTACATTTGCATAACTACCTGTAAATAGACTACACCTGTTTCCAAATACGCTTTTATTTTAAACATACAGCTTCAGAGAAAACTGAAAGCGAGTCCTAAAACGGAGAACCATCAGCACCCGGCGGAGTCCGCCACCGGAGAAGGGCGGGCTCTGCAATCCCGGGATCCGGGAGCTCCGTCTCACGCAGGCTGTCCCCACCCAGCCTTGCAGCCACCAGCCCCGAGCCGCCAGAGCCCCCCTGCCCGATGACGAGGTTTAACCACCGCTGGGGCAGCGGGGAGGACGGGTCTCCGGCCTCCACGGAGGCCGGCGGGTAGGCCTAGCCCCGCCCGGAGGCACGGAGGGATGCCACGGGCCGCGACGAGCGGGGCCATACCGAGCCAGATGTCCCTCAACGCCGTCCCTCCCGCCATGACACCGCCTCAGGCCATCCGGTGGCTAGTGGCGGCTGTCTCCCGCTACCGGCTCACCCTCCTGGACGCTGCCCATGACACCGCGCAGCCAGTCGGGCCTCCACACCCGCTTTCGGCGGGGACCACGGGCCCCGGGGACCCCGGTTTTCCCCGCCTGCCCGGGCCCGCCGCGCCGCGCCGCCGCCATCACCCTCCCAGCGTCGCGCAGCGAGACGACGTCACCAAAGCTGCGCCGCCTCCGCTCGGCGCTCGATTCACCCCGCTTCCTGTAGCCTACGGCGGCGACCGGGCGGGCAGCCCCGACGAGCCGAGCGCCGTTCACCGGCCATGTCGCGGCCTCCCGGCGCGCTACCCCCTCAGCAGTCGCCGGCGGCGGCGGTGGAAGTGCTGCAGCGTGCGGCGCGGTTCCTGGAGCGCGCGCTGCCGCTGTGCCGCGCGCAGGCGGTGGAGCTGTACACGCGCGGGCTGTGGGACCGGCTGGTGGCACTGTCCCCCGCCGCCGTCTTGCGGGCTCTGCGCGACGTCGGGCCTCTGGCACGGGCGCACCCCCTGGCGGAGGCCTCCGGAGCGGCGGCGGCGGCGGCGTGGGGTGAGTCCGGGCGGAGCTGAGGGGGTGGGCGGGCCCAGCGGGAGGTGCCGCTGTGGGGCGTTCCCCGAGGAGGGGCTGAGGGAGGCGTGGGCGGCCCATGGGCGGCCCTGGCAGCGGCTCCTTCCTGCCAGCCGCCTCAGCCGGTGCCGCTGTTTTAACTCGCTTGTAACTCTCCTGTCTGTGTTCAAAATTATTTTCCTTGCTTTAATAAAACAGGAGGCTTTCACCCCACTCTGCCCAGCTGCTTTCTCTCTCCCACGGCTTCCCCCGCAGCCTTCCTGCCGCTGTCCTCATCTTGTTGGGCCGTTTGAAACTGTTTCTGCTTTTTGGTGGCCCTGGTTGCCCAAGCAGCCCGCAATCTCGTCCAGGGTAACTTGGAACGCTCAGACGAAGCATAGCCGAGGTGGGAGGAATTGTGCTTTGGGAAGCTCTCAGTAGTGACAGTTGTGATGACGGTCTCATTGTATAAATGTAATCCTCTTCATTTAGAAATGAAATGAAACTCCAAACTGTCAGGCTTCTTTGCCCTGACTAATTTCTGAAGAAGTAAAATTAATCAAAAAACTCTACTCTCCACTGCGCCACATGAGTGGAAAGATGTAACAGTCAAAAGTCCTCCAAATGTTAAAACTCTGGAAACGTGGAGGACAGCTGGAAAAGGCTTAAACACCACTTTCCTATATATCTATAATAATGAGTGTCTGGCAAAGGAAGACAGAAGGCAACTTTATTTCTGACAAGACCTATTTAAGAAGCACTTCATATTTTTAGCAATTTTCAAGTAACTCAAGAGGAGGCCAGCTATGAAACTGTATTACTGAATTTACTGCAGTCCAAGTAGAAGGGAAGCATACCAGTAATACACTTTCAGGCAGAGCACAGAAATGAAGATAAAGCATCTGAAAGGTATGGTATTTGGGGGGATGGAGCCCCGGCAAAGACATCAGTTTTAAAACTAAGGTAAAAGCTTTGACAAAGAACTTAGTCGAGAAAATCATGCATCATGCCAAAACTTATGGAGTGTAGATAGCTCTCGTGTAGTGTAAGCTCTGAAATGCTACATGAAATGACACGTGAGACAGGAAAGCACAGTGAGCATTAATGGAAGGGTATGGAGAAAGTAGCATGTGGAGCTGTGTACTTTTTGGCATAGAAGACAAGCTAAGATAATGATTTGGATCTGTAAAGAGATTGAAGAGCTGTGAATTGCTACATCACTTGTAACATTTCTTTCTTGGATCTGAAGACCTTCAAAATATTAGCTGTAAGACTCATTTTTAAAGGGTTGAGCTATCTGGAAAAAAAACCTACAGAATTTATTTGTGCATGAAAAGGACACTGGATTATGAATTAACTTTGAGAGCCAGATGGAAACAAGACAATGGTCTAGTCAGCAAGCAAAAGTGTAGGGAAGCAGTGAGGAAAAACTTGTAATGTTTTTGACAGGTCTTGTCAGACTCAGAGTTGATTCAGAGCAATAGGATGTAAAATTAAATGCAAATAAAGGCTGGAACAAAACTAGTTATTAGGTTAAGTAATCAAAAAGAAAACACCAAAGAAGAATTACCCTAATCTTACTTCTTTCTACGGGAAAGCCCATGAACATTCAGATACTGAAGTGGTGGCCTGCAGAGTAGAAAGAGAATCAAGAAGGCAGAGTATTGTTATGTACATTTTTAAATCAGAAAATCATTTAATGATCTATATTCAAAATGCGTGTTACAGAATCTGATACAGAAATTACTGGAACAAAAGACACAACTCATGGCTAAAATGAAGCTCGTGTTTTAGAAGGGTATGAAACCGTGCTGTAGCTAAAATATAACACTTCTTCAGTTTCTGCAGGGTTATTTCTGCTTGTTAAAAAAAACAACAACAACAACAACAGAATTTTTCCTTTTTTGTAGTCTCAAAACTGTAGTATGCTATTTAACATTTAGAAGGTTTTGAGACACTCTCAAAATTTCTCCACTATGGTCACAAAATTGAAGGCACTGTGACGGAAGGGGTATGTGCTTGCTAATTTGGTGGTTCATGCCTGACTCGTTTGACTGCATGGTGTTCTGTCCATCACTCGCATGATGAAAATTGAAGCGTGTAGATGTGGCACTTCAGGGCATGCTCTAGTGGCATGCCCTAGTGGCCGAGACTGTGGGGGTCGTTTGTGTGTGTATGATTGGACTTGGTGATCTCAGAGGTCCTTTCCAACCATGAAGATTCTGTGATTCTAGAATATGAGTTTCTCAGTGAAGATACCTGTAAACATCTAAGTATATTTGAAAATATATTTTTCTGCTGGCCTGTATTAAAATTAGGATCGAGAAACACAATATCATCGTTTATTTGAGTGCTCTAGTACAATTTAATAACACCAGAGATCAGAAACCAACTGTTAGAAATCTTGAAACCTAACATACACAGAAATGGCTCTTCCTTATGTTCCTCTGAAATATTAACCGTATGTGTGGTTCTTCAAAATTATCAGATATTTAAATGTTATTTATTTATATTTATCTTGAAATGGATACTAAAAGGCTCTCATAACACGCTATCATTCATACAACTATGGCTTTTTGGAGTGTGGCTATGAGAATAAATTTATTTTGCATGCTCAAATGACATTGTGGTCACGTACCCCAAATACCTTACTTAAAATATGTGTAAAATGACATTTTGTTTTCATGTGATAAAACCTCTGCTTCCTAAGAGTTTGAGAAGTTTTACATTTATACATTCAAAATCCCCAACCTATTATGAAAAATTTTCTAGAATCTGTTCTAATAGAGATCCCAAATTAAATTTAGGGAAACATAAGCTACATTTGACAGAAGTGATCTGAAAATGTGAAGTTGTCAGTTCATACTCACATTGCTCTGCAGGCTAAAATGTAAAATTATTGCAGATTGGCACAAAACCTTTATTCTGCACAATGTTACTATTATGTTACTATAGGGATTTTGACAAATACATATGCTGAATTGTAGTTTTAGAAGCTAGCAAGCAAGAAATTACAATTCTGTTGTACAATATTATATACAAGAAGATAATCATGTTACAGAACATTACATTACATGTTCTATAAATCAGTTTCAACGAATATTTTCAGATACTCATCAGATGATATTTCATTGTAATGACCATATAAAGGGTGGAACCCTTGTTTTCACTTGTACCCAACAGGAACATTTCAGATCCATTTTTGGATATAGAAAATGGTTTTATATTTTTATACATCAAAAACCTGACATTTGACATATTGCATCTTGTTTATCACGTCATTGCTGTAAATTGGACACAGGCACAGAAAAATCTGTGTTTAAGTATTTTCATATTTTACTGTAAATTACTATTTGTACTAAAATTCCAATTTTTTGGCATATGTTTCTTTCCTCTGAAGATTTATTTGCAAATGTATGGACTGGCTGGTTAAAAGTCATACTAGATTTCATCTTGTGAACAACCAAAGTAGAAACATTTTGAGAAAACTAACATTTTAGTATTCATAAATAATATGTAGTATAACTGTCATTCCATAGCTTGAAGTCAAGTGCCAGATACTTTAACGTAATTGTGTTTTATTTCTTTTAGTTGGTAACCTGGCACAAAGATTTAAATTTGGTAGGAGTGTTCTTACAGGCAATATTCCTGTGATCTGGCATGAGATCCCACTAGTTCTTCCATCAGATAAGTGAATGCAGGAAGTTATGGAACACACGTATTAACTGCAATTAATTTCATTTACTGAAATTTGTAAGGAGAGTTGATATATTTTATGCCAGGTGTTGAAAAAGTGAAAGCAGGCAAGTGGTGTGTTTAGAAGCTTTCCACGAGTTCTGACAAAGCAGCAGCAAACTCCAAATTTCAATAGTCTTTAACCTTGGGACGATACAAAGTTTCAAGATAAGTTGTATTTGTGGAATATAGTGGGATCAGCAGAAAGTAAAGTGAAAAGAAGATTGAGTTGCTAAATATTGTGAACTCTAGTCTGCAGAGTATTTGCTTATGCTGTTAATTTTGGTGAGCTATTTGAAAGTTAGATGGGAGAAATAAAGATAAATTTCTCCAAGGGTGTATGTTTAATGGTTTTCCATATCAGTGTCAGGGTATGGTGCTGTAAGATGGGTATGTGCATTGTCAGTGATAGCCTTCTTAGTGGAAAGAAAGCCCTAGCTTTCACTTCAGTACAGTATTGATGTAATTACCTAAACAAAATGCTTAACCCATGATAGCTTGTGCAGGTGTGTCGTCCTTGTGCGTGTATTTGTGTCCATTTTTTTGCATTAACTGTTGTCTGCTTAGGATGACTTTTCTGGACAGAAAGAGACAGATATGCTGGCCTAGATGTTGTAGAAACTGCCATTGGACTGGGATGCCATGCTTTGAAACAAACCTTTTCCAGTATCTATTTCTGTACCGTGCGTTGGAGGGGTGATGTTAACATTGGCATAGTGAGTTTCTTTCCAATAAAGGAAACTGATGTACTTAAAGATCCTGCCTATTAAAGTGAAACAAAGATGTCTCAAGTATCAAAATAGATCATGTTTATAAGCATGACCTAATTTGTCAGTAATGTCTGTGTTAATTTCTGCCTTTTAAGCTGAAACAAATACATAAATGTAATATCTATGGCACCTATAGGATACTTCAGGTTGGTTATTTTTTTTTCTCTTTATTTCTTCTAATACTAGTAGAAAGCTGATTAATATTACTGAATATATACTGAACATATTACTGCATATATTAGTACATTTGGAGTCAACAAACACATCTTGTAATAGACTTGTTATGTGACAATGACATGTTTTCATGAATTTTATTGCTATTCTGTTATGTGGAGGAAGAATGGCAGTATTTCTTCTTGGACACCTAAGTATCTGACGTCACTGTAATGACAGAAAGCATATTTTTTTTTTCCACTAGTGATACAGTTCAGCATATTTAAAATAAAAAGGTCAACTAAGCCCTCCTAATATCTAGCTAGACAGTAAAAGAAATACTGCTTATAAACCAAAATACATATAGGAAAGTGAAAATTACAAAAATAAGATTTTATTCAGGTGTTTCTCATGCATCTCACACATGTTAAAGAAATATTTTGTAACAGGATGACATTCCAATATATTTTCAAATCTTCTTTATTTTGTATAATATTATGTCATGAAGAAAATAAATGGATTTGAGGGGAAAGGGTTTTGCTTCGTCATCCAAGATTGGCCAGTATATTTAAAAATCTGAGCAAGTTGCTAAAAAGAGTTTATTTTTCAATGTTATGTGCTCCAGTTTTCTAAAATGAAAAAAAAACAAACCAAACCATACTGGTCACTGAGGAAGGAAAATTTGGAGATGAAGAACAACATAGATGTATGTTAGAATGGGCTAGACTTTTCTCCAGTGTCTTATACTAAGTATGATACTAATTCAAAGAGGTCGTAGCATGAGTCAAATAAAGTGGAACACTCACTTCTCATCAAGAAAATTAGTTTTCTTTTTCACCTGGCAAAACTGTTGAATGGCTGGCTGGTCAAAATACCCTTCTGCACCTTTTTGACTTAATGTTTCATGTCTATCACTATTTCAATAATTGTTGGCATACAATTGTTTATTGAGTCTCTTAAATCTTGTTCTCTTTCTTGGCAGATTAGTGATTCCTTCCCACTGTATCCAACCTAAATATTTCAATGTGTTTTTATTGATTCAGATTGCATTTATTTTGTGAATGTCTACAAATTTTCTGAAATGCACTTAATTCCCAGAAAATCTAAAATAAGTTAAATGAGTAAACCTCCCTTAAAAATAAACTGAAATGTTCTTCTTCAGCAATAACTCAAGCAAAATACATAAAAACATTTTGTACATTGAACAGCTGTATTTCTTAAAAAATCTAATAGTATATATTGTCAGATGGGGGTGACTGGGAAATGCATAATGAGCAAGTTTATAAACAAAGAGAAGTGATAACATTGAGTGTATTCTCTTGATGATTATACTAAAGTAGCTCTACTAAATAGATCTTTCCATATTTGCACTAGTTAAGCTAAGAGCAAAATTTGACCTTGTTTCTGAAGGGGGAATACAGCCGAAGGAAAATAATGAATTCTTCCACTTATGCAAGCAAAATAACTCGTTACTTCTGTCTGATACTTTTATTTATTCTGTGTCAGCACTGTTACAGAGATGTTAAGCCCTGTTAGCAGAAATCTTTTGGTTTTTCTTTTCCATACAGATGATGACACATTTTCCAATGTGTTTTGTGAAAAATCTAAGAAGCTTATCAATGTACATTTATTTGCCCAGGCTGCTCAGTATTATTCTTTGTCTAACCTTGGAGTGAGTACCCCATTAGAAGCCTTACTTGAAGCACTGAGAGGAGACAATCAAGGAACAACAGGTATATTTTAATTTGTATTTAAATTTTTATTTTTCATGATAGGACCTTTTCATGATAGGCTGTTTCCCCCCCCCCATCATGCTTCTCACTTCAATTTTCATTTATTCACAGATGGTTACTTTATTGCTTTTGTTTAGAAAATGGATTCTCTTGATAAAATTTGAGCAGATGAATAACAGCATTTAGTACCTATGGACCCTTCCTGAGATTCAATTTTAAGGGGGATGAGATAGGCAAGTAGGCACATCATTATTTGAGGTGTCTTATTAATTCACTTTGTTTTTCTTTTCCCTGAGTGGCAGGAATCACGGTTGCTATTCTTGTTTGGTTTTTTTAAAGTCTCGCCCTAAAATATAGCAAGTGGGGTTTTTTGTAACATCTTTTGTTTAATGTTAAATGTATGCTTTGCTGTTTAGCTGAACATGGCCCAATAAGTGTTTGATGTTGCAAAAAAAAGCAAACATTTTATTCATTCTATATGTTTTGGACCAATACCAAATATATGTCATAAAAATAGAGTAATTTCATTTTCTGTAGTTAAAAAAAATGGGATTAAAACATTCTCAAGTTGGCATCAAATTGGACACTGGAATCTTGTCCCTGATTGTATTTTTTGTACCAGATGATAAACTGGCATTTATACTTACTTTGGCTGCTGTAATTTTCACTGAAAACATGCTTTTCATGGAGACCTCAGTCATTATAAATTTGTCATTGTCTTTCAGATTTCTCCTTAGTTTTTCAGAGACAGAGTGAGCAGCTCTCTGCTTTTGCTTTCTAGTTTATTTTATCTCTATAATACGTTAAAACTCTGACATTCCTTATCCTAAGTGAAAACACCAGTATATACTTTGGGCATCTCCCATTTTCTACAGCTGTCTTCTCTTTCCAATTTTGCCATTTTCCATGGTTGACTCCCCAGTTTTCCATTTCTTCAGAATTACTAAAATGCCATAGCTAAGATAGTATTAATAGTTTGTTGTGCATGGGTCTTACTGTAAGTTTACTTTCTGACTTCTTTTCCCCTGCTATTCATCTGAAGCCCTTTTGTTGTTGTTGTTGTTGTTGCTGTTTATTTCTTGGGGTTGTTTTTTTTGACAACCTTATGCTGCTTTTCTTTCTCTTGCTTCTTAGCTCTTTTCATTTTTATTATGCTCTCTTTCCCTGCTAAATTTTCTGTCATACTTGTTATACTCATATTTGAGCTCATACCTGGAACAACTTTCTTAGACAAAAATGCAAGGATTCTTTCATCTTTTTGTCACACAGAATGGAACACTAAGAATAAGACAATTGCTGAATATTATATTCTGTGTCTTGCAGGAGTACTGCTCCATTGGGTAACTGGGGCCTAGGTTTGTGATGCACTAACTCTAAATTGTACTTCATAGAAAAAATAAAACACGTTCCAAATGTATGCAATGGTATTATAATTCAAAACCTTTGTGTTCAATTGGCAATAAAGTTAAGTTAAATTAACTTAACTGAAGGTCCTGGTAATCATTTGCCAGAAGCAAAATACCAAATTATGGATTCATAATGTGCAAGTTGCCAAATGAAAGTTGTGATCTTTTAACTTTAAGCTATTTCAGATATTTTGGACTCAATTCTGTATTTCAGAAGATATATTCATTTCCTGACATACTCAAGCTTTGAAGTTAAGACAAGTTTAAGTATGAGAAAACTGGCATCTTTAAGATGGCCTTCCTCATATTCTGAAAAATATGCATCAGGATAATTCCATTTATGTTTCAGATGTTTTTAATACATTTTCTTGTTCTAAGACAAATATGCTTATGAGCCTATTCCCACAGTTTGCATACTTGCGTAGTTCTCTAACTTCTTCACCATTGTAATGTACACATATTGCTGTCCTTCCTTAGAATTCTTGGTAAACACAAATGTTTTAAGCTTATTATGGACACAACTACTCAGAATGGAGTTCTGAGTCTAAAGGACTTTCTTCATTGATTCTTAAGAAAGGTCACTGTTGTCCTTACTACACCATCAGATTGCTTGCACTGAGCACACAGGATCCAGAAGAGCCTGTCACAAAGGGAAGAAACCAGTACAGACAATTTCTCTTGTTGCAGGGTTCATATCTGATAAAAGAAGCGAGGGTTGATAGAGTATTGGATTAGGAGTACGCTCTAACTTTGCAGTGTGTTTATGGCCATGGTAATACTCATGCAGTGACTGTTAATAAATCCATTTTTAAATTCCACATAGTGGAATACATGAGGTAGATAGAGTCAGTCTGCCTTAATGTTTGGGGTTTTTTTTTAGCATATGGTTATCCCAGTATAAGTATATGGAGTTAAATCATAGTAGTGTAACTGTAACTTCTGCATAGGTGGTAGTGTCTGACACGGATTGTGAATTTCATTTTTTATCTGCTGTATCTAAATTTCCATGGGTAGCTGGGATGTAAAACCCCTACATACTGACATAGGAGATGTTAGGAATGTCTGCATTAGCCCTGTATAAAAGTCTCTGCTCAATTTGTTCAGCTTCACAACTAAAGATGTAATTGTAAATGGCATTATAGAGTTGAAGCAGGTTTTCAAATGGAAAACAGCTACCTATGCTAGGGGTTCGCAATGGAAAATAAGCAACATTTCTGTACCAGCTAAAACTAGTAACATTAAGCTTTCTGTTGTTCTCTTATATCCAGGGTACTGGATATAAGTATTCAAACTCTGCTTTCTTTTTTCATCAGGAAAAGAGTGGGATCTCTAAATTTCTTATGGTTTGTGAGATTAGTATTTGTTTTGCTTACTTCAGTTGTCCCATTATAAAGAAATCTACATGTATAGTTATTTGTTTCAAGAAAGCAATTTCATGATAGCAGAAGGAATTTACACATTTTGTTTAAAACTATTATACTTTTTTTTTTAAACTTGCAGTTGTGATGGTGCTATAAAATAGTCCCCAAATACAGTTATTCTTTTAGATTTTAATATGGCTAGTTGTTTTTCAAAATAATGTATAAAAATCTTCAAAATTATGTAAAAGAATTTTGCAGAAAATAGAACAACAATAAAATTTACTAAAAATCTGTAATTTACTGCAAACAGTGTCATTTTTCCTGAGCTGAAATATAAACAGATTGTACATTCTGCACAAATTAGGAAAAGAAGACTCAAAAGGGCTTAAGGAACTTTAGTCAGTAAGGTGATAAATACTTTGTATATGCAGATATAAGCAAACTATGATTTTTCAACTTGGAACCTCAGCTTTTGTAGGTTGGGTCTTGTTTTTGGATTTCTGGATTTCTTCCATGTTTGAAATTCTTAATTTGTTTTAAGCACTCTCGGAAATGGTACTTCACACAGCATTGCCCAATTCAGTGTTTTGAGTTCATACTATAGCAAAGAGTAAAAGGTGCAGTATGTGGTGATGGTTCAAAGTGACAGTGCTGCTTTGGAACAGTCAAACAACTTTTATTCTGTCAAGAAGTTAAATGTCTGTTTCTTCCTGTTCCCATTCTGCTGCTGCTTCTGATGAGCCTATCCAGACACAAAAATGTTCAAATATAAACAAAAAAAGGACCTTCTTTTTTTTAAACTTTTTTTTTCCTGTCTTTTTTTCTTTCATTTGACATGCTTACAAATTAAGAGATTTTAGGACACTGTAGATCTTCCCAATTTTAAAGTTAAGGAGAGCCTTTAGTGAAATGACAAACACTTGTTTCTGCTGTTTGGTTTGTTCAAAAGTATTTTTGGCTATTTTTTTCTTTTGTCAGTTCATAGAGTCTATATTAGATTTTAAGTATTGTCATAACAGTTTATTATAAAAAAAACAGATGTTTAAGAAATAGAGAGATCCTGGGGGTTTTGGGAAAAATAGAGAAAACACTAGGTTTCTCATGAGCTCAGTTCAATTCCCCACTCTCTTTTAAAGCCACATTCTGGCTCTGTTCCTAGAATGATCTGATCAAGGAATGAACCTAGTTTTTGCCTAATGATCAGTTTCTGGACAGATGAACACATACTGTGCAAAATGCTGAGAATGGGAAAGTATATTATTCTGCCTAGTCATGTAGAAAAGTCTTATTTTCTAGGAGCATGCTCATCAGTAACGGTCCAGTTTCTTCTGCTATTACCCAGACTTACAAAAATTTCCATCAATTTAACTAGAGCTGAGTGTCCTGTGGTGTTGGTCGCCTAAGAAAAATGTGTGGGTTTCTCCCAAGGGAGCAACTTCTGAGCTCCTCCTTTAGTTGGGGGATGTAGAGATTAGCAAGTGGGTTCTTAGTGTTCTCCACAAGCAGTAAACCTGTGGTAGAGACTGCCTCCATCTCATTAACAGATTCTCCAGCCACACTGAAATGAGTGATTTTCTGCCATAAAGATGTAACAGCTTTGTAAACTTTCCACAGGGTAAATAAAAAAATAATAATAAAAGTGCATTTTCCTTTGAATTTCCCCAGTATCATTCATAACTTTTATTTGAGATTATTCCCATTTTATTTGAGATTATATCACTTGATATTGTGAGCACATCTGCAGAATTAACAAGCTGTACCATGTGATTATTAATTGTCTGTGCTATATATATATTTATATTTATATTTATATATTTCATATATATAAGCATGATAAATGACACAAAAATAAGTATTTTTTAATGAACAGGAAGAAATTGTACAGTTTTATAGTAGCAGCTATTGTTTAGTATCTGGTCAGGTATTAGATATGCTACATCTTAAAAAAACTGTACTAACAGTACTACGTTTTACAATGAGTTGAATATTACTAGTTAATCTGTAATTCAGAAGTTAGTCTTGTAATCATTCAATGAGTTTTTAATTGAAAATTACTATCCTTAAAATATAAAAATACTATAACATTTTTAGGCTGGTATTTTTTCTGGTTGATTACAAATCGTTGTTACTATTAAGGGCTGTGTTAACCTGTATTTATTTTCTTAATCTGATACAGGTATCAAAACTGATGAGTTTATGAATAATAAGAAATCACATGAAGTGCAGGTGATGTCAGAGTTGGTAGACAACATAGCAAAGTATTGTGGTATAAAGCAGGTAAGAAAGCATTTCTTAATGTATGTTACCGTGTGCCTTCCAAATTATTTTCCTTGTGCTTGAATATATGATTTTAATACTCTGTCATTGCTGTTCTTATTTTCCTGTAAATAATTGTAGCTGAAGAAGAGCCTTTAGGGCCAAGCTGAAGGACAATTTTGTTTACAAATATATCTTTCCACAGGAGCTGCCTTTCAGTGAATCATGATCATTTTATGACTCACGAAAAAGTTTAAGAAATTATAATCATCCTCTATATGTTAAGCAGCTAAAAATTGTACTGCTTTTTGCTGTGCACAGGTGCTGCCTTGTTTACTAGTTTGGAGAGCAAAACTTTGTTCATTTCCTTCTGTCAAGCACATAAGAGTGCCACATAGACACCAAAGCAGTATGTTTGAGAAATTTCGAAAGTTTGTCTTATTCTGGCACAGTTCTTGTTTAATGCTGTTCACCTTTATTTAACATGGATGGAGGTCTATCATTTAGGAATTTAGTTAGGAACTTTTTAGCTTGAAGGGAGACCATATTAAGCAGAGATTTATGTAGCAGAATGTGCATGAAATACATTTGGTAGAGCACATATGAGATGTGGACACCCAACACCATTGTCAGCCAGTGACTACTCTGAATTGACTGTTCCACACATCAGGTAGCAAGTCCTTCCTCGGATGGTGAAGAATTGCAGGATTTCTTTCTCAGATTTGATTGTAACTTACCTTTTTTTTTCACATGTAATTATGATTGTACAGTGCACTAGATCACTGTTGCATTTAAACCTTGCAGATGTTTACTTATGGATCTGTTGACAAAACACAAGGATCACAAGAATACTTGACTTTTTTTGAGTGCTGTATTTCACATTCTTTTAGACAACAGTACACCAATACCATTTCCTCAGTTTACATACATGTAGTTTTTCTGTAAGTTTTTTCAGTGTTAAACTTTGGGTTAGATTCCACATCTTAGACCTTTGTTGTAGTATCTCAGTGAACTGAGTTGGTCTAATCATTTTAATATCCATAAAGCTGTTAGCTGGCTAATGTAGCTTCATCCAGTAGATGTCTACTGGCTCTGGACGCCGCATTATATTCCTTTCTACCTCTCAGCTGCACTTGCTTTCTCTGCAATGAGCTGTAAGTGTAAATGAAGACTAATTTCCTCCAGCCTAATACTCATTCCCACAGAAATGTGTGGAGAACACACTATATTTGTTTAAAACGAAAGATTAATAAGGTATCTTCCCAGATTTTATGCTGAACATATTCCCCCTGATCCTTCTTTTTTTTTTCCCTGTAAGTAAATATTTCTGAGTATAGTTTAAAATTAATGTATCGGATGCATCTGGGCAGGTCAAGTCTGTATTACTATGGTCTCTGGTATTTCTCCTCTGCCGTACTGTGCCCGGCCATTCTAAAGGGAGAGTGGTAGCTGGCCCGCTTCATACCTGCACCAGGGGGGCTGTGCTAAAAATTCATGGTGTGGTCAGTCGTGTGCTGAGGATAGAGTACACGGCTGTGCTCTGTTCACTTTAGGTGTAGAGATGTCACTGCAGCATCCCGAGTTCCTGCTGCCGCCACCACAGACTGAAGGGCAGGCTCCAAAACTTGGATTCATCTCCAAGTTGCTGAAGGTGAACTTTGATTGGGAAGTTATTTGGCTCAGACTGTGTTTAATTTAGATAATGTAAATGATGCAGTGCTCTTGATAGGTTCAGGTCTGGTTTGTGGCATCCTTGGAAACAGAGATCAAAACTCTGAATGCTGACCATCTGTTTTGTGAGGAACGACTGACAAAAGCAAGGTTTTAGGCAGTCTTCTCCTTACAACTGGGATTACCCAGTAAATATAGAGCTGCAATTAAGGCTAAATATTACTGGATGAGACACAATCAATTTGTGAGCATCTGCGATCACTTACAGTGATGGAAGGCAATCTCTCCAGCGGCTCTTTCGAGAGTCAGCCACAGTGACAAGTGTGGGTGCCCTCAACAGCCACAAAATGAATGTACTCTGTAAAGAATAGACAGTAGCAGCAGATTTCTGAAAGTAATTTCTTCTATCATTAGCATGTTTTTTGCCTTGCTTACCTTTTGCTTCAGACAAGTATTAGTTGTTCAAGTGTTGAAGACTTTCATGTACTGAAAAAACCATAGGAGAGCACAATTTGCTTATAATGCAACACTAAATGTTGTCTGTATTCGATGGAAGGTGGTGTTTCATATAGCATTTTCATTTAGATTTTAAATAGCTCCTGTGAGATTCAGGAATGAAAGGAAAGGAAAACCCATGTTCAGAGAGTAAAAAAGTAGAGCCACCTTAACGACCTAACCTAAGTCCCAAATGAGGCTGGTTACTAATAAAATCTCAAACTGATCATTATTAAGTATCTGTCAATACGCTGCAATTTCATCCAGTGATTATGTGCTTTTATCAGATGGCTTGGAGTATCTCTATATAGGATTATTTTCTGTTTATTTTTTGAAAAAATTGTAACATTTAATTAAAAATATTATTGCAGTATATCACTGAATATGAAATGCCGACTGCTCTATGTTAACATTTTTCCAATTTAGCATACACTGTAACAAAACTTATTTGTGCAAAGTTACAAATCCCTAATAAATGAAAAGAGCTTTCCAGTTACATTAAAAAAAAAAAAAAAGAAAGAAAAGCTTCCTTCTCAGTTATTAAAAAGCAAGTCCTTTTGTTTTGGTTACCTTTCAACTTAAAAAATATAGGAATTGTAAAGTTTTAGGGGAGTTTTTTCCTTATTGATTTTTTTCTATCCTTCTCGCAAAAAAAATATATGCGACATTTAATTAAAAAATCTAGAGCTATGAAAACACAACACATTTTTTACAACAGCACGTGTCCTCGGGGTGTTTCTTTCAGATATTACAGATCACTGACAGCTTGAAAAATGCCCTCAATTTCACCTCCATACCCATAATGTATAATGGGTGGTAGAGGATATTGCTCTCTTGTGGTATTTTATAATGTAGTATAATAAATACTAAAATGAGAATAAAAGCAAAAATTTTATTACTGCTGTAATCACTTCTAAGCTAATTATTTGAATTAAAACATTAAAGCAAACTAACTAAAAGGTTTTTTTTCCAGTTGTTTACTGCCTCTTTTAAGCATTGTTCCTATCATACAAGTGGAACTTTTATAAAGAAGTTCTTGATTAAACTCTGAAAAGAAGCCAGTGATGATTCCTCTTTGCTTAAATGCACATTTGTTTTCTTTAATGTAGTTTTGAAAGTTTTCCTTGGAAATTGCAGCATGCGCAGCAAGAGTTGCAATGTGTAATTTAAGTACGATATAATTCTGCATTCAGCATCCATTACATTTGTGATTTGGTGCTGGGAAATGTTGGAATGCTGCTAGAAACAGAGTTCTTGATTGTGCTGTGCCAGAAACTGTGTTTAAACATAGTACCCAACTCACTGTGGACAAGACCTTTGGAGTTCATTATATCATGGAAATTTCATTTTAAAAGTTCATGCTTGGCAGATACACTATGGATTGCTGATTACCTTTCCTTATGTAATCAAGGGAAGGTAAAGCAGGGATTAATTTAATGCAGTCTGTTTGTTTAGCACAAGATCATTGCCTGCTTATTTTTAGTCAAATTTTCCTTTCGTTTTAAAACTATTCTCCCAGTGCTAATTTAACAATATATTATTGTTTTCTTTTTACTGGGAAACAACTAAAAAATCCTTACCCGAATAGCAGTTTGTCTTTACAGCCACTAGAGGTCACACGTAGGAGTTAGGAATAATTCACTAGCTGACTGTGTCCAAATGCTGCCTCTCACAGAAATAAAATCCTTCTAGAAGTGGATGTGTGCATATTCTGCATAGTAGTAATATCAGTGACATAAAATAGTGGGTAAAATCATCCTTGGGTCCTTTTCTTTCCTTGACTTTTAAATAGTCTAGGAGGATGTTGGTGCTAAATGTGACAAATAAATGACATTTTCAAAAAGTATGCTTGGATTCTATAAATTCTGTTTCCCTAAATCCACTCCTGTTCTGAATACATGCAAGGAATTTGAGGATTATAGTGTACCTAGATGGCAAATATGCAGCAATATCACATGAAGAGTGCAGATGAAAAAGCCATGTACATCCTGGGTAAACAATTTTTGTCTAATAGTGTGTATTCTCCACTCTTTTATGTATTCTATAGTGACAGTGGTTCAAATTTTTCTTCCTAATTCTATGGCTGTACAAATCTTTGTTCAGTAAGAGTATTTCTCTTTGTTCTGTAAGAGTATTGCTGTACTGAGTGTTCTTCACTGGTAAAAAAAATATGCAGTTGAATTTAAGACAGATACACGTAGTGTATGCTGCTATTTGTAAGCTTTCTTGTGAATGTGTGACAGACCAAGGCCAAGAACAAGACGTGGATGTTTTTGAATCAAACACTTTCAGGAACATCTACAAAGAAGCCATTGTATCTAATCAATATAAATTTTGGTAGCTACCTGAACAAAAGTGAACATTATCATTTTCTTTCCTTAGAGAAATGTCACTCTGCCTATTCTTCTAAAATATTTTGTTATATATTTATTACAAATTACAACACACATGATAAAAAGCTGTCATGTGTCTGCTGCTACTCTGTATAGTGTTTTCCTTCCTGTGTTACATCAGTCACTGAAGTAGCACGTGTTAGCAACTCTGAGACAAACTAAGCTGTAAGTCAGTTATCCCTTCTATTCGCTCCTTCCTCCAGAAGAGGCAGTGGGAAGCACATGAGTCATGTGAGCCCCTTTGTTTTATTACAAAGGCATCCTTATGTTAATCAACTCTGTATGGGAATGGGAAAGTATATACATAAGTATTCTGACAGAAAAGGGCGTATTAATATCACCTCTCTTTAGGTCATATCTGAAGTGATTAAGTTAGGCAGCAAATCTGAAGATGCTGATTTCTGTACACCTAGTGGTGGTAGACTCCTCAGTATGGGAGTGCCCGAAGCTAAATACTGTGAACATTTGCTTTGCTAACTCTATATCCTGACCCAGCTTAGCAAGAGCAGGTTGCGTTGTTAGTGGTTTATGGTTATTTTCTTTAAAGGAAGGAAGTTCTTTGTCAAAAAATATACTCAAAGTCTTTTCCAGAAGGGTCAGGACATATGCATTGCTTAAGCATTGTATTGTCTGTTTTCTGAAGCAAATCAGTTATGACTTAGTTCTCTGTTTTAATCACAAGATGGAGCAAAAAAGCAAATGAACTAAGTGTACTAGGAGGTCTAACTGGTAAGGTAATTTTTAAATCCATGCTTAAATTTTCAGGGAGTTATTTTGCGTGTGATTGAAATGTATCTTGTTGCTCATTAATATAGCAATTTTTTTTTTTCTTGTTGTCTAGGTGATCGATATAGGTTCTGGAAAGGGATACCTGAGTTCATTTTTGTCCATGCAATATAACTTAAAAGTTTATGGAATTGACTCCTCAAACACCACCACTAATGGCGCTCATGAAAGGAACAGAAAATTGAAGAAACACTGGAGAGCATATCAGAATCGAGCAAAAGGAAACGTCCAAAGTCGGAGGTTGGAAAAGGCAAATGACAGGCCAGTGCAAAATGAAATGAATTGTGAAGCAATCAGTGAAAAGCTCTTAAATAAAACCAGCAGTCTTCAACATCAGGACCAAGTGCCTATCCAAGATTTAGTTCCTTCTTGTGGTTTCACAGAAATAGCTACATCTGAAACTAGCAAACAAACTGAAGTTGATTTGGTGGCTCGGGTACAGTCTGATGAGAGCAAACATTCCAAAGACGTTCTTGCTATTTTAAATGTTCTGCCTGCTGACGCTGTAGAAGTTTTTTCGTCATCTCAGTCAAACTGTGCGGAACTCTGTGAAGAGGAAAAGGAGCAAAGAAAAATGGCATCTCTCCAGGCTAAAGCGAGCAAATCAAGTGAATCAAATCTGTATTTTCCATTGACCTCTTGCATCACTGCAGAAACAGAACTCAGTGACATCATAAAAGATCTGGAGGTTATTTTACTAGTATTTTAAGTAGATTGACTGTTGTCTTTGTATTGCAATTTTCATAGATACATAATGTTTGATCAGTCTACACAGAGCGCTGTCTGTGTTGAAAATTAATATTCTGGGCCAATAATGTTTTTCAGCCAGTTAGCAGAAGTATGTCTAGCAGATACAGATTGTTTTTCTATTTTAATATATGTGTTGGGATTATTTTGGATATGTAAAGCAGCCTTTAGAATTTATGGGGTAGATAATACTCAATTGTCAAAGTTAACAACATACATATTAGCACATTCAGATATTTTACAATTGTGGTTGTAGATAACATGTAGTTATTATGAAAAAAGTTAAATTTACTGGATAGATGGATATATTAAGCATTGGAAATTCAATTTGACTGAAATTTCTTATTTTTAAAATTTAATATTTTTGTACTTTCTATTAAATTTAAAGGCATAGGAGAACTTATTGTATATAGCACTGAACACAAAGAGTTTGTTAAGAGCCGTATTTGTAAATTATATTTTTATATTTTGACTTTTCATAGTTAATTTAAGTTCATTTAGTAATTTACTAGCTGATGGAGAATGGGAAAAATTCATATTTATACTGTAAGTTCTGAAATGAATTTGCCAATGAAATATGGGTCTAAGAATGCATCTTTGTATATACCCAAGGACTAATACTTGGGTATCATATTTTGCTACACTTAAACCAATGGTCCAGAAAGTACTTTCATTTATACCCAGGCAACCTCACTGAAGTCAATGATGGTTCAAAAGTATACCTGACAGAGATAGGCTGCCCTCCTATTGTTCAGAAGTTTTGAGCATCATAGTGTGTTTCTTCTGACCTGGCATGCAGTAGCCGTCTTCCACTAGATTTATCCTGAAAGAATCCCTCCAACTTCTGTCCTGGGGTTTAAATGCTGTCCTTGCAAGTGCACATCTTCCCTTAGCTTCCAAACTTTAGTCTTGTTCCACTGTTTCCATAATTGCATATGGAAAAAAACTTTGTGGATTGGTGAGCTGAAGCTGACTGATAGGAAAAAAAGTCTTTAAAAACTAAGCTGGATTGAAACTGAACTTTTGCTGTCTAAAAAATTTTTGATCTTAAGTCAAGGAGAGGGTAAGCACAGAGAAGCAGCACAAAGTGGAAGGAAGGTGGGAAAAATTAAAAAACAGAGGAAGAAAGGGAGGTTAGCTGTTTCACACATACATATAGTATATAATACAGATGTGTGAGAAAATCAAATACAAAGCAGCAAAAATAGATTACATGGAAAATCAAAATGATTATAGAAATGTATCACAATTGAATGCCCCTGGGGAAATTTCTTGTTGATAACCTTGTTAATAAGTAAGGCTGAAATTCAAAGTAATGCTATGTTTGCCATGTAGATTCCAAGTAATAACACTCCAAGGGACAAATCTTGTTATGAATAGTGAGAAGAGGGGTAATTTGGATGGAGAAATAGAGAAAAAAGGGAAATTGAGGAAAAAGAAAGCAGGAAATAAAATGGACAGAAGAACAAGAGCAGCTGAAATTCTTTGTGCTATGGAAGAAAATGGCCATTTGTTGTTGAACAGTAGTAGGCTCACTGCAAAGCTGTGGCAGTGCTACAGTTTTGGAAATAATAAAACCTGCTCTTCGCAGTAGCAGGAATGCCATAGATCAGTCCAGCAGATTTACAGCAGTAAATCTGAAGTAAGAGAAGGAAGTATCAGTGGTAGTAATAGCAATAACAGGAAAGCTAGGAAAGACAAGAGAAAATGGCCCAAGTCCAGTCAACACATAGGTTTTCCCTTCCATGCAGCTACTCATAGTCTTAAACTTCATGCTTTCTCATGGCCAGTGGAGTGCAGAAATGTGTAGTTCCATACCTGAACAAAGCAATGAGCACTCTATCACTCCACAGGAGCAATGCATCCTGTTTTCTTAGCCCTTACAAGCTTTTATTTTATGCATTGAAAAATTCTAGAACAGAACAGCAGGAGTCCTCATGGAGTTGTGTATTTAAACCTTACAGCTCGATAACCATTTGCAGCATGTTTGGGTTTTGGAGTTTGTTGTTGTTATTCATGCACTTTCAGTTAAAGAGGGAGATGCTTTATTGTTGTTTTTTTTTTTTTTTTCTTTTCTTCTTAGGACTGTATGATGGTGGGTCTACATACATGTGGCGATCTTGCTGCAAATACATTACGAATTTTTACTGCCAAGCCTGAAATCAAAGCAGTTTGCAGTGTCGGCTGCTGCTACCATCTGTTGTCAGAACAGTTTGAAAACCAAGAAGGTAATTCTTCTGAGCTTAACTTGTGGCTGCCAGTTTGCATGTTGAGAATATTGTACCTTTTAATTAATAACCTCCTTGTGTTTGTTCCTTTCCAGTGGCTTATTGAGTACTGGTTTTAATTATATTATGTGGGTCATTCACTCCCAGATGCCCTGTAGCTTTTCTGTTGTGCCAATATTCCTAATATTCTTACTGAAATTAGGGACATTAATGCAGAATGTTTTTATGTGGTTATGAATACAGCTGGTTTTATTCTATTACTTCACTTGTAAAATGTGGAGGCTTTTTTGGTCCAGTATGTTTTCATCCTTTTGAAATATTTTGTACCAGATTTTGCCCTTGGCTTTCTGCATGCAATATCCATTTATGTTGAGTTGTACATGTACAACTATGAGTAGAATTAAGTCTTTGTAATGTAGGTTATTACTCTAAAAAACACTATCTGAGTGCTGTGTTCTGGGGCATTGCCAGTTCAGAACATTATGGAACAGTTTACATGTTTAAACATTTTTTCTTGGGGAGACAACCTGAAAATTATTTGGGGATTCACACTGCAGGTGAATTTTCCTTCAAAAGTGAGGTTTTTCCATTTTTTGATAGAAAGTTGATATCTTTACTTCTGTACAGCCTTCAAGTGACAGTTATAGCTTGTCTTTGCACAAATGGAGTGAATGCATGGTGCTGGGTTGTTGGCTTTATCATGGAAAGCTCATTTTCTTTCTGATGTCTACTGTTTACAGAAGTCTGTTTGGTTTAATATGGCCTGTATATCAACTTCACTACTATAAAATAAAATAATAATTAAAAGTATTGGCAGCTAAAAACTGCTATTTCAACATCCAAATGCTGTGTTTTCCCTAGCATTTTCAACAATATCTTCTGCTACTTTTTCATGTAGTCTGCAGAGTTACACATGCATTAATGTGTTCATTTCAATTTAGCTCATTTGTTTTTAATGCATAATGAAAAGCACTAAATAGCTGGCTTTCCTGGGACAAGTGTTATGTAGCTGAGTTATCTAAATGACCATCTGCTGAAGTCTTAGAACCTGATCACCATATCAACTAAATTTGAGAGAAAGGTGGATTGGTAAAGTTTATTTCAACTCTTTTGGGGAAATTCATGGACAGAAAGGCAGGTGGACCCCAGCTGCTAATCTTTAACAGTTGGCTGCTCCTCAGGCAGTTAAGCCACAACTCCAGACTGACCATGACACATGCTAGCTCTTGGTTGTTTTAATTATTTTTTCATGTTGTTTTTATATTACTCTGCAACAGTTTTAAGAATTTTTTCAGTGTATTAGTTTCACTAATTTCACAATACTTCAGATGATCGCAAAAAAAAAACAAAGAAAAAGAAGATACAATCGAAATCCCTAGGTTACAGGAATATTCACTAACTGTGATTAGTAAAAACCATACAATTCTTGTTTACATTAGGGTTTTAAAAAATGGTGAACTTTTCAGGAACTTATAAAGTTGTGTGTCTGAAACATTTCATTGTTTCTTGTTATTGCAAAGAGGCTACAACTTCCTGTTCTAACTGTAGGATTACTTTTTCCAGACCAGCTTTACTAAATTACTGTTACTCAGACACCACCAAAGGATCAGATGTGATAACCTATTCTAAGTTCAAGCAAACAGATGTACATGCACAGTGGTAAGAGATACTGCAGTTTCATAGCAGTGTGGAAATGAAGCCAAATTGCACATTGGAATTTCTGGCTGTTTGATTTTTCTCAGCTTGAAGGATAAAAATTACTGTCAAAGAAGAATCTTTAGACAGAATAAAAGGAAATTACAGTATTCTTTTTTTGGAAAAGAACACATAAGTAGTTTCAGTGATGCTTTAAAAACTGCTGTTTTTTTACTATTGCTATGAGAGTACGTATCCTAAAATCTATAATGCTGTTGTTGTATTCCCCTGGTAAAGTCATTTATTTCATAGCTTATTTCTGTGGCTTGTATGCAGTGGAAGGGTAAAGGCACAAGGACCAACAATATCCAAGAGCTAAAATTTCTTCACAGAGAAACTGGGAAAGAATTTAGACAACAGCTTGTGCCTACGCTTCCTGTGCATGGATTTCAAACTGGCAAAGCATTGTAGAGGATTCTAGGGGACTCTGTAACTAATGAGATGGTATGGATTCAACAATTCACTCTGTGCAAGAAATTAAATAATTCCACTTCAGCTGTCTGAGGCAGGTGAATTTCAGTACAGCTTCCAAAATGGACCAAAACATAGAATCGTGATGACATAATTTAAATTTGAAGTGGCCTCTGGAGATCATCTGGTCCAAATCACAGTACAAGGCATAGCCAGCTTAGATTGGCTTCTTCAGGGACTTGTCCAGTCATGTTTTGAATATCTCCAGGGGCAATAACTCACCAGCCCATTCCAACGTTTTCCCTCACCACAAAGTTTCCTCATATCAATTCAGAATTTGGAGTTTTATCTATTGTCTTCTCATTGTGCACCTCCAAGGAGAGTCTGGCTTAATCTTTTCTGTTCCCTTTCCTTTAAGTAGTTGAAGACAGCAGTTAGATCTCTCTTTGACCTTTTATGCAGCCCTGCAGTCCTCTTGTTGCCACTGAACACATTCCAGTAAGTCAGCGTGGTGGGCTGGAGAGCCCAAAGAAGCACTTTAGATATTCTCACTCTCACAGGTGCTAAAAAAGGGTGAATGATCATATCCCTTAACCTGCAGCCTTCACTATTAAGCTTCACGGCCCTATCAGTTTTCTACCCACCTTAAAGTCCACCTATCTGAGTCATATCTTTCCAATTTCTCTATTAAGATACTGAGGAAGCCTTGCTGAAAGCCTCACTAAAGTCAAGGTAAACTCTATGTTCTCCCCTAGTTCATGGAGACAGCCACTGCATCATAAAAATCAATAAAGTTTGTCAGTCCCTGGTAAATTCCTGTAAGCTATTGTCGATCACCTTCTTGGTCTTAATGAGTCTGGACACTATTTCCAGGAATATTTGCTCCTTAAGTTTATTAAGAACTGAGGTTAGGCTGAAGATGGGTGTGGTATTCGCCCTTTCCCCGTCATCAAGAAGTTCCCTTGATGAATGTGACCTTTTAAAGATGATAGAATGTGGCCTTCATATGCCACCAGTCAGTTCCCACAACTTCCTGAAATTCACCCCATTGGGTCACATGCACTTGTGTGTTTCCACTTTGCTTGTGTGGTCCCTGAGCCAACATAATCTCTGCTGTAGGTAGTCCTTCACTCACCCAGGCTCTGACTCTGAGCCTAGCTACTGGCTAATCTAGGCATCAACCAAAGATTGCAGAGACCTGTAGTCACCTAGTGGGGCGACTAATTAGAGTATTAGGATGTAAACTTAGGGCTAGGTCTCTATGGTGATGGATAGAAAATCTTCCTAAGAAGGAGAGAGAATTGTGCAGAATTTGCTGCAACACAGGAATCACTTACTTGTCTGAAATCAGTCCAGTAAGCAAGGACTTGCCTGCAATGACACAGTGGCAAGTTTTGTTGTAAAGCATTTTATACTTATTTGTCATGACTTGATAGCTTTGAGGCTTTGAAGTTTTGAAAAATGTGTTTTTAAAATGTCATTGCTCTATTTTATGTCTATATTATCTTTTTGCTCAGTTTAAAAGCTTTTTTATTTTCTTGAGGTGCTCGCCCTTAAGGACAAGGTGTGGCAAGTTCACCTCAAAGCTCATTCCCCCAAAGTAGCACATTTTCTGTCTTCACTGCTTCTTTCATGTAAATGCAGATGGTTGATGTCATAAGCCTAGTTGAAGCAGGTGTTCCAGCTCACAAAAAAGCTGCTCTGGATGATGGTTGCCATAACTTGAGATGACTGGGCTGTATGTTGTTTTATTTAATACATTAATACATTAATAGATCAGTCTTATTTGAGGCCAGTGAAAAATTTCTTTTCACTTCATATTAACTGGAATTACTGGATGTTCATGGGAAGAATTTTTACCTGCTTTGATGCCTAACATAGTGTTTATAAGTCTGAGGTAGTGAGTTGAAAGAATATCAACAAAATGGTACTATGCTATTTTTGGTGGGCTATTGAATTACCTTGGCTATGGCAAGTTTGGGATTTTTGTCTCTGAGGAGCTGTCTATGAGGAGTAATGCCTTACATTTCACATAAATTCTAAAAATATTAAAGATATTGCAAGATTGCCTGATTCAGTTTGCTGGGGGAACATTTTTCCGGGGGGAGGGGGGAATACTTTGGGAGCATTTCTGATGAAAGTAGGTGCCAGTAGTCACAGTCCTGAGTATTGCAATCAGCATACAGTGTCCTTCTAAGAGTCTATAAATAAGCTGAATTCATCGGGAATTTTTTGTGATGGGACCACATTTCCAATTATGCTGGGAACAATTTTGAACTCTTAAGATCATGAAGGTCATTGTTTTGATTTATTAGTAACTATAACCAAGAGGTTATATAATGTCAAATTTCAGTTCAATTAAAAAAAGTTGAAACCAGTGACTTCTAACACCCGTCTTTAAATTTCACTGCTGTTATAAGCAGTACCAAATACTAAATTTCATTTAATAAGAAATGTTATGACAGCTCTTAGAAAATTTTAAGTAGTTTTACTTTGGCTTTCTCTAAGGAGAATTGGCTGTTTATACAGAGATTCTTCTTTGGATAAAATGCTATTAGTATAATTGATTCCTTTGGGGTTTTTCTTCACTGTTACTGCATCAGATAGGTAATTACATCAGAGTAGTACGTATTTTACTATTTATTAGTGATTTTTTACATAAAACTATTTACATAGTGAGCATTATAGCTTTTCTGGAAAAAAATCAGTTTGCTAATGAATTTTAGGTTAAAAAAACCTCTGTGCCTCTGTTTAGGAGCTATTCTTACAATTTTTGGGAGCTGCTTTATCTTGTGTTCAGTTAATACAGTTCTGGGGCAATGTAACAGCTGGACTATGATTATCTCTTGACAGACAGTAACTGCAAATTTAAGGTACTTTCAAAAAGACTTGAATTTCCATAAAAAGTAGTTGATGTGTTTCTGCATTCTGATTCTCTTCCTTCCATCCTCTGTACCTCCAAACGCATCATCACCAGTCTAGAAACCAGTGAAGTTCTTCAATAGGATATAATCTGTCTTGAGGAAAAAACACATAAGCATTACTATTGCTAAGGAGCTACATTTATGAGTATTTCATAATTTGAAAGATTATATAGGTGTAGTTGTATAGGTAGTTTCAATGATAGCTGTCTGATAGAAACCTTTTCTTTGGTTAGCTTTAGTACTGCAAGTCATTAACGCCAGCTTTTTTAAGGATTTCCAATATCAGGTCTAGGAAGACTGTCCTGGAAGCTGTGTAGCTTGCCAATAAGGCACTCTGAAAGAAGTCAGCAAACCTTTTGCAGAAGAGTAAAAGTCTCAGATTCTCAACTTGGGTAAATATAGGTTGCCGGCTACATTTGTTAGGCTCTAACTTTTAAACTCTAGTGAATATAATTAAAGGAACCAGAAGGGATGAAAAGGGTAGTCACAATTTGTGTAGAGAATTTTATCAGATTTGCAGAAACTGAAGAGGCTTTGAATAAGGTGGATTCAGGGGACAAAAACTTCAAAACTGAATTTTCTGAAGGATTCCTTACACAAATGTAATGGCTTCACATCACTCTGCTCCACTGGAATGTGGAAATATTAGTCACTGTTTTAGAAGCATTAGAGTACAGATGATGTATGTGTTGCCTAGGTATATTTTCAAAGATACTCCACAGCCAGTGTCTTAAAATAGCTATCACTGATACCATGGCAACAAAGGAAAACACTTCCAAGCAAAAGATCAAAAAGCTTGATTTCCTTTCCAAGGCATCTTTAGATATTGCTGCACAGGGCACATTTCCATGAATTTGTGACAGAGGGAAGTAGTCACTAAACCCCAGATGTTTTCTATCAAAATTGATCCTGAAAAAAAATATGAAACTTGAAAAAATATTAACTAGATAAGTTTTGCAGGCATTAAATAACAGCATTACCTATTTAAGTTATTAAAGTATTTTTCGTTAAGAAATGTAACAAAAATATATTAAAACATGAAACTATCTTACATTTACAATTTTGTGTGCGTACACAGTCAGAGATTGCAATTGAGAAAGCCAAGGCTTCTGTAATGTACAGTACCTATATCATACCCTAGGTGTGGATTTTGAAAATTATTTTGATGACAACTGATTCTATTTCCTGAAATAAAAGAACATTTTTCTTCCCCACTGTCCCCTAATCCTCCAAAATCGTTTTTAGCTGTGTTATTTTTTAGGAAAAATACAAACTCAAGGAACTTAGTCTTTAGCTAATGAAAATTTAGTCTTTCTCTTGGGGAAAAAAAAAAAAAAAGGTAGTTTAAGTAGTTCCTCTCCTTTATTTGGAATCCTAGAGGTAAACTGTGATATCACTATGGCTTGGAAGATAGATGCCATGGAAGGCAGAAACTAAGCTGGGTTATTTGTTTTTCACTGCTGTCTGGACGAAGTTTGGCAGTGTATACAAAGAGACAAAGTAGGCTGTGCATGAAGGATTCTGATGAGAGTAATAAAGATTACTTTCCCCTGAAAAATCTCACGGGAAGGAAAAAATACATTTAATTCCATTTAGTTACAATCTCAGAAGAGGCTATTGAGAATTTTATATCATTGTTTGGAATTACTTATTCATCTTAAATAATCTTTACTCAATAATTACTCTGTCCTGGTGCTGAAATATGCATGCAAGATTTTGGTATCACTTTGTAATATGAATCCTCTAGGATTTCAGAATTGCTAAAGATAAATAATTGTACTTTGGCGATGATCCAAGCTTAACACTGTTGAATAGAGATTTGTTGTAATTTCATTAATATGAATGGAGTTTATTAAAGAATTAAGAAGTTGAGTGATACAGTTTCCATGTTATTTTTACGATTGAAACACACTATGAAACAGATCTTCAATTAGTTTAAATTGGCATAAATCCACTGAGATAGTCCGAACTTTAAAATAAGCACCAAACTTTCATCATATTCGTGATGTTATATTAGAAATATGTTTAGTTGGGTTTTTCAAGATTGTTTAGTCCTTAAAATAGCTGAGAATTTTGAAAAATTCTTTTTGTCTTCACTACTACTGGTAACGAGTATCTGTAATTGCTAATCATGACCAATTTCATGTGTTAATGAATTAGTTTGCTTTTGTACTTTTCTGCTACATGCGTAGACCTGAGAGTACATTTTGAATGTCTGCATTGCTTATATCATGTTCTCAGGCCTTTTTTTGACAGATTGGCATCAGTATATGAAAGAAGACTAATAAGTCTTTACATAAAGTAATATTTTGATAACAAAATGGAATGAAGATTCAGAATAAAAATATAGCCTGGCTTCATCCTCCAGAACAGAGACATGGAAATCATACAGTTTGTTAACATCAAAGTTTCTTCTATTCCAGTATCTTGTCATTCATAGAGGCCAATAGCAGGCATATAGAGAAGAGTATGAAATCATAGGGAGTACCTAGCAATGCCTTCTCCAAATACTCTCTCATGCTTCCAGCATGAGCTTCTTGGAACAAGGTTATATACTTGCATTAAAGAACCCTTAATAGATTTCTATCCGGTCACTTATCAGTAATCTTTATCAGATTTATTTCAGATTACTTTTGAACATATGTGAACTTTTGGGATCTATAGCATGCTACAGTAAGAAATCAACTGCTTGTTGTACATAGAAACATTTTCTTTTAGTTGTTTTAGGGCCACTAACTGCATGTTTCTTTTCTATATCCCTTCAATTTGAGTGTAAAACCCAGTGTACATCATTCTCTATTTATTTTCTCCACCCCTTTCATGATTTTGCAGATATTTCATTCACCTATTAACTGTTTCACAGATGTTTTTTTTGTTATTACTTCTGACAATCCTGTTTCTCTTCTCTGCACATTTTTGGGTGCTATTACTTATTATGATAGGTGAGAAAATCAAATCCAAAGACAGTATTCAAGATTCAGGTGCAGCATGGATTTATATAGTAGCATAATAGTGTTTTCTGTTGGTTTTTTTTCCTTAATAATTCTTACATTTTTTTCCTCTTCTTAGTACTGAGCTGATCTTTTCATTGAACTGTCAGCTCTCAGTTCAAAGCTGTTCATTGTATATGTAAAGTTAATATTTTTCGCAATTTGAATCACTTTCAAATGAATCACATTGAATTTTATATGCCGTTTCATCTCTAATTTTTATTAGAAATGGCTCTATTTTTTATTATCCTTAGGCTTGTCAGCAAACTTTATCCTAGTCTTCAGTAACTTTTCCAGATCATTTATGAATTTGATCAACAACCTGTTCCAGCACGTCTCCTTAAGCCTCTGCTGATGATCTCTGTTCTCTGTGAAAAATGGTCTTCTATTCCTATCCTTTGTTTCTGTCAATTACTCAACCATAGGAATACTTTTTATCTGGTTCTGTGTTTTGATAGTTTCTGTAATGGTGTTGTTGAATGCCATTTGGAAACCCACTATATCTTTCTTGTCTAAGTGTTACTGGAAGCCTTCAAAAAAAATTCCACTATGTTTGTCAGATCTGACCTCCGTTTAAGAAAGTCACGTTGACTCTTCCCAAATATGTTGTATTTGCTCATATATTCAATGCCTCTGTTCTTTAAAATACTTTCCATATAAATATGAGGCTTCCTGTTTGGAAGTTCCCTGGACCTTTCCTTGAGCTCTTCATAAGCATTAATATTACATTACCTGCTTTTCAGATCTCTAGAACCAAAGAGCTTTAATCAAGAAGTTGCACACTGCAGTTTGGCAATTTCAGCCTGTTTTTAGTTTTTGGATGAAATCCACATTGCCTTGGCAATTTTTTGCTGTTTACAACTTCTGGTTTTCTGTAACTTCTTCTAGGGATCCATTAATTTTAGATATCTCATCCGATGAGCTCCTTCTGTGAAGCAGAAGTGGCTTAAGAACTGCATTTTGCTTTTCTTCCATGCTTTGTTTCCTTGAGCAATCCTTTATAACTTTATCAGAATGATAGTCCTATAACTACTATCTATTTATAAGAAATCCTGTAGACACTCCAGTATCTGCAAAAGGTCAAAGAGATTTGAGATAAAAGATAAAGAAAAATTGGGATCTATACAAATTATTATCAAAAGAACATACAGAATTATTTTTTATTGTTTTGTTCAACTGTGCCAATTACACTACTGACCTAAGAAAGTTATCTGTTAAACAGCTTGTGCTCTCAAGGAGATTCAGAATAACACACTAATTTCATGCTCTGAAATAGAGTCAGAATATTTAGAACATAATAAAAATTACGTAGCTGAGATTAAGTGCAAAAAGACTCCTTATACTAAGAGCAGAAGAATTACTAGAGCTATAAATCCTTGGTAAGCAAGATTACTCTCCTGTTTGGAAAAGGGTATTTATAACATTGTTGAGGCACAATGTCACTGTATATTTTCTGCTGGTCTGAATAGAGTAATTCCTTCCCAGACTGGTGTAAGAATAGAGTCTGTGCATGCATAGTGACAGCCTTTGTTTGTTGAAAGTAAAGAGCTTATGGGTTGTGAACTAATGCCTGTTTCTCCAGCAGTAATTAAGGACTCTAACATGAATTTTCTGGAAACAAAATATCATGAAAATGATGAACTACATATGTTCAATATACCATTTATTTCAGTAACATCTGCGGGCATGTAATAATAGTCTTTTGAAAAAAAATGAAGTATAGAATAATAGCCTATTTACCTTTTTCGAAACAGAAAAAAAAATTGTTTCAACGTCAAATCTCTTATGTGGTGCATTTTATACCCAACTAGGCAAATAAATGCAGTCATATTTGTCAAGGGAGAACAAACGGAAAAAATCTTTCAAACTGAAATCTTGAAGGTCCCTTCCAATCTAGAGGATTCTATAATTCTGTGATTCTATAAGAAAAAGAGAACGCGTTCTTTTGAAAGCAAAGGCCATTTTCAAATACAGAACATCAGAAAACTTTTTCCTGTCTTGAAATATAGTTTCTGCTAAGTCATTTAATGTATCTTCCACAGTTTTAGTGACAATGATGGATTTTTTTAAGTCTTAGGGTAATGCTTTTTTACACTGTAGCATAATGTCAACATAAATATACAGTTGTACATGTTCTAATCCTTCAGTCTACAACAAATAAGTAGGCTAAACAATTTGTGGTATTTGAATGACTTCAGCAGAGTTTCTTTTAAGCATAGTATTCTGCAGTGAGTATTGCAATTTCAAGGCCTTGGTAAGAAAACTGTAGTGTCCAGTGTGACCTTTGAGTGTTAATTCCAACTTGGATGTTACAGGGTTTGTCATGCAGAAGATGACTGATGTATTATAATAATGGTATACCCACTCCTACAGTTCTTATATAGGAATATCTCATGTTTGTTACAGGAGACCTATTTCCACCAAGACAAGACATAAATTTCCCAGCTAATGACAACTGGGATGAGGAGAATTAGAAGTAGGACATATGAAATACAATTCTGTTAATATTCCCAGTTACATTAAAAGATATGTAAGCATAGCTACACGTTGTGTCTATGCATATATTATATCTCTTTCTTCTACTTTGCAAATGGGATTTGTCTGATTTAGGATATGTATTCTTTTACTTTTTTAAATTTGTGTCACACCTTGCTAACTGAGTGCTTAGAGAGATGTCTGGTAGTGTGGAAAAGGCAGTAATTGGCTTCAGTGGGAGTTTTCTCTAAATGAAAGAGGTAGACAAGTTTAGTGTTTAAAAACAGACTTTGCTAGAGTTGAAATTCATATCTCTATTGTGAGGAATTTATTAAAATCAACTGCAGGATATTCCATTGTCCAGTGTAGGAAAATAACTTTTTTATACACAAGAAAATTGAGAAAAATATGTGATCACACTATAAAGAGTTTATATAAAAATACTCTTCCTTTAGCTTATACATTTGTAGGATAGTTTATGGGGGGCTTTTTATCCTTTAATTCCATTTTATTTTTTCACTAAAGAGAGTTTATACATTCATCATGTTTACCAGTAAAGATTAGATTTTTTTCCAGGTAATTTAACTTTAAAATTAGGGGTCATTTTCCTGTCTATTCAATACAGTTGTAATTAGCACTTTGCAAAAATGTAAAATTTTTAATGTTATTTGACAAATTTGAGTACCAGAATGTGATGTTCTTTTGACTAGTAAATATTTTGGTTTGTACATTTGGAAAATTACTACTGTCTGTTGAACTGTAGAATTGGAAATGGCATAGTATTTAATATACTATATATATGCCACGTTTATTTTTTATTCACTGGGTGTTTGAGTTGGAGTTTCATGTTTCTGTTGTTGATTTTTCATGTGACTGGTGCTAACTTCCTAGAATTTGGTAACAGAACTAAAAAGCAATATTTTAATATGGTGTTAGCAAAGAATTTATTTTAATTTCCTGTTACATCTACTAACCCCAACTTTTATGGCAGTCCCTGGGTTTGTTGGTAGTTCTAAAATTAACTCTTTTTTCTCCTGGGAGATCGGGATTCTTCTTCACTGAGGTACTTCTTAGCCTGAGCTTGTCATCTCTGTCCTCACTCTGCTTCTCTGATTTGTTGACATTGTAAGACATTCAAGGCCTTCCAAGTAGTAGTCTAGAAGAATGGGGTTCTCTCCCTACCTTACTGTGGCCCCTATGGAAGTGCCAGTACTGACGTAAAACTGTCAGTAAGTATATATTCGTCTTTCACTTGGTGTTGCCTTTCTAGGTTTTCTTTTAGTTTTCAGTAGTATGTTTCTATTATTAATCATGTTTTATTGTGTTCAGAGTAATAGATTAAAAAAAAAATCCCTTTCTCTACAAAGAACATTTTAATAAGAATATTTTTAAAGAATCTGATTAATTAAAAAAAAAGGAGAACAAAAATATTAAAGATAAGACGGGAAATGGATTTTCATTTTTAATACCATTTACAGTTCTTAAATGTGCCCTGCTTTTTTTCTTTTTTAGTTTTACGCTTCTAGGAATGATGGCTATATGCTTGGGAAGAAGGAAGGCTCTAGTTAGACAGAAGGAAATCCTCTCAATGCTTTTTAGATCACAGCTTTTTATATAAGTAAAGATGCAGTTGGACCACTTACCATACACTCTTAAAAATGCATTGATTTTCAAACTTCAAATACTAAAATAGGAATTATGGGACAGAGGATAATTAAGAATGAGGGGAAAGGGAATAATTTAGTCCTATCTATTAGAGCTTTTTTTTTTTTTATCTTGGCCACCAATACGTCAGGAACTACCCAAATGGCAACAATTCCTATGAATGTACCGCTTAAGTACTGCTCTTTCAATTAAATAGCTGAAGAGCAGATCTTAGTGCCAGCCTTGTGGATTCATCCATGAACACAGGTTTTAGATGCCACATCATGTTACCCTTATCTATATGTCTTTGGTGAGAGTCTCCAACAAGTATATGATTAATACAGAGACTTTTCAGTGTGCTTGGCAGTCCTTGTACTATTACCTCACACTGACAGCTGTGTCTGATCTTCAGTCAGTTGTGCTTTTTCTGTAAAATTGACACTCCTTTTGGTTTTGCCTTGATTATTCTCTAGCTGCCCAAGAGTGGTTGAAAATAGAGCAGTCACATACTCTTGCATTTCTTTTCATCTTTGTTGTTTTTTTTTCTTTCATGATCACAGAAAGAGATCATAGACACTCCAGTGCACTGGATGTGAAATACAAAAATGCAACTGAAGTTAATTAATAAGTATCTGAATTCCAAGTTTCTCATGCTCTGAAATAGAGAAAATGAAGAAAAAAAATCAATAAAACCTTTGAAAAACAGCTCCATGAATCAGTGGGATTTAAGCATCTTAAGAACCTAAATTATACAGTGAAGTAGAGAGGGAAATTGGGGAATTATACTTCATAACTGTAGTGGAATTTGGAAATTAAGGGTACAGACTGTGAGGATGGACAAAGATGAGACACTTAGACATCAGGAAGGACTCATCTGAAATAGATGTTTATATCAAAATAATAGCAAATGAGTAGGAAATGTGAGTGTTGTAATAAAAAAAAAGATAAGAAAATATAAAACAGAAACTGAAGTTCTCTGAGGAGTGCTTCTACATTAACTGACTCTCTTGCTACATGCAATATATTACATGGGCTGATATTGATCACACTTCATAAATAAATGTAGATGTGGGTGTGTTTATCCAATGCAGTTTTTAAGTGGTAAGAGACAAAGATATATTTAAGTGTTTAGAACTGAAGAGATTTTACTGCAATGATAACTCACTGAATGGTATTAACTACTGATAATACTTACACCATTTTGAAATACATTTCAAATTCTTCTTCTGATCATCTTTGTGGTCCAGCGGAGGGTCACAAAGTTGATTAGAGGGATGGAGAACCAAACCTGTGAGAACAGGCTGAGAGAGTTGGGGTTGTTCAGCCTGGAGAAGAGAAGGCTCCAGGGAGACCTTATAATGGCCTTTCAATATCTGAAGGGAGCCTGTAGGAGAGGAGGGGAGGGACTCTTTGTCAGGAAGTGTAGTGACAGGACAAGGGGCAATGGTTATAAATTGGAAGAGAGGAGATTTAGATTAGATACTAGAAAGAAATTCTTTACAGTGAGTGTGGTGAGGCTCTGGAACAGGTTGCCCTGGGAAGTCGTGGATGCCCCATCCCTGGAGGTGTTCAAGGCCAGGCTGATGAAGCTTTAAGCAGCCTGGGAGGTGTGAGGGTGGGAGGTGTCTCTGCCCATGGCAGAGGGGTTGGAACTAGATGATCTTTAAGGTCCCTTCCAATCCAAACCACTCTATGATTCTATGATTCTACAATTCTTAATATTAACATTTTAATAGTATAATTTCAAATCATTAATACATTTGTGTATTAAAATAAACAGCAAAAAATAATACATAAAGTTCATTACAGAAACTGATTTGATTCTTAATGGTAATTTTAAAGAATGTAAGACATCTGTCACTAAAAACTATTGTGTGAGTGATTTCATAAAGCACTAGCTGTGGGTGTACAATCAGCATTAAGTGTACTGAATTAGAATAAGTTCTCTTTCTCTTGAAGTTATGTTCTCATGCTGAAACACTTCAAGGGGCTAGGGTTTCACAACATATCAATCATAAATTGTGTAAGTAAAGATAAATTTTAGAAATTAAAATAAGCAGTGGGTTTTTTTTAAGAAGAATACGAGTTCTTAAACAAACTACAACGCATAGAGTGCGAACTTGAGCCTGTGCACTAAAAGCATATTTCTGCCTTCTCTTTGCCGCATGCTATTTACAATCTGATGAACTTCATTACTAGAAAAAGAATCTCTTCTGTTGTTGTCATGTATATACTAGAAAATCTTAAAATCTTACAAGTAGAATAGAAAGGTAAAGTGCATTTCAAGAAAATCAGCATCCTCTATTTGCCATTTTTCATAACTTATTTGTGCTACTTTGTTTTTAAAGAGCAGATGAAGAAACAGACATTATAATCAGCTAATTATAATGTATACTACAAAGGTGAAGTGAAACCCTGATTATTTTTTTATTCATAAATTCTTTGTTAACCCTTGGGATAGACATTGTTTCATGACAAAATTTGGATCATTTCTGCCAGGATGATTTTAACAAATAGTGTTCAATACCTTAACTCAGTAAATCTATCCCTCCCAGAAGAATAAGAAGAAAACATAACAGATGAGGTCTTATATTGGGAACTGCCATTTGGAACAATTGGGAAATGCAAGAAAATAAAAAGGTGAGAAGCATAAATGCAAGTACTTTTTCATGAAATGTTAGCAATGGAAGATAAACAAGGAACTTCAATTTCACATGAAATCCTAGTTAAGTTTATTTGTCTAGTAGCAATAAAACCTGTTGGTCCTGTTGTTTCATAGAAACTGTATAGTTCTGTAAAGCTGTGCAAAGTAAATTTTAAATGCTAGCACACTGCAAATCATAGTATCTTACTTAGAGTTGAAGAAATATGTAAGGCCTAATAGTGGAGATAGGGGAAAAGCTCGTCCCATTCTCTTGAGCTTTCTTGGAAACCTCTGTGTGCATACAGAAGGATTAGCCAGTGAAATCCTTTCGGCTTACTTCTACCGCCAGATATTTTTTCTGTAACTACGAAAAAAGGAAGCACAAATAGAGAACATTCAGTCTTCTATATTTTGGAAATCCTGTTTCCTAGCTACACTTAATTGTTTTGTTAGCTAAACAACTCTTAAAAAATTTCTTTGAAACTCCGCTGAGCCAGTAAGAGTCTTAATGGATCTGTGAATAGGATGGTAGCAACAAGAAGACCTGCCTGAAGCCTTGTTGTGATTTATTCTTTTTTACTACTCAGTATAATGTTTTCAGTATACCAGATGTCCATATGTATTGTCATTTCTATCATTTGGAAGTTAAACAGAAAGGGAGAAAATCCTTTACAAAAAAAAGTTCAAAATAGTAGAGGTGCTCCAAATGGTATAGGTCACTACTCTTGTAGTATTACAAACAATACACAAAATGGAAGAGTGCTGAAGTCCAGTTCCTCTACAAAATTTAACAGCAGCTTACTGAAGGTCTTACAAAAAGGTCTAAATAATTAGAGGACAGGAAATAATATATGACTTCCAAGACTAAGTTAAAAAATAAGAAATTAATTCTGACAAAATATTAAAAACAATAGTAGCATTGGGTTCCCAGAAGTAGATAGGTACTCTGACATACTTCATAGAAAATTTAGTCTTATTCAATTGATGACAAAGTATGAGACTACGTTTACTCAAATTTACAATTTTTTACCAATATAGACCTGAGGCTTTGTGTTCTCCTTTGCTAGACAGCACTGAGCAACAAATTCTACAAATATTTTTCAGTTGTGGCTGTCATCTGGATGTACTTGTACTTGTTTCCCAAAGTGTTAATCTCCTCCACAGAATTTCAAGTATATTATAAACTGAAGTCAAAACAGCTTCTCAGTATAGCATTTCTGCCTGTTAGAGTGAGAAATTAGCTGAAATTAGTCAGTTAGTATGAGGCATCCCCATGGTCACAAGAAGAGTTAGTAAATCCACAGAGTTCCTTCATTGTTCAAAAGACATGAAAAAAATTGTAATGGAAAAACAGTTATGAAAATTTGGAAATTTCCTAGTATAATAATTTTCTATGATAGAAGATATTGTGGCTATCAGAAAAATGTTCTTTAATGTCAAAAAAAAGAATGGTAAGGACATTAGGATTAGTTTGTTTAACTTCTTGTTTAAATCTCCCATGAAAGTATGACTGTTATTAAAATTAATCAGAGGGAAATAATAGGAATTTGTCCCATGGCTAAGGGCTGGAATCATTCTTTTCAGTTTTATTCAGCTTTATATGTTTATGTGTAATATACACTTTGTCTTACCCTGCTATGTGTAACTGGGTAGTTTTGATGAGAATGTTTCCTCACTTCAATCAGATGTATCCAATTTATAGGGACAGTGGAAAATAACAAGTATCTTCAAACTACTTTAATCAATATTTTGTCTGTGTAAGTTTCCAATGAACCATCCTGTTCCACAAAGCCAAACTAGGATACAACTTTTCATGATGCTGCTTTAACTCTATTATGTTTCCCATTTTTTAACTCTATTATCTTTCCTATGTTCTCTTTCTCCACATTAAAATTATATCATAGTTTAAAGATTTTGTTCAGGAACAGAAAGAATTACTAAATTTTTTTGCAAGGATTTATTTTGATGCAACTATTTCCACCAATTCATTTTATTCAATGTGTGATCTCATCTTTTTAAGAGGTTAGCTTAGAGGTAATCACTATTTAACTTATAGGTTCTAGGATTGTACCCCAGCATAGCTTCAGTTCAGCCTATCAAATGATGATCTAGTATTTTCCATTTTGTTAACTTCTCATGGGAAGGAGAATTCTGTCTGATTGGCTCCTTTATACTGAATTATAACATGATTGCTTCATGCGCTGTTGAACACTTCTGCCATTTGCTATGAAATCTTCTGTAGAGTACCTATACTTAAAATGTTGCTTGAATGTTTTTGGAGATTTATATCATTTAGAACAGCTGCTGCATTGTCAGATAGAAGCACAATATGGTAATTAATGAGCTACATAATATTAAGTATATCTGAAAATAGTTGAAGGAATTAACAGAATTTCCAGGGGTTTAAAATGCAGCTGATAAATATATGAACCTTGTAGCAATATATTCATCCTACAGTTTCTTGTAGTTTTGTGAGGTTTTTTATAATCAACCACATGCTTAAGGGTGGGCTGGATATGAAAAGAATAAACACAACTCAAGGTGATATTGTAGTTATGTGGCCAACTTTGGATATACACAAAAAATTCTTTATTAGAGCATTAGTTTCCCTCTCTTTTTCTTCTACTTTTCAGGTTTGATAATTTAAATGGAGATGGTACTTTGCCTGATTATCTTTTTCAAAAGTGTCATAAATTCTTCAGAATTATGCATGAGCATAGTCCATTAATATTGAGGATGTAGCTCAGTGGGTAACAACTGTAACTTGCATGGATGATTAGTTTGCCTAGAGGAAAAGGTGTAAATTAGAAGGGATAACCTGAAAAGATCAATGATTTCATCTTTCTAACTCGGTTTGCAAATTTTTATTTTGAAATATTTTAACATATGTGTTAGAATAACTTATTAATATCAATCATACAATAGGAACCATGGCGCTCATTGTTTCCTTTGTAAATAATATATTCAGTAAGTTCTTATTATCATCCCTGTAGTAGAAGTACTCAGTTTTATTCCATGTACTCAATAATTACATTTGAAGTTAATTGATGTTTTATATCTTGTCGTGAGGCACTTACAGATTCTTAGTACAATCCTATTGCTGAAAGCAGTTACAATCTGTTTTGTCAGATTTCATCTTTATATCTAAAGGAATTTTCTTTCTCCTTCTGCTAAATGTCCAGAATTAAAATCCTATTCTTCAGTCATGGTCCTCAAACCAGTATTCATTCCAAAAAAGAGCCTCTGACATTTCTCAGGGCTAAAAGAGCAAAGTGTCAGGTTGCCTGCAGAAGATTACCTGGTTGCTGTTACTCTCCAGAGATCAGCAAAGACTGGGGACTACTAGAAAACTGAGGGCTTTCACTGTGGGAAGGAGAGTCAGATCATTTATAGTTTCACATTTCCCTTTTTCTTTGCTTAACTTTTCACAAAATGAATTCTACTTATATTTATGTATCTCAGCCTTGGGTAAATTTGAAGAGTCGTATTTCTGCTGTCCTTTTTTTAACCCCATTACATTGATTTATCTTTAAATATGCCCGAGTCATCTTTCTATGTAAAAAAGCCAGGATCCTAGCCAATTATTTTTTTTAAGAGAAAGTAGTAATTCTTATTCAGTGTTCCAAAAAATCAGCTGACAAATGCACTAATGAAAATTCAAAACATTTTAGAGTTTGCCTGCATTTAAAACTGAGTATTATGAACATCTATAAAGTAATCCCTGTATCTTAGTTTTCCCACATTTGCTTGAGTATTAAACATGAAGAATTGTGCTGCTATTCAAAATATTAATGATACTGAAACAAACTGAGCACAGATTGTGATGCAAATACTTCTTGGTGTTATGAAGAAACAGCAAGAGCCTTTGCAGCTGCTCTTTTCTGGAAAACAAACATTCTGCCTCACAGCAAAGCAACGGCCTTCAGAACTGAAATAAACAAATACACATTGTTCTGTGCAGTGTTTAAAAGATGTTTATGATAGAAGAAGAACCCAATGAGATGTGATACAAGTCCTGCTACATTGAACGACTGCCCAGCTTACATCTTGTGACTCATGGCATAGCATGGCATGGCATGTGGTGTCTTGAGTATTTGCATACTCTTCTCTTGTCCCTTAGAAGTTTTTTTCAGTGGATTTTTGTGAAAGACACTCATTTAAAATTGTTTTGGAAAATGTGAAATTACCAGAAATTCAACATAAACAAAAACCATCTGTTATGGGGAAAATATGGGGTTTGTACACTAACATGGCTTTTGGCACTGGACAAATTAAACATTTCTGCTATCATTGACTACTGTTCATCTTGTTGAATATGTTGTGTATTCAGTAAGTAAGAGAAAAATAACCCATGAAAGCTGTGCCTATTTTTTTTCCCATTTTGCAGATTACCCAGAGGAAGTGTGGGGATTTCCCATGTGTCAGTACTTGAAGGACAAGGGCTGGTGCTGTGGTCGCAATGCTAGAATGTCAGCGTGCTTGGTATGGTTCCCCTTCTTTTCTTTTTCCTACTGAGAGCTTTATCCAGATGTTACAGAATTCATTGTTTTTGGCTTCTAATCCTAGAGCCATGACTTTAATCCAAAACTCTACAGAATAACATCATTAGTGTTGTAAGCATGATGAATTATATCTAAAAAAAAAAAGTATTGACCTTCCAGCTTTCTATATTTTATACTTGCTGAAGGCATGAAAAAATGAGTATTGACAGAAATGTATTTTAAGAGAGGACAGAAAGGCCAAACCTTTGTTGAAACCTAAACAAGGTAATCCCTCAGGATAGTAGTTTTTGGCCAAGGACTTAAGGGGGAACAAGGTAATTGTAGAAGTATTGCAATCAGGAACTCCCCCAACGCCCACATGATTCATAATATTGAATGTTCTGTTTAAAACCTATACAAACCTGTCATTCCAAAAATTAGAAGAGCTCTAAAATCCATGTGGCTTAAGAGACTGGAAACATCTTTTTAACATTGCACCAAGAGATTAAGTGCTTTTAAAGACCTAACCTCATCAAGATGGGATGATGAACTGTTGTCTAGTTTGAAAAAAAAGAGAGGTACTGAAAATGTCAACCACTGTTTCAGATAGGAGACCACTATTCCTTTCCTCTATTAATTTTTAATTTCTGGTATCAAGATGAATCATATCAGGTTCTGGCTCACCTCTTCTGCTAGCTCTGTATCTCTGTTACGGAGAGCAGTGGGACTAAAGACTTGGTAGAGGCTAATATATCGAGGTTATGTAAACTGGAACTAACATGATAACTAAATGCTATCAGAAGAAAGTATAGGAGGATGGTTGTTTAGTATTCATAAGGCTTAAATGGGCTACTCTTGGCAGGGTACAAGAAAAAAAATGTGCGTTTTAGAGATGTTGCTGTAAAACTTACCTCAAAAAGTGCTTTCTAAAAGAGATTTGCCTTTTCTCTTTTTCTTCTCAGTGTCATACAATACTAATTCTTCCTCAGCTGACAGATTATAGCTATTTCCTTTCCCATTCCATTTCTTTTGGAAAGAAAAAGGTTGGGCCATTTTTTTCAACAATGGTAGGAAGATAAATTTTGTAAGCAAATTATCCCCAAGAGACAGTACCGGTCGTACTATATATATCTATTTTAGATTTCGCAGAAATCACAGAAATTTGGCAGTTAAAACTTTTTTTGGTTAAGCATTCACAAAAGGTAAAGAGTTCTCCTGTGTCACTAGATATTTCTACTGTTATTATGGTTATAATTCTCTCTATGCGTTTTTCATGGCTAGGATTTTCCTCACCTTCTGGGAGGTACAAGGGAGATAGGCACCCATCTTCCTAGGGGAAGGAGCTAGGGCTGGCTAGGAGAAACTGAGTCTTCTGAGCAATGACACTCAGCATTATTGCTGATGTTCATTATTACATGTCATTCAAAGTGGTTAAAGTTCCAAGGGCTAAAGGTTCTGAGCGAGAGTTTCCGTTTTAGGCCCTTACAATACATGTTAGAACACACATCCATCTTCTAAGCGGCAGCAGATATGTGCTGGTATGAGAACTAAAGCTCGTACAGCAGAAGTCAAACCTGATAGTTGGCCAAAGCCATGAATGGGGGAACTGCAACTACTTGGGCTGTGTTTGAAGAACAGTCTGGAATACAAGATCAGTTCTAAAACTAAGAGAAGGAGAGGTGGATGATTCAGAGACAACTGGTCTTCTTTATTGTAGTGGTGTTTGGGGACTAAAAGTGGTGATGACCTGTAAGTGGTGAGTCAAGTGTTATCTAATTTTTTGTAGTGTCAGGTAATTTAATGAAGTTTTGTCTTCATTTCTACTACAGTCTTTAATACCCAGTTGAAATTTTTGTAGGCACAGTATCTTTTCAACTCTGGAAAAAGATTCCATGCTTCTAATTATTTGTCGTTCTTTGTCACTATGGATTATAAAAATCAGGCACTCTCACACATACCTCAGGACTTATGGTACGAAGAATCTTCTGAAAGATAATGCATGGCATTTTAATCTGTAGTCTCTCTGAAGTTTCTATTTTATATAACTTTATGTACAGAATTTCAATTTATCTCAATACTAGGGACTAAAAGTATTTAAAGTATACATATCATTGTATATTGAACTAGTATTTACTTTAATGTAGTTGAATATGCAAAGTGAATTATTTATATTTTGGTAGGAATAGACTCAAGAAAAATGCATTTCTTTTTAGGACTTTCACAGAAAGTAATCTTCTTTTACAGTACTAAGAAAAACAAGCAAATTTTGCATGTGTCTATTTCCATACAGTCAGTTGTCATTGCTTCTCCTATAAATAAACCAAATAACAGGAGTGAGCTGATTATGAGTCCCTAAAGGTATTAACACTTTAAAGCGTGCAAGCTCATGTTATGTCACACCATTAATCTTTTAAAATGTCATCTCCTCTGACTTTTATACAGTGTGTTTATAAAATGTTCTGATAAAGAATAAACATATCAGTAATTTAATTCCTTCACTCTTAAAGGCTTTGGAGCGAGTTGCAGTTGGCCAAATGGTAAGTAATATTGTTTATGTTAGCCATTCTAAGATAAAATGTGTTTTCCTCCCTTGAATGCTCTTAATCTATGACCTTTTACTGAACTTCTGCATTTCTGGAATCTAAAATACTAGCATACACTACATCAAATCCTGATAGATAGCATCTGTCACATTTTTATTGCTGTGATTGTACTTAGTGAATCTGTTTTCTTTTGACAATCAAGAGACTGGGAAAAAAGCATAGCTTAAAAGTAAAGGTATTAAGCTACCCTTTCTAACTTCTTTTGCTGTCTTTCAGCTAATATATAAATTCAGTACAAATGTCCTTTCTGATATCCCTGTTTTAGATTACTGTATCTGAGTGTTTCGTCAACTGATGTTAAAAGAGAAGTCGTTATGACAAAAGTTTGAACCTGTTAAAAACATCATCATTCTCATTTTTAATCCCTGTATATTATTTCCCTGTGAATACTTCATGTTATTGTTGTGCAAGTTATCCTTTTAGGGATGGTGGACACCAACTGTGCAAACATTTAAAAGGCAAGGCTGAGAGACCTCTTCTTTCCATATGTAAACCCAGTGACCCCAGTAGCCTTTTACTGTAAATGTTGCTGTGAATTTTTAATTGGCAAGCATTAACAATTTTTATGCAAACAGATCTTTCATACACAAAGACAAAAAGTTTTCAGTGTGTTCTGTTTTCATGAGCATATTACTTCCAGCATGGCATATAGTATATGATAATTCGACTAGGGAATTACTCCTGTTGTCTTTAAAACAGTTTAGGTAAATTGTTATATTTATTTTGTATAGTTGAATTTGGATTGTGATCAGTACATTTTTCCTCTGTTCTTTTTCCCTCTACCAACCTTTGAACTTTTACCTCAGAGTCTGAGTTTCTTTTTTTTTTTCTTGCATTCATAGTTATAGAATCATAGAATCATCTGGGCCGGAAGGGACCTTCAAAGGTCATCTAGTCCGGCCCCATTGCAGTCACAGGGACACCTCCAACTAGACCAGGTTGCCCAAGGCCTCGTCGAGCCTCACCTTGAATGTGTCCACGGAAGGGGCCTCAACCACCTCCCTGGGCAACCTGTTCCAGTGCTCCACCACCCTCATAGTAAAGAACTTGTTCCTAA
>JAOTQQ010000001.1:43245367-43285772 GCA_026546715.1 Gallinago undulata
TCTATGTCCTTCTTATATTGAGGGCTCCAGACCTGCACACAGTACTCCAGATGAGGTCTCACTAGAGCAGAGTAAAGTGGGAGAATCACTTCTCTGGACCTGCTGATTCTGTTATGTCAGGATCTAACCTAAAAACATAATTTTAACTAGATTCAAACATAATTTTAACTAGATTCAAGAACATTAGTAAATTGTCCTCTTAAACCTGTTATGACTCATTGTAAAGAATACAAGCCAATAAGCAGTTAAGGAAGCCAATACCACTTTTGTTACTCTGAATTTAATTTCAACGCCCTTTTTAAATCCTTGCTGTTGTAAAATTTGTTGCAGCTGCCTCTAGAATCATTGTTTTATCGTGCTGTTCTTCAGGTTATTATAGAAGACATTTATGGTGTCACCAAAAGGTAGGAAGCTCTGAATTCACAGAATTTGAACCAAATATGCCACCTCTATTCGGTATTAAATGCAGATGCTTTTGGGCCAGCTGTCCCAACCACATCCCTCCACACTTCTTGCGCACCCCCAGCTTACTCCCTGGTGGGCAGCGGGGGAAACAGAGAAGGCCTCGATGCTGTGCAATCACTGTTTAGCAATAGCTGAAACATCGGTGTGATCCCAGCACTGTTTTAGTCACAAATCCAAAGCACAGCACTGCCTGGGTTGCTGTGAAGTTAGCTCCATCCCAGCCAGACCCAGGCAACACCTTTCCCCCTATAGTTTGTGATTAGGAGGGCAGAAGCCCCATCATCATGAACTGATTTTAAAACTGCATCAGCTCAAATGTTTAAATACATCTGAATGTTAAATATGACTACAGAAATTCATTCTTTCTTTAGATGTGCCTGTTGATTCTCAATGAGCGGGGATCCTTGCCAGCTAAAAAGCATTAAAACTGCCACTGATCAAGTCCCTCTGTTGACCTCAGATGTTAGTCCTGATTGTTACACAAGGAGAAAGGGGGTTACTAAGGATAAAGAGGTGGAAATTTTTTAACAAAGATATTTCTAGTTAGTATTTCACGGGGAGGAAAATGTATTTCCTCTTAAGTAAGCGAATACTCACAAACAGCTACTGTAGCTGAAAATGTAACTCCTACACTACACAGCTGGAAGAGGAGTTACATTAAGACACAGTCAAAAAGTGAATTCAGACTAACAAAAACTTTGCGTGTTGTCTCTCCAAGGTATTTTAAACACAGAGAAGAGAAATGGCCTGCAAGGATTCATTCTTCCTATATGTTTTCTAAGTTTTCATGCATTATTTTAATGTGTTTTCCGAAACAACCCACATTTTTGGCTGTCTTCAAAAGTACATCATTGAGCTGTAAACAGGAGAAAATTCTGGCATCACTTAGTGAAATAAAAATTGTGAGGATAAGAACACAAGGCAACAAGCGAAAGTGAACTTTTACTCCAATTTGGCATTTGCTTAGTCCAGTGGTTGATGGTAAATAAATTACAGCAATGTTATAGGAACTTACAGAAGCATTATAGAAGTATAGAGGGAACTATCTGTCAGCAGAAATAAGAATTTTGACATTCATATAGGGAAATAGAGATATTAGGGAGAAATTAAAAAGAAACTTTCAACTCTCCAATTTTTAGGTGAAATAATAATTTTAGTAAAACCATAGTACAGTTGTAGAGTTGCTGTATCTAGAAAGTTCTTGAAGTATTAGCTAGCTTGTTTTGTTTTATGGAAAAGGGGGAAAGGAAAATTGTTACTAAATTGGCACTAGTAGCTAATTTATTTCTTTTGAATTAAAAATTTAATTTTAAAATATGTAAATTTCTGTTGTTGGATGTATAAAAGCCTGCGTTTCAATACTTTGTTTCCAGTGAGCGACATGTTGGAAAAACTTTCTCCAAATCGTCCTCCTTCATAGATTATGTCAGAAAGTCTCTGAAGAAGCTGGAATTGGATGATTCAAAGGTGAGTCACTAGAGACTGTGTGAAATTCTTATACCCATGTAAGTTCTTGAAGTGAGCACCACAATGCAATGTTTAAGCCACTGCGTTTATTTGGTTTGTATATTGCTGTAAAAATATAATGCATTCTCTTTTCTTATTAATAATAATAGAGCCAATCCATACTTATTTTTATGCATTAAAAAAACCCAAACCCATAACCAAGTTGGATTTTTTCATTTTTTTTTTTCAAGAGACCTCCATATATAAATTATTTTTAAAGAAATGGTTTTAAAATTACTTTATTCTAATCACTTTATATAAAACCAATCCTATTTTACACATGGTACTCATGGTCAGAATTTTTTTAAGTCTTTCCAGTATTTCTGAAGTTATTCCTACAAATTTCCTTTGAGGAAAAAAAAAAAAAAAGTAATGCATATTCTATTTTATACATGCTGTCATTTAGAGGTAAATAGATTTTTCAGCTGCTGAATGAAGCAGGCATGAAGAAATTCTTGCCTGTACTGATACTGTACAGCCTGATAAAAGTCACTCTTGCACCCTTTTAAATCTGGCTGAAATACTATCCTGTACAAACATGTTACTTTTTCATCTGTATTTAAGTTTAAACTGAAAGTGATCCAAAAAAACATGAATAATGAATCACATAGTAAACACTTTGACCCCATTTTATTTTCATTTTTCTGCAGCAATATTATCTTGATCCCTTTGGACACCTCTTGAAACTGAAAAATGTAACACTATAGCAAGATAGGCAATTCTATACATTCAGTCTGTTTTTCTTACAATTTTGTTCCCAAAGTATTTCTGATTTATTTTAGCCTTCAGACAGTCTCCTTAAGTAGACTTTGGAGATCTTGGAAGGCTTCGTACTTTTTTTTCTTTAATAAATGTTAAGGATAAATATCAAGATTTTTAAAATAACTTTCCTACGTAGAGAAAAAAAAAAGTAAATACAAAATTGAGATTTAAACTTATAAAATCATCCAGAGATTATTTTACATTCTTGAGTGTCTTGTCTTAGTACTACAACTGCTAAATTGGTCAACAGATGGCAACATAGCATTAGGCATGGAATATGACCAAGTGAAGATCACAACCACTCTGAGAACAAGTTGTGCAATGGAGACACTAGAGATTATTAGACCGATAATTTAAAAAATAGTACAAATCAAAAAAGTAGGAGTGGTAAGTATGTGAAATATTTAAGATAAATGTTGTAGCAGACTTTGCTAAACCAGTGCTTAAAGTCTGTAGTCAAAATGTGAAATCACTTAAAATTTGCCAGGCACATCAAACTGTGAACTAGGAGAAAAATGCCAACCCAAATAAACAAGTTAATGCAAATGGTGTTGGAATCATGCTTTAAGAAAATCACCATTAAGAAAAAGACTTATGCCTGAAGTTCACTCTGTTTTAAAAGGATTATATTTAATGCTGTTTGCAAATTGAGTTACTTTTTCGCTTTTCTGTATAAAAAGGCACTAATGTCATGCATTTCCCCCAGCTAAAAGTAACTATTAAAACAGTATCTTCCTCAGTATGCGTACCCAAAATCACTAGTGGATTCTTTGTGCAATAATCAGTTTACTAAATCATTGATTAAACTCTGCTGGTAGTGAGTTATACATTCTTTTCTTTAAAACCGGTAAGCATAGAAACTTTGCATCAATATATCTGATTTTGGACACACTGCCTTTTTCTAGAAAGAGTCTGGAGAAACACAAGTTGCCCTGAGAGAAAGATGTCTGACAATGCTACTTCAAGCTGCACATGTTTGTGCAGTTGCTAAAGACCCAATTTAAGTAAATGTTCATCTTTGCATATATTTCTCCTCATTTTTATGCACAGCTGGCTGCATACTGAAGACTGATTTTTATGTTGATCTACATACCATTATTTTTTATATCCCAGCTATGTTGAAATTTGCAGTGGCACAAAACCTGCTATTTTGATGCTACTGAGAGGAAAGTTGTTATTGCTCCCTCAGCAGCGGTTCTGACACTGCAGTTTTCATGGTGGAGTCAGCACTATATCTATACAATATTGCAGAATGTGTTAAATTCCTCTCTTCAGTAAAAAAATACTTACATAGCTAAAAATGTAATGAAGCCTAAACATTTGCTCTCAAAGACAACAAAAATCAAAGGGAAATTTATGCAGAATTTGTTTTTTAGCTCTGTTTTTAAAAATGAACAAAAGAGCAGCTGTACTGCATAGACAAAATGTCTACTCTGTCTCCGGCAGTGGCCAAAAACGGATGCCTTGGGAGGAGTACAAGGCGAGAGTAATCATATATGAAGGATTCTTCCAGAATAATCCAAAATGTGCCTGTCATTCACCAAAAAAAAGGAGGCAATCATTGTCTTCATGCATAAATTTATCTAGGTGATGTTAAAAAAAAAAACCAAACAGCTGAAACTTAACATTGTGTAGTACAAAGAACTGTAAGAAAAAATTGTTTGCATACGAGTTTCTGTTTCACATATGCAAAAATATTTTTTTTAAAACGTATCAGAAAACTGCGAGCCCCAGGTCTTTTACTGTGCTTATCAGAAAACTGAAGAGAGTTTAGTCTCTGCATGATAATAAATGTACTGGGAAGTAGAGCAGTAGAGGCACTGAGTTTTTAGGAGTCACTGCCGGGGTCTGGTGGCTTGGCGTGTATGGTAAAGTCATGGATGGTTTTGATCACTGTGACTGAATCTGGACTGTGGGACATTAACATCCTTCCAAACTCGTGGTTCATGATGAGCATCACAGCTGCTTCCTTTATATGTACTAATGCCTCTGTTCCTGATTAAGGGGTAGCTCTAGTGCAATCCAGTCATTTTCCAGTGTGGACAAAAGTGGAGGTAGGATGAAACAGCAAGTGTGTTAGACACCTAACCTGCTTTTATACTAGTTTATGTAAGTGTATGCCGTTTGCTAATTATAGAACTGATGAAGACTCTTATCAGGTATGCATATCCAAACAATAAATTAATTTTTGCTACTGTTTTTCCATAATCTGTACTGTTCTTTAATCCTGCCAATTCTTCATGTGAACAAACCCCTCTCCTCTTTCATTTTTGAAATAGATGTGAAGATCTTTGCTTATTGGAAATAAGAAACAATCTTTTTTTTTTGTGAAAAGATTGTCAATCAGAAGTGTGACAAAATAGTACAATAGTTTTTCTACATTTATCAATCATCCAGGGCCCTTCATTGCTACAAGTTACTGTTCAGGGACTGAAGTTTCCTATTACCTTAGCCAAAATAATTTCCTCCATTGTGTTTCTTTTCAATGTGGAAGGGTCTGTCAAGTCCAGATGAAACATGGAGATGCAAATGAACTATTTTTTTCTGTCTTTTGGTTCTGGGACCGTTCCTTTCACACATCTCTCCACTTCAGTAGCAAAACCAAGATGTAAACCATGACTACTGAATGTCTGACAAAATATTCTCATTTTGCGAGGGCAGAGAGAGGTCAAGTGTGAACTTGATGCTTCACAGGTAAGGTTATATTGCTTCTAGCTCTAGAATTAATGGAATTGCTTTGTGGGCCATGGCTCCCCGCACAGGGCTTCAGTAATTTGTGTGGATACATACCAAGACAACATTTTATTCCTGGTTGTTTTCTTTGTCATAGCTCACTCTGTTCCTATACTCCATGTTCTATAGGCAGAGCATTCAGTGTTGCGTATATAAGTGAGAAATTCTATCAGAACATTTCCATTTTATTCACTCTTTTACCTAATTTAACACAACCATTAGACTCTCACTTGAGAAAATCAAGCATTCTTCCCTGTTCTTTCTCCTAGGGGAGCTAGCCACTCTTACACTTGTTATCCTTGCTTCTTTCAAACAGCAAGAGCAATAGCTCCTTCCTCTTTAGCAGAATGTATTTCAGCCTTGCATATGGATTTAAAACAAAGCTTCTTTATTAATACATGTGGTTGCTGCTTAGGACCATAAGTGCTACATATGACATTGCCACAGCAAAAGATCTTTGTATAAGTATTTATGTATTTCTAGAGTCTTTGAAGAAAAAGCCCCAAAACTTTCTTAAGTTGCTTGGTGTCCTGTGCCTATTTGGGTAGGTTAGCAAAAGGTCTTTCATAGGGTATAACTCTAAAGTGATTAAAAGGAGAAAATACTTATAAGGTTAAGGCCTGGATGTGTGTCTGCCAGACTTGGGGATCTGTGACCCAGCTAGAATCCATTTCTGCTAGTAAGTGAGAGCCTCAGTGGGTGGAGCTGTTTAACAAAGAGAAGTTGGCCAGGATTCATGTAAAGTGAGGTCTGGGAATAAGGGGAGAATGCTGTTTAGTGCCACGTCCAATTGCAGGAAGATATACGGGGCTGGAAACACTCCTGACACATCCACAAAAAAAGCTATTATTCGCTTTGATTACATCTCATGCTATATTCACACTATAGTTACTACTATAGGCTAATAGCATATAAGATAGTTGCTTTATCTTAGTCAAAATACTTCATAAATCACTTAACCCTTTCAGATGTAGACATATGCTGGGGAGATACAATAGCAATTTCAGAGGTAGGATCACCTCAAGCTTTCATGCACAAAGAGATGTTTATGTGCCTGTCAGCGAGTGCATTGTTGCAGATTTACTTGGGTGCTTTTAACTAAGCTTCCAAGTCTTCTGTGACTGGTACATTTCAGTTTTGAACAGTCAAGTGTCTGCACATAACCTGAAGCTGGTAAGGCTCTTCCCCAGGAAAAGTCATTTATTTGGCTGGTGACCCATCTGACAACCTGAGATGACATCTGCAACAATCAGCAGATTGTTAATGCTCAGTTTCCACCATCCTCATTTGCTCTAACCCTGACCACAATTCTCAAAAACAGCTGCTGCCCATTTGTCTTTTTCCTATGCTTCAGGTAGAGCATCCCAAAAAGATTTACAGCTGTCAGGTCTCAACTGGTGGGTCAGTAAAGGACAGAAGACCTGTCTGTGGGGCGTTGTACCCATTACAGTATCAGTTACATTAATAACACCATAAGATAAATTCATGCCCTGTAAAAAGATCATTTATCATCTAAAGTAATTTTGATATTTGATATATTACATCTATCAATGTTAGACTCAAAATATTTCAAAACCTTGACGTAGCCTATGTAGCTAAATTTAGGTGTAACTAATAAAGTTATGTATATTCTGAAGAGATTATGAAGTTAGAAGTATATTTAATTAAATAAATGTGTTACTGCTCTCCCTAGGATAGCCAAGACTTTTTTGGGTTTTTATAGTTACTAATGAATCAGGAATCAATTTTATATAATTCTGCCTTATTTTTATAAGAATTTCTGATGTTATTACACATCATTAATTTATAAAATAATCTTTTTCCTAAAGTAATTATGCTTGCTTTTTTATATAATTAAATAAATTCAAAGAGATATGAAATGCATTGGGCTTGCTAGTTCAGTTTTACTGGAATTTCTAAGTGGCTTCTGTTTGCTACATTGACTTGGTTTTGCGAACTCCAGAATATTTAATTTTGAGTGTTAGATGAAAGCGAAGATTTTGGTTTTGACACTTTTTATATAGTTAATATGAATAGTTGATATATGTTTCGTACAGCAGTAGTGATGTTTTTAAAACAATAACACTTTTTAAGAAAACACAGGAGCATGCATATGTGACTTTTTGCTTCCACTTTGATGAAGTAAATAACTAACAATAACATTAGCATGCATGTAAAGCCCAAAAACTAAATAGTTGAGCTAAGTGATCTACCAGGGCTATATTTATCAAATATTAAATAAAGGCAAATGCCTCAGTTTTGTAAGACATTAAGAAAATAACTGATTCTGTTGGGTTTTTTTTAAATAGGAAATATTAATTTTAAAAATAAGTAGGTTTACACTTGGAGCATAAATATGATTGTATTATGGATTACAGTGTTTTATCACTGATTTAGTACTGCATTTTTAATATATGTTTCATTTTTATAATTGCTCAGATGGCAGAGTAAACATGGTTTAAGGAGATGTCTTCTCTTATTTTGAGGTGAAGTAGCTATTCATGTTAGCTAAATCTATATTTAATATATTGGGCTCAGTCCTGAATAAATTTTCAGCAGACATAAATTACCCTGTACTTGCTTGCATTTATTTATATGATAGTGCTCTTTTAAAAATTAATACAAAAGTAACTCCAATTTGCTGAGTTCAGATTCCTATAGTATTAGATGGAAACTCTTTGGTTAAAGCACTGCAAAGCCAAGAACTGAAAGACAGGACTTTCAAAGACTCCTGCTGAGAGAATTAGATGTTCTGATCACATACATGCTTTGTGAAAATACAGTGGTAAATGTACCTTACAAATATTTTTACAATGAGCGGCTGGGAAAATGTTTGAAACACCACTTGAGTTTCCTGGGATCCATCCCTAAGATTGTATTTTCCCTCTTTCCAGACCAAACTGGCAGCCACCTTGCAAACCTTTACAAGCTTTGTGATCCCTCTGAGGAACATACAGGTGGAAGCCCTATTCTCCCATGTTGGCTTTCTGTCCTACCTGTGTCATGAGCTGTCCTGGTTGTAGTCCCTAATTGTGTTCTACTCATGTAATGGTGAGAAGGCTTTGAGGATTTTCTTTCCCGTTTCCACATCTGTGCTTCTTGTACAGTACCATTTGCAATCACGTATATTTCCTGGTTTGGTCCTACACCAGCTGTGCTTCAGATGTTCTAATGTTCTTCTGAATCATTGAACTTGAACACAACTGTGTCAAAATATGTTGAACAGAATGTTTCACATGTTTTTTCATAATTTTAAACCATATAATTAAGAGACATTCTGCTCTGCACACATCATTGACAAGCAGTTGTGTAATTAAATGAACAGGTGAGCCTGGGACAAGATAAAAAGCCTCTGTCCTTATGGAGCTCATCAGGATAAGTTGTATTACAGTATTTAGAAAGCTGCACTTTTTAAAATGAGGTGTTCAGGCAGTCCCATCCTTCCTATCAAATACTTAATGAGGTTTCTATGGCCACGTGATAACATTCTAAAGTAACAGACTGCTCTTTACTTCTTCCATTTTTAATATAGATTATTTGTTTAAATTTTCATAGAGCAAAGTATGAATTTCTGATTTACTGACCTTACAAGATTTTGACTAAAGGAACATAGGATTCTCTAAACCTATCCCAAAGAATTAGCTGAGTGACAAATTTCTAAGTTTAAATTCAGCACTGATTTGAATTCTTCAAAGCAAATGGATTTGTTATACTTCCTAAACTCAAATGGCTGAATATGTTACTCATTTCTCATCTGTAATGTTTGTCAATTTCTGAAATTTGAGTCTTAACTATAGAATTACTAGTGGCAAATTCATAAGTTTCAGTGTGGTATTTGATGAACTAAACCAATTTTGCCTTCAAATAGATTTCTTGGAAGAATGCTAAGTGCAACCAGAATGTTTTGTGAGAACTTGGTGGGGTTTGTGATGATCCTTTTTTTTTTCATTTCTGTCACATAAATTGCATTGAAAGAAGCTACTTTCTTTGAAATGAAATGTTATTAGGGTAGATGACGTTGTTGCTACTGTGAAAAGAGTGTGACAGGCTCTTTTGCTATGACAAAACATCTAAGACCACCTTCCCCCCTTCTTTGGCATTTGTCAGTGTCTTTTAGAAACATCATTGCACTGTGTTAATGAAGTTAATAAAATGCCCACCTTGACTTAATATGTTACAGCCCTCACCTTTTTCAATCCTCCCAAACAACAGTGCTTATAGGAAGTCATCCACGGGCGATAATGAAAGAGCTAGAGATACGTCTTTCAACTGGTGATGCCATCTGTGCCATCTGTCCTGTGGGATCTGCACTAGATCTTTCTGAGCTTCTGTAGATCATATATTGCATCCTGTTTTCACGCTTGCCTGAAAATATTGATATAATGTGAAACAATAATCAGTGTTCTGAATGAGAGAAAATGGAGCCATCATTTTGACCAGCATTTCACACAGGACAGTTATTTACAATTACTTATTTCAATAAGACAGAGAAGACGACATTGGGTAAACAGAGATAATGTTCTTCTCTTAGCTTACCATGGAGTGTCCCTTGACTGTTAATATCTCCTCAGCAATGACTAGTAGAATATCATAAAATGCAGTTGGCAAATGAAAGGAAGTAAAAGGAAAAATATGATTGTGTGGCTTAATATTCCTATTGTTTTTAAAAGTGTTGAAAAAACCACATACTTAAGACTGTGGAACTGTCAATAGTGGAATTGTGTAATACATTAAGACATGAACTAACCTGAATATATACAACTATACTGGGAACGAAAAAGGAGAATTTTTGTGGAAATTGGGAAAGAAGGGGGACTTTTAACCTGAAATTTCTCATAATCATACTGTCTACTCCACGCCAAATTCAGTGTTGATATCTTTAAATGACAGTGAATACCCCAAACTGGTCTGATCTTTGCTAGGACTATTTCTAATTTTGATGATTTTTATTGTGTACAGCCATTGGGCAAACATGGAGCCAGAGCCAAAACAATACTTGCTGCTTCCTGTGAATTCTAACATGGTAATTAAATGAGCCTAAACAGTCAAAAAAATGAAGACAGTAGATGAATTTACACATTTAATGCATTTTACAGTTGTTGAAGAGTTGGCTTTCTCCACTGTTTTCTTGGATAGAAGGAGTTTCAGCTCACAGATTTCCTGGTTCATTTGTTAGTTCGGGAAATACTGAATTAAGGCTTAGATAACACTTGTTTTATAGCCTATAAAGTATATGTGCATAATGCAGTTTTCAAGTATAGTTGTTTTTCAGACAGAACACTATCCCAATTGTGGCAGCATAACTTTTTAATCTGAATCTTAAGAGGCGTGACTTTTATTTCAATTAAATATAAATAATGTAGATTGCATTGATTTGAAATGCATTTTAAACAAAGTTCTAAATAAACTTAAGCTCCTCAGTAATTTCATTATCTGTTTTACATTATTTTACACTATATTACATTACATTACATTATTTTTAACTACCCTAGTCATGGGAAAATCGTAAAGAGTTGCTGTATGGTATGGTCTCCCAAATGTTTTGGACTGATCTAAGACACTGCTTTGCTAAAAGGGTTGCCTTACTGCTTTCTTGTACTCATGCTAGCCTTCGTGACAGTGCTGGTTGGAGAAAAGAGAGGAAACATGGAAAAGTGCAGTCAGTGCAGGGGAAAGCAGTCCCTTTGAGGCAGCAAAGAGGAATTACATCTGTTGAAACAGACTGAAACAGCATCCTTAGGCTCTGTCTCTCCTCTGTAGGGCGTGTGGAGTGTTGGACAGGAAAACACACTTTCAGTCAGAATGCTGTTACTCTAGGGAAAGGCAGAACTCTGACAAAATACTCTCTGGAGAAAAGTTAAGTGCAGTATCACTGGTTGTCACAGACCTTGTGCCTGAACGTTTAGTTTTCAGCCTACATTCAATCAGCACGTCTGTGGGATTGCAGCCTAACTGGGGTGTGCTCAGGCACGTGGTATCTCACAGCCTCCCAGTGTTCACAACAGATCAGTCTGGCTTATGGTATAGTTTTAGCACCACCTCTAGCATATGATATAGTTCTAACTAGGTCAATGGAGACCTTGCTGCCCTCTAGTTCCTCTTGGTTATTTCAGCTATTTGAGCAGTCACACAAATCCCCAAAGAGATTAGTTTCAAAGAAAGCATGCACCACCATCACCGTGCAAAGAGATGAGGTGGTTTTGTTCACAAACTGATAAAGACCAGAAGACGTTGTAGCTAAATCAGCAAAGAAGTAGTGGCCCAAACCTCCCTGTATGTATTGAAGGTTACTTGAATATCAGTAGCATAAGTTAGACCTTTGAGTGCAGAATCATTATCAAGGCAAGAATATGATATATTTAGTTTTTCTGTGCATTTTTGCCGAGGCCATAAGTCCATAATATCAACATCATACTGTAAGAAAAAAGTTCAGTGCATGTATTTAAAGAGGTTTTTTTTGATACAAAAATGTGGGGCAACCCTGCATAGAGAATAGTTGCCTGAACAGCTCCAGTGGCTAAATGGCGCTTGCTTTGCACATGTAAGTACAATTCTGTACCTGAAAATGCAAACAATAACTTACTTCTACTTCACCTTGGAAGGATAGCTGAAGATTGTGTTGGGTACCTTTTGAGAACTGAAGCCAAGTGGCAAGCTCTTGCAGTTTCAGACAAAGCCAACGTTACCTGGTTTTAAGTCTTCCTTCAGTAAGTGGCTACACAGGGCTAGCTATGAATTACCCTTTCATGCCCTTTTCTGTCAATGCTTTTTGGTGGACGCTTTCTTTCTTTTCCAGCTGGGCTGTTGCATTAAGTTGGTTCACTCAGCAGACTTTTAACTGCGGCACAGTTTGGAATAGTACCCAATCTATCTGTGACAGCATGATGCATTCAGTGGAATGTATAGTAAACAGGGAGGGAGTGGGAAAGCATTTGGACTCAGTACTCGAGTATGGCAACATCCAAGAGACGTTTTTGACACATTTTTTTGTTTGCCTAACATTTCATAACTTGTTTTCTTTTAAGTTGAATGCTTCATGTTGAAAAATGAAGAACATGGGGAAGCAAAAGCAGAAAGATGCTTTTCATGATTGCATTTCTACAAACAGAGATCTTCATGTTTTAGTTCCAAATAGCCTGTAATTTCAAAAATCCATTATATTAAAACCCATTTAATTCACAGTTGAAATGAAAAGCTTATAGGGCAGAGGTTAAATACAATATTTTGTTTATCTCATGACTGATATGTTTCAGTTGGTTTGACTCTTTGGAGGGGAAGAGAAAAAAAATAAACTCAGATATTTGCACAGCTTTATTGAAAATAAAATAGCAACAAGACTAAAAAAGTCCTGTTAATCCACATTAGTATTGCCAGATCAGCTACTCAACCTTGCCTCTGTAATTGGGAAAAAGTACTTTCTAAATTAAAAAAATATGACTGAAAGACTACAAAAGATTTTCCAACCCATCCGCTTGTTTTAAGGCAGAGTTAGAATTTTGTGTCATTCCTGAAAAATATTTATTAAAGCTTCCTGTGATGGGGACTGACAACCTCCCCAGTCCTTAATTAACCTCCAAGAGAGAAAGTTTCTTATCCTGTCCACCGTAGACACATCGAACTGCTTCCCTGCTTCTTGGTGATAGCCTTGTAAAAACTGTTATTATGGCCACTCTCATTTTTCTCTAATTTAGCCTGATCAGTTCCAGTTCTCTGGGTCTTTCTTCATAGGGCATGTTTTCTAGATCTCTGATCTCTTTTCTCTCCCAGGGCTTTTTCAGACAGTTCATTCCTTTCTTTGAAATCTGATGCCCAAAAATGGATGCAGTATTCCAGCTAGAGCTTTGCCACTGCCAAGGGGAGTTGAAGGATTTCTTCCTGTGCTTTGCAGGCTGCTCTCCCATACTTGTCGCAGAATGGCGATTGCTTTTTTTTTGCAGCAGCACAACTGTGACTTTCGCTCAGGCTTGTCATCTGCTTTATCTCCCAAACTGTCATTTGGTGTTCCTCAGCCTGAACAGCTGATTATTTCAGCCTGAGTGTAGTCCCTTCTGCTTTTCTGTACAGCGTTTCAAACTTCCTTTCTAAGCAATACTCCAGTTTCTGAATAGTATTTTAAGTTCTAGCAATGCCTTCCTGTTGCACATTTCCAGACTTAGTTAATGTGGTTTCCGTTCCATTGTTTGAGTTCTTAATGAAAACATTGTATTTTGTAATGGACCTCCAGTCAGCAGGTCTTTTCAGTTGTTCAAAGACTCATTAATAACTACTTTCTGGTTATGGTCATGCAGTTTTCATTTGCTTTATAATGCTTTAATCTAATCTTTGTTTCTTAAATTTGCTTATGAAATTGTTATGTGAAATGGTGTCAAAAATCTTGCTTAAGTCAATATAGGGAAACCAGTTGTTTTTCGCTGTTGTGAATCCCTTCACCCTCCTTACAAGCAAAGTAGTCTGACTTGTGATTTTTCTTGGCAAACTGATGTTGACTATTACTCATCTGCTTATCTTTCAGTGATTTTAATTATTCATTGGTTCCATTTGTTTTCACTGCATTGAGTTTGAATTGACTATTCTATAATAAAAGATGTACATCTACTAGCCATCTGACATACCATCTTTGAGAAGTTCTCAGTACCAATGCATTCCCTTCTTGACTGCCCTAGGATGAAGTTCATAATACATACCTGATTTGAAAACTTCATATTTGTGGAAATGTTCTTTAGTTTTTTTCTATATTTTAAGCTGATATTTTAAATCTTTGCAACTGGATTAGCCACATGCTCTCAGATAACTTTTCTCATAAAAGTGAGCAAAAATGTATTAAACACTTCAGCTTTCCTGGTCTTTTGTCATAGAATTATAGAATTATTAAGGTTGGAATAGACTTTTTAGATCATTGAGTCCAAGTCTAAATGTAACACTGCCAAGTCCACTACTAAACCATGTCCCTAAGGGCCATGTCTACATGCTTGTCGGTACCATTACTTTTCTGCTAAGTTATGGGCTAGTTCTTTCCGTAGCCACAGCAGAGCTGCCATACTGCAAACTCCTAATACTGAAGAAGTACACTAGGCTCTTTCAGCTCTGCTTTTTCTGGCAGCCTCCATCATCCATAATATTGCAAATCTACTTCCCACTCCTCTGACAAGTTCTTTAAGTGGCCAGCTCAACTATCATGTTTACCATCCAGGACTATGAACAGCAAAAGAGTAGAGACATCAGGACTTTTAAAAACTGGAAAATCTTGTAGTCTGGCTTCCCTGTAGAGAACCTTTAGCTACCTGCTGCGGTGCACTGGCTGCTGAGGGCTGAAAAGGGAAGGGCTATTTGGCTTAGTGAAGTTCTTGAGTTGTCTCTGCATCATTTAGCCCCAAAATGCCGCATTTACAAGCATAGTGATAGTGCTGACAGTGTTGCATCAGGCAACCGGGAAAAGGAAAGGGGAACATGTAGCAGTTTAAAGTAAATAGGGAAAGTTTTATTTTAAAAATGAGTAACTTGAGGCACAGAGAAACAAAATATTATTTCCACGATCTAACAGTAAGTTTTGTAATGTGAAATACCATCCAAGAGTCCTGAATGAAGCATGTTACTCTTACACCAGAATCCACTCCTCAGCTATTTAAATAACTCTCTTGGGGATGGAGGTGAGGAGGGGATAAGATATATGGGAAAGGAAATGAGAATGCTATCTCCACTTTACTGTGAAATACTCATTTAAGAATGGCTAGAGCCTGCTGAATAATGAATGTATCTCAGTATTCCATGTCAGTGCAAAAGCCTGTCTGAAGACCAGTTATTGTAAATGAGAACCGAGAAACTGCTATTGTAAAATTATTATAAAGCTTAGGAAAGTGCTAATTTCAAAAACAAAATGCGGATTTTGTTTTGTAGTGTGAATTTCAATTAGGAAAACCAATTCATTTTAAAGTTCTCTTGAATAAGTAACTAGAATAACTCTGATATATTTTTTTTAAATCTCTTGCAGCTCCCAGACAGCTGTATAATGGATTACTATGAAAAATACAAGCACAGAATGAATGAACTTGAAGCATTTAATATGGTAAAAGTTATAGGATTAATACTGTTAACTTGTATACAAGTGCTAGTCTAGAACAAAGCCCTATTAAGCTTTATGTGGTGGTGGACTGTCTTACACCGTGGTATGCAATCTCCAAAACAAAGCAGCTCCCCCTTCAAAACTTTGGAACATATCCTATTCCAAAACTATATTAGGTGTTCAGTAAAATAATAAAGCAAACACATGGAAGATTCTTTTTCAAGAGGGACTATTACCCTGGAAAATGAAATGTCAGTCTCCTTTTAAACCTAGACTGGTCTCCATGCAGTTATTTCATAAAAATTCTTTTTATTAAAATTCATTATTTCCCTCTTTAAAATCCTTCTGCTTCAAATAATATTATTTTCTTGTTGGACAATGTCTCAAAACCAACTAAATAACAGGGTTTCCTGGCTTTATGGCATTCCATGTATTTTTGATCTTTAATATAATCTGTTTTGAAGATGTCCATCCCATGGGGAAAATTGGCAGGGTGACATTTGTACTACAGAACCACTAGGAAATCATTGACCTTCCTGGAATTATTCTGTGGAAGTGTAGCCATTTGGAAGTGTATTGTCTCTCTTTCCCCAGATCATTACAGCATATAATCTTTCTTTCAGCTGAAGGTTGTTCTGGCTCCCTGCATAGAAGTTTTGATACTTCTGGATCGTCTTTGCTACCTCAAGGAGCAGGTATTTTTGCATTATATTTTATGATACCTAAAGGCTACATCAGTGAAATGAGACTATTTCAGCCAATTTATTACTGTGCAGACCAAGTCTCTGTTGCAGAATTATTATTCTCATCATATTTGCCAAAGTATAAGCATTCGTGCCATTTAGTATAAACATATGCCCAGCAGATGTTTTTATTTTCAGCAAAGCAGCAATAGCAAAGTTTATGTTCTTTTAATTGTATGGTAATTACTAGTCAATAGACAGTAAAAAAATAAAGTAATTAAATATGCAACAAATCTTATTTTATACAATGTATTGAGATATTTAATAATTCAAAAGAATATTGGAAATGCTAAACAAATACTCTGTTGTACATGCTAGAGCTTCCAATGAATACGTTTTAGAACATATAATTCAAGAAATTTTGAATTAGGTCTAAAATGTTTATGATTTACTTTTATTGTTTCTTAATTAAGATCAATGATGAGAGAGGGTGCACTTTTTCCAACTGTATGGGTCAACTGAGGTACATTTGACTAACACACAGCCTGGATATATTTTACAAGTACAGGCCTGGGATATAATAAGCAAATGCTACTACATTTACTCTGTAATGATTTATATTACAGTGTTTCTGCTAACACTAATTTTGAACTTGGCCTGATTAACTGAGAAGCAGCAGTTATACTTTCTCTGAACCAGCAAACATTTTTCAGAGAAATAATAATTTTCTAGGAGGAAATGGTAGCATCTTCCAGCTTCTGCTCTGGGCCACAGCCAAAATAAAATTTTAAAATAAATTTTAAACACATTCATGTGAATAGCTCTGTTTTTCCACCATAAACCTTTCATTTTAACTGTTCCATTTTATCATAAGCAAAAATTCACTTTATTATCTGCCACAGTGCACTTGGAACAAATGAGTTGTAGTAAATGTATGCTTTTTGCTTTTGTTCTAACTGATATTTTTACAGAGAGGTAATTTGAAATATTTAAATAATTATGTATTTTCTCAAATGCCAACCAGTTATAAATCACATAGAGATCTGTATGATTTCCAAGACGGGAGATCAGACTCACTGCATTTAGCACTAATTTACCTTTTCTAAATGCAATATACCCATTGATTTAATCTTGTACTGGATTCACAAAATGCATTTAGGAAGAAAAAATAGAAATGATAAAAGCCATTTGCAACATGAAGACCAGATCCAGCTGGCCTGATTCATTTGAAAAGTCAGTTAATTAGCTTCAGTAGTAGAATGTGCGGCATAAAATGGGGAGGACTTGATCCTTAATTTCTTTGCTGTAGTTCAACTGAAAAAAAGCTTTATTGATGAAAGGGGTGGTAAGTTATCATTTGATAGTGCCAGAAATAATTTAATGACTTTAAAATACATCCTGGTTTGGGTGTCCTTTTTTTTCACAATGAACTTTCTGTGATTCTCTTGTTAGGTAATTGGTTTTCCTGCTTTGCATTAAGGGTAATTTTTTTTTCATTTTTTGTATTTAAAAATGTGGACCTATTACTATATCTTAGCTTTTAAGTCAAACACATTTTTATATACTTCAATCATATATCATTTTACAGGACAACATTGCCTGGTCTGGACTCGTGAAGTTATTTGATCCCGTGAAATCCCCCAGATGCTATGCAGTTATTGCTCTGAAGAAACAGTCATGTTTTTAAGTGGAAGCAAATTGCAGATAGGTTGAAAACTCTGAACTGATACTGCTGTTTCCTCACTTTTATTCTGTTGGGTTTTTTTAAATTGATTCCTCAAGTACACTGTCTGCTTTTCAGCTGCAAAAGTAAAAAGTGCGATGCCTCTTTGAATCATGAGAAATAAATATCTCCTTTATAAATACCATTGCTTCCTTATGTTAGTTATTAAACAATGTTGAACATCTGGTTTTATTATAAAAGTTATGGCCCATATCATGTGATTATTATTTTAAAATAATTTTTATGTTTCTTCTTTTTAAGGCATTATACTATGTATCAATACCCCTTCTCTTGATATTTCTAATCATAAGGTCATACCTTCTTGGTTTTTACCAGTGGCTGGCAATAGCAGTCTCAAACTAGACTCACCTTTTTCTTTCTGGATTCAGATGGTGCATAGTATAAACAGAAAAATAACCTGCACTGTAAACAAGAGGTTCGTAGACTAAATAGGATCTTTGTGCTTCACTGTTCTCCAGGTCATCAGGGCCAGCTTATTTACTGAGCAACCTAGAAAATCCTAGATAGTAACTACCTGCAAAGAGCAGTTTTGTATTAACCCCTTCTTCCTTCAGGCGTGTTCCTGGCATGCTCTTGTTTGCATGTCATGCTGAAAGAAAAAAATGTGTGTGCTCTAATCCAGTGGGATATTACCCAGTGCTTAAGAATCAGCTGCCCTGCTGGGGTTTGCTCCATAAGCCTTGAGTTGTATCAGCTAGTTATTATCTGGCCCAAATTTGTTGGGTATAAATACTTTGGTACCAAGTGAATTGAAACTTGCTGGGCAGTTTCTCGTTGGCTGTGCTGCATTCCTGAGTGGGAAACTTATTTGTTCATGCATTTATCTCAATGGGTTGCATAATTAAACTCGCAGATTTTCCATCAATTAAAAAAGAGAAAAGTTTCTATTCTTAGTCCTAGCACTTTTATTAGAATTTTCCAGCATATATAAAACATAATTAACTACCAGTACGCAGAAAAAAGGGCAACAAATAAATAATAAAATGCAGCATTAAAGAAGAGAAGGGGAAAATGCAGAAGGCAGAAGATGAAAATAACAGAAAATATTTTTCTATTAATTGTATAGTGACAGTAATAATCATGGGAATCAGACTGACATTCAGATGTGAGTAGGAACAAATCTTACCCTATTTCAGTCTGCAAAATGTAATAAGAACTTGTGAATATGGCCATTCAAGAACAGAAAAATAAGGTATTTTTGTAACAAGTCACATCTTCCTTTAGAAGAAATACCTTTTTTTTTTGGTGTTGTAAGTTCACTGCTGTGTATTTTAGGACTTAGTCCTTATTAGCTCCATGGATCCAGTATGAGCTTCTCATATTTGTTTGGTCCCAGTACCTTCAATCCTTAGAGCTGCTAACCACCTTCAGTACCCAAGGAAATTAACAGAAGTTGCAGATGCTCACAGCATCTTTGGAGTAGAGCTAAGAAAAGAAAATGAGGCCTTCCACATATGCTTCTTTTTGTTATATAGGGAGTGCTGAGGAATCTAACAAGCTGGTAGATTCTTTTCCCGGGAGAGGAATCAAAAGAAATAAAATCCTTTCCTAGCCTCTAAGGAAACATGGAAGAAAAGATCCCCATTAATATTTGATATAAAGAGTCAATCTAAAGTACATGATGTTAAAAAGGAAAAAGATGAACAAAAGTCTTAGAAAAATAGGTTTTATTATATTATGTTCTGCTGAGACATGATGACTAATTACTAGTAAAGTGTTAACAGTGTTGTCATCCCAATCTTATGTGCTGTTGGAAAAATGTACTTGGGGATGAAATTGCCTTTTTTGTGTTATGAATTGATTCTTCTGCTTTTTCAGACCAAATACTAAAAAGCAGACATATAAGATGTCCAAACAAAGAAAGCACAGTTTCTCACTGAAAGCGAGTACCCTCTTATGGTCCAAAAATACTTGTTTCAGTAAGCCCCACTAATTTGAACACAGTTGAAAATGCATAGGGTACACAGACTGTTGCTAATTTTGTGGGATATTTTAATGTGTGTAATGCAATTTAAATTCAAAGTTAAATTCTTATTACTATCTTAAGAGGACATTTGCAACAGTTTAGAATAACAGGCACATCTCTAGGATTAGCCCAAGTGCTTTTCCACTGATTCAAAAAGGTCTGAATAAATTGGCATGCCCTCCCCTCCAGTAGCTTCTCAGGCTCTTTCCGTACTTTACATAGTTTGTAGTCTATGCAGGCAAAGACAGAGGCGATGTGCTTCTTAGAATAATAACCATCAAAAGGTTTATATGACAAGTTTGCATTCAGCAAAGTCGGTTGCTATCTGCTGTCAAAGCTGTTTAGAAGCTTTGGATGCCTGACTACCTATGAGCTATTGTTTACATAATGGAAAAATCCCTGACAGTAATCAAGATGAATAAAAGTATTTTTCTTCATGGTTATTGCTAGAAGTTCCTCTGTAATGTAAACCATATCCTAAATATGATGACGTCTTTCGATAGAAAAGAATCCCCGTTTTCTTTCAGTGTGACAGAGAGGTATCTATCTTGATATTTCCACTATTCCCTAAGGAATAGCGAAAATACCTGCTTTCCCTCAGGTGTTTGCCTGATCCTGTTTTGTGGCACACCTATGCATTCTGTAGCAGATTTAGAGTGTTGTATTTATTTTTCTTAGGGCTGAAACCTGTTCTTGGATGGAGGAACAAGACTATATGCAGGGTATGTGTGCAACCTTAATATCCAAGAGTATGTTGTAGCCCTAAGATCTCCAAGCCTGCTTTTGTGACAATAAACTTTAATTCTGCAGTGCTGGTTCATGCCTTGGAACATCACCCCACAAAAAATAATTTGCATTGCTTTAGTTTCTGGAATTTTAGTTACAAGTTTTTTTCTGATTAAATATTAAGTATTTTTTATTAAAAATTTTCTTCTTCATTGACATTATTCATTAATCTGCTGTTAAAACAACTGTTTCCTTAGAGTTATAATGCTTTTGCATTTCCCAGATAGGAACATGGCCTAATTCTCTGGGATCGAGCTTCAGTTCCCTCACCATCTGAAATAACCAACTCAGTTGGTGGCCCTATATATCTCCAGGCAACTGCTGAATAAGTAAGTTGTTTTCTTTGAATTTGCTTATCTCTGGTTGTTATCTTTTTCAATGTTGTATTTCAACATACTTTAAGAAAAGGAGTAAAATCCTTCTGAGATTTGGGATGCCTCAGAGAAGTTTCTCCACAGTTATGCTTCTTCTTGCTTTCTCCTTTAAAGCCTTGAAATTAATTCCTGATGGTCAGACAGATTAATACGCACAAGACAGCCTGCGAGGCATAGGTCATTAAAAAATATTATGCACAATATCTTCTCTTTAGGAATCTTTTTTGATTTGAGAGCTCTGAGGCATTTTCTCAGAAATTCCAGTGCATGTTATCATTAAGCTCAAATGTCCAAGGAAACCCACCAACATAATAAAGATTTGCCTCAAACTGTTAGAACATGCTGTTGCACACCACTCTTCCCAGTATACACCTGCATCTACCTCAAGGCTGTCTTCAATGTCTCCATCAAACTAGAGAGGAAGAGACACTTGTCTCACGATCCCAGTGATGCTGTTCATGAAATCTGCAAGAGAATGGCACTCAACTCTCTGCTTTGTGTTAAAAGGCAACTGAACTCTTAGAATGGGTGTGTCCAACATTCAAAGATTTCTCCAGATACCGTTATTTAAATCCATTTGACAGCCTTCTTCAGCCAGTTCAGTCTGTTAGTTACTTCAGTTAATACTATCATTAATAGATCTACAAACTTTTGTCCTGTCATTTATGTTCCGCAGGTAGACTTTTCTCATAACACTGTTTTGTTACTCATCAAAAGAGTAAATGACTTCAACTAATTGCTATAAGTGGGACATACTTCTAGATTTCTTGATTTTATTTTTTTTATTTTACAGAAATTTTAATTTGTTTTATCCAAGTGCAATCCTAGTATGTGCCATCATTGCCTCAGAACTGTGGATTCAAAGGAAATTAGAAAATGATTTCTCGATTACCAATGAAATTGAAATTGTACTCTGTGTGTTCTTGGGTAGGAAAGCAGACTGTATTTTCAGGCTACATCATGAGGCACACTGTTTGCCAGAGTTTGTTAAACTCACAAATAGAAAATGCATAGGGAAGATTATATGGACAAAATATCTCAAACATTTGCAGTTACCCTAAAGTAAATTACTATTCTTTATAAACTTTAGGAAGAAATGTAATTATCTTATTAAATGGAAAGACAGGAAACCATGAACTTTCATGAAGTGATCAGGAGATTCAGGTTTTAAACTTGGCTACGAATCTAGGAACTAGCTGCAAAAGTGCAAAAAAATTTTAAGACAACAGTTTGATGTACTGTTCACCCCAGGAAATCAAGATATTTTCTATACAAGATGTATTTTGTACCTGTTGTATAATCCATAGTTCTAGCCTATGCTTGGTTTTTTTTTTTTTTAGTAGTCTATCATAAAATTTGCTCTTTTCAGGCTTTTGCAATTACAGTAACAGTGGCTATGTATAGTATGCAAGGACTTTCCATTTCGTCTTGTAAGTAACACACTAACAACACACAATTTTTTAATATCTTAGTTTAAAATGAACAAAGACTGTCCAAAACCAAAGTATCACTTCCAAACTTAACTATAGTTTATCTGTGGATTAAAAAACTCCATATGTGAAACCTGTGCAAACTTTTAACTTTTCATTACAAAATTCCCAGTTTTATGTAAGTCTCTTTCTCTCTGCATCTGAACCAATATGAACTTATTCATGGAGATAAAGATGTTGTCAGGGCAGCTGGCATTGGGTTTCACATGGAATTTATCAAGAAAACCAAGATGCAGTAAATCTACTGAGCCAACAAATCAGATTGTTAGACTGAAGCTCAAATTGTGTTAACACACCAACTGTCAACTCTTTCATGAATCACTGATGAAAAGAGCAAAGCTGTCTTCTTACTGAATAACTCAGTAGTGTCTGGCACCAAGAGAGAAAATTCCAAATAAGAAGGAACAGTGATCACCTCTCCTGATTACGTAAACATTCAGAAAGAATAATTAAAATGTACAGTTGTAAATCTACATTGTTTATTACACCTCCTATTATTAGAGTAATGAATAAAGACTGACAGCAGAAGCGGCCATGCTGTTTCTCAACTGTAAATCCTAGATTCACTTGTTAGTCTTAGAAAGTCTGAAGTCATCAAGAGGACACACAGATGTTAAAAAGTGTAGAATGAGCTGTACACGACTTGGATAAATGTGCCATTTGTTAACCTTTTTATAGTCAAAGGCATGGGTATCAGTTCACAGAACACAACTCACAAAATACTCAATAGACAGCATATAAACTAAGTTTTATCAGTTTTAAGCTCTTCAGTGTTTATCGGCAGACTATTAATAGCTAGAAAGGGTTATAAGAGTGATTTCAGCAAAATTGTTGCCATGCTGTTTATGATTAAAAATTTTCAATGAAAGCATATTAAAAAATGCAAACCGTTACTTACCCAGAAATTTTAGCTTTAATTTGAGAATGTGAGTAATGGTACAGGGTCATATAGTGAAAATGCATATCTTAAGACTACCCCAAGACAGATTTTTAAGTAAAAAATGTCTGGCTAACAAGAGCTTTAGACAATTGCTCATTTGCTTTTAAAAAGTCACTCATCTTTTTAAAGTCACACTCCTCTAGTGATGTTGAATGTTATTTTTTTTAGTGAACAGAACTTAAGATTGAGTTTATTTAGAAAAAGAAGGAATTCAAAGAAAAAACTTTGAGAAGCACCACTTTGTTCCTGTGCTTATCCTCAAACAGCATTGCAGAAGTGGGAGAAAATGTAGCACGTGACATTTTCAGATAACCACTCCATTTGCACTAATTAATCACATGAATCAAGTTTAATGTCATCAATCTAAGCACCAGGTATTGAAATCATGAGCAATGGATAAAAGATAATTTCAAATCAGACATTTAAATAGCATTGAAATTGAAATCATCACTTTTCTGAAGAAGTTCACATCATTTGAGTAATTGTAATTTGCCTATATAGAAAAGAAGAACAATTCCAAGCATTCAGCATGATACAAAAAGTCCATAGTTAAAACATTAACAGATATTAATGCGAAACAGTCTGATACATACCCTTATGTAGTGAAGACCTGGGGTGTCTTCATTTGAGTCACTGGCAAATTTCTGTTGATTTCCATGGGAGCAGGCTTGGATACAAAAGCATCTGCTGAAGACAAACACTCTGGATGATCAAATGACTTCTGTACAAAGCCAGTTCCAAATTTACATTTGTGAAGGCAAAGAGATTTTTTACACTTACATTATTTATACGTATTGAAGTTGAACAGTATAGAAATTATTGTGAACTTTGGTTCATCATTGAAACCTTCCTGACATATAGTAAGAGAAGGTTCAAATGGCTCTGTTTATTTTTTATTTCAGGTAATATATTTTTAATGCATTAAAACTCTCAGGATTTTATTTTCTCTACTTGCTGATTCTTTAACAATGAGAGCACTGATTACAGTAATACAGAGTTAAATGACACTTATTGTTCCTAAAAATAACTCATGTCACAATCTGTATTTTCATTGAAGCCAATGGTAAAATTCCCATGAACTCTGTTATAACTGTTTCTGTGAATCAGGAAGGTAAGATTTAGCCTTAATTCTTCAAAAAGCAACAGTACTTCAATAGAATATCTTCATAGCAAGATTTCACTCTAAACCTATATTTCCCTTCCTTCCCTTACTTTGTGCAGAAATTTTATAGAACATTGTAAAACTAAGAATTGAATTTATATAAATGGTATGTTTCCCCAATTAACCATCTCTATCAGCACTTTACAGGGAGTGCATCCCTTATTCATGAACTATGTGTTTAAAAAAGCAATGTTAATTAATAACTCTTTCTACACAGCCCATAAATTCAATACAGAACCTATGCTGTGAGACATAAGCTATGTAAGCTGTGAGACATAAATTTTGATTGATTTTTAAAATTCCATTTAAGATGTATTTTCAGAATGGATTTATACAGAAAACATTTTTTAAATGTGATTTTATTGAAAATATTTTCCAGCAGGACTTGAAAATTATGTAACTGGAGGTAGGATCTCAGTGTAGGATGACAATACTATTTCAGGTTGTCAGTGGGAATAATTTTTAAAATTTTTCCTGTTTGTTATGATTTAGCATTGAGCTTTAAGAGAACATAAATTAATTATGTGCAAAATGTACCACAATTACTCATTCACTCCTAGTGTATTATTGAAATATTTCAGTTTCATATGTTGCTAATTTATTTTTCCTTGGTGAACTGTACCTAAGTTTCCAGAAGAGCAAATCTAGGAACATTCATGTTTTTTACACAAGTAGTGTTTTACAATTTTATTGAATGAAATACGAGTGTTGTGGTCTGGTAAATAATCTAGTGTTTCTCCATTAAAACAGCCGCCAAAATAAATCTGAATACATGCAAGAGAAGATTAAGGTTCACAGTAAGCATTCCGTTTCTTTACCAGTTTGTCATCAGAAGTTAATGTCAACTTAATTCACTACTTTTTAGTCAGTTCAGGTTTGAGAGCAGCTTTACACTTTGATTCTACAGGTCAGGAAAAGAAAGATAGATCCGCTTTACACCGTCTAAAACTGTAATATTATTACCTTGCATCCCAGAAGCCACATAAACCTGTTAATAAGGTATTATCCCAAATTAATTCTATGCTTTGCAGCATGGGCAGTTGACCCTGGTGATGTGCTGCCCTTATATGGGTGTACTTCTGCATAGACCAGGGGAGGAGCAGGTGTATCTTCTGAGCACCAAGTCTGAGTTTTTGTGACAGGAACATGGTCCAGAGGAATAAATAAGGAAGAGGTTTAATACTTTTGTTCTCCCACCCACTGCTTGTGTTAGGCCTTTAAGCACTTTAGGCAAAGAGTTTTCTCTTGCTGCCTAAGGGTAGCAGTGAGTAGCTTGCATGATGCTTGTGGCTGATGATCAACCATGGCTCCCACAGAGCTGTTTCATGTAATTTGTCCTGGGATATGCAGCCACCAAATGCTGGGTGTTCCAGAGGTGGAAGTCAGCCTGATTTGTACCTGACGTGTCCAGTCATTGCCGCGAGTAGCCTTATTAATCCAGTGGAGTGGTCAGTTATTTAGGGAACTCTTCTACAGTGAAATTCTCCAACCTGTGCCTGTCCTCAGCTCGTGTCGAGGATGATTTGTTTCTCATGTATTTCAGCTCCAGGAAAGTTTTGGCTTGCACTTGTTAAGGTCCTGAAGATTGAGGACATCGCATACTCACCTGCTAATATATTCTTTTTTCTATATTTTCTGTCTATCTGCTGAAGTGATTGGGTCCAGCTGGTGAGAGAATAGTTAAACACTGTAGACAGAAACACAAATATACCATAATCAAAAAATCTGGTGATCTAAAGGCTCCTTGTCTTACTCAAATACCTTCAATTAGAACACTTTCCAAGTCTGAGTAACAGATCTCTTTTCCATCACTAAAACTAAAACAAAATGTTATACCAGAAAACCATTCTGTTCTTGGAACAAGTGGGTGAGATTCAAACTGAATACGCATGCTTTGTTGTATGCATTTGAAAATATGGGTCTAAGAACCCTTATTCCAGTTTTCATTTTGGTGATTGTTTCTCATTAATTCTCCTCTTCCAGCTTCCTTTGTATTTATTCTGCTTACATTCTTTTTCTGCCTTCATGGAAGGCTGAGGAAGGATATAAGCACTATTGTATATCAACAGTGACAGCCAGAGATCAATGTGCAAAATACAAGGATGTTTTCTGGAAAGGCACATGTACCCTGTGTTATCAAAAGTAATGTATGTGCATGGACCCCTTCTGGGAGCTAATTTAATATACTGTCTAAAATATGCTAAGTTTTCACTGCAAAGAACAGGTGACTTTTGATTTTCTCTGTCTTTTTCTTTCCCAAGAACATAATTGGAGGACTTACTTTGTCTTCTAGGAGAAGTGACACTGTGCTTTGCAATACGACAGGGTGAACTATTCCAGGTCGTTCCGAGTGCTATTTTATTGAACTAGAGCACTTTCCTTGAACAGTGACTTTACAGGCTTCCCATTGAACATTGCAATGCATATTATCGTTCCCAGGTTGTCTAGAGGACATTATTAAAAAGAACCAATAAACATAATAAACACAGAGTGTTATTATGTGTAATAAATCATAAACATCCTCCTTTGTTGGCAGAAAAGCACCTTGGACCTACACTATCTGCATTATCACTACATTTGCATTCTGACAGCCCTCTTCAAAATGAAATGGTTTTTAAAGTGCTTTTCAAAAACTGTCTTCACTCGTGAAACACCTCCTCAGGGAAACTATCCATTTGTATTTGAAATGCCATTTTTATCTTTAATACTTAACTTCTATGGACTTTCTACCTGTTCTTTTTGTTTTGTTTTGTTTTGTTTTAGTTGTGCGATTATGGAAATCGATTGGAAAGAAATACCATTTGCCAGTTGAAGTAAAAGTTTACAACATATATTTTCAAGTAACTTAAGTAAGCTTTCATACAGAGAAGAAATCTGAAATTTCTTTTGTAGATGCTGAAAACGTCAGCGCCTATTACAAACAGTTTTAGACTTACAAAGTTCCAATGCCAATATATGCAGTCACTTCTTTCCACAAAACAGTGATGTACTGAACAACATGAATTACAGTGGTCTGCTCTCCCAAAAGCCAAGGCAAATTATTCTAGACAGGCAGTTTTGTGTGAGACATAATTTATCAGTGAAAACCTGAAATCCCTAATGTTTGTTACGAAAGTTAGCTACAGCCCTATTAATATTTTAAAGTTATTTTTCATTTTTTTTGTGTCTAATCATTCTATGTTCTATTGAAAGTGATCTTAGAAGTGTTTACATTCAATTCCTGAAAAATTCTGTATTTTGTCTGTGGTCTTAAAATGCCAGGTTTCTTACCTCTGCAATTTGTTGCTAAGAAGATGCCCTAAAATGCACACAGGTAATAATTTACTTCCCATAACAAAAGAAGCATGCTTCAGTAAACACCATCAGAAGAATACTGCGAAGCGTTCCCATTTTCTGGAGTGAATGTTATCTTTCTTTATAAAAAGAATTATTTTTCATTGAGTGTGTATGTGCAACAGAGAAGAACAGAAAAACATTGTGACAGATTAATTGATTAAATTAACTTTCTACTTGATTTATGTGAATTCTGTTCCTAGGTGTAAAATACATGAAATACTTATATCTAATTTAAACTTTATTTGAACAGCTAAAAATCAGCCTGCAAGATGCCTACCTGATTCTGTCTCATTGCTTGCTGCTGAATTCCACCTGACGTGAATTGTACTAGCAGGTCATATTTATCTCTCATATTTGTTGTCCTGAAATATACATTAATTTCTTCAGGGAGTAACTGTTGGCCTGCAGATGGTTCACAAATGGTATGGAATGATTATTTACATTTTTTCACTACTTAGTTTTCTGACTGGGTAATTTCTGCAGCAAAACAAAATCTGTTTCTGCAAACACTGGTTCATCTGCTTAGCCTCACTACTCTAGTCCTGTTTAGGTCATGAGGCACTTCATTGTAGTAAAAATAAGTGGGGAATATCTTAGAGGTTCATGAGCTAGAGCAGCAAGAATGTTAAATTGAAGGGGGAGATTAATGATGGAATATGAATTATGAACTATATTTCTGGCAACTATTAGAGCATCTGATCAAAATTAGCAGTTGTAACTACTCCTTTAATGAAGATCATTTATGAAAGTATTTATGTACACAAAATAGGCACAAACAAAGCCAAAGAAATATGTTTTAAAAAATAAAATTGATAGTTAAACATTTGTGAAACACATTTGCCCCAGGCTTCTTTGCAAGATAAATTTGGTATGCATAATATACACATCTAATATTTATATTCATATCATGATCAAATTAGTATGCTATGAACCAATAAGAGAGAGGCTAGGAAGGAAATTCAGATATTTGATGCCAGAAAGAACATTGCATGATATGCAGACTGAACATTCAAAGCAAGCACACAAAAAATAGCCAAATATATAGTGAATTGGACATACCACAGGATGTTTTGGAAACACAGCAACAGCAACAATGGAAACTTTTCAGACTTCGTTTAGCTAGAACAGAAAACAAAAGCAAGACTAATTTAATTAATTAATGAAAAAAATATGTTGACCATTTGGAACATAGCACATGTAAACCAAAATAATTGAGCAGAATGGAAACGAGAATTGTTTCCAGTGACTGTATCTATTTTTACACATTGTATGCTCAACACACAGAAAGTTTTACAAATAATTATCTCTAATGGGAAAACTCTAAGCCAACTCAGTGGGCGTTAAAGATGTGAGGCAGCATGTTTGACTGAAATCTGCATGAATATAACTATTTGATTTACAGAAATTACTGTGCTTGTACTGTCATGGTGTATAAATACGTACCTTGCAGCATGCTGCTTTGAACAGCACAGAATGATGAATTTCTGTCATTGATTCTACTGTGTCTAGATGTATATTTCATAGTTTTTACAAATATGTCAGGTTTTTATTAAAGTTGCAATTTAGGCAAAGTCACAGTAATGTTTCCATTAAGTTTTCCCACGTCTCTCTATTTTCCTTTGCAATTTCATTTTTTGATTTCTGGAAAAGAAAGTCACCTTGTCTTTTTGTATTGTTTTAGTAAATATTCCCACTGCTCCCTATTGAAAATGCAAAAAGGTAATATTGCCATGCAAGGAATGTCTTCTCAATTTCAATCCGTTATATCAATCATTAACATGAATCTAAAAGTCATTACACAGTAACCCCAGGAGCCTTTTTGTTCCCATTTCCCATCCCCTTATTCAAGCCTACTTTAATACTGGAATGCTGAGGGAAGGAGCAATGTTGAAAATCCTTGTTGGGTTTTCTTCAAATGTGTTTTCTGCCTGCTGTTTTTCCTAATAGCTCCTGTGACAATTCCAGGGCTAGCATCTTGACTATGCTTTTTTGTATTTATCGGGCATGTGAGAGTCCTTTCATATTGCCCTTTTGCACTAACAATGTGAAACACGTAGGGAGAAGCTGTTCCGCCTCACATCTGAGCAGAGACTGTTTCATCCTGTCCTCTCTTTCTGACTATCGCACATTCAGAAGTCAATACTTTTAATGGTGCGAACAAAACCAAAGGTATTTATTTATTTATTTTAATGTATTTTCTGCTTTCTGAACTGCACAGTTCACCTCAGTCACTGTTAAGTAGGGTTATACGTGTTAAAAAAGTAGAGGAGATTGTCTTGTAACCCCTTGAATCCAATTACCGGCATTTCAAGGAAAACTGCCAAACGTGATTTCATAGGGCTGCACCTTAATGCAGAAAACACAGAGGAAGAAAGGGACGGAGTTCTCAAGGTCTATGGCTCTATCTTCTCCTGGGCTAAAAAACTTCCATGCACCAGTCATGGAATTCATGTTGACTTTCCTGATGTACAAAGTGTTGCATGTTAGCAAGGTGTAGATAAGAATGTTTGTGGTAGTATTTTATAACTACTTCTACAAAGGTTGTGTGATGGATAAATGTGAGTTTCAAAATTTTGACCAGTTACAAATATTTTTGTAACTTTTTGGGAAACAGACAAATTCCTCAGTTCAGGTTCTTCCTGCAGGAGGTTATTTGAACCTTATGAAAGATCTTGGATTCATGTAGATCTGCATGCTTGGCTTTTCTTTAAGAATTTATTAGAATTTTCTTGAAATATTTTTAGATTTTTTCTGTGTTGGTATGAAAATTAAGCACCAGCCAAATAATATGCATTCCTACCTGTATTCCTACCTGCCTAGGATTTCCTGTGCAAAAGGAATAAGTGAATTGATGAGGACATAGTTCTTCTCTGTGTGACCTATAAACAAAACCTCCTTTACTCAGTGGAAAATATAAGGAATTTTCCTGATCTTAATACCTTTTATATGGCACATAGCAAGGACAACAGTACATTTTCTATTGCAAACAACTGTCAACAGTCTAATCTAGTTCTCATACATTTTCCCCAGGAAGTTAAATTAAGGATTATTTTGTTTAATATAAATGCTTCTTTTATTGCCGTGATAAGTAGGAAAAAGTAGAAAATCAACCCATTGGCATAGTCCCTTTTTCACCATATAAAACACATTTGGAATGTCAGAGTATCAAGCCTTCAAGGCATCAACTTTTAAAGTCACTCCCTCTACATTAACTAAGGAATGTTAGTTATCTTAAAAGAAAAGTAAAATCCTTACATGTGCCAAGAAAGAAGCTTAGATTCTGTCTGCTAGGTTTCCCTTCTTTCAGAGTTCACATTCGTGCCTATGTGTGTATAACCATATGTGGTATTTTCATATATTTATAGTCCTACCTGCACTTTAAAAGTCTTACTTTTAAAGTAAGGAAAGTAAAGTAAAGGAAAACTATGAATTCAAAGTGTTGAACTAGAGGTTGCTCTTGGTCCACTGGAATTTGTTCAGTTCTGGTCTCAGGTTCCATGGAGCCCTCTGTTAACCTCCTGACTTAACTCCAGTTCAAAGCAGTGTCTACACTGTAGCTTCCTGAAAATGGAACTGCCTGAGAGAGGCTTATTGTACAAGATCCATATGGGTTGTTTTCCCCTCAAGAAAACTTAGGATATGTTATACCATAGTAATTACAGAATGATGGCGACATCACCTTGCCAGGTTTCTGGCAATTTTTCAGTCTTCTAAGCTTGCAGACCTCAGAAATCCATTTAGGTCCCCACAGAATATAAATTTTAGCACTTGCCCATGGATTTGGTTCAAAACTGAAAGTTTCCTGTTCCAAATCCACAAATTCTCTCCCCCAGATTCAGGCAGAATACCTGTGAAGGTTCAGAGAAAACCTGCAAAGCTCTCCTGAGTAAAGAAGGGAGATGTTACAGGACCATCTAACGGGATGGAAAGAATGATTTTTACAGCGATGTGTGCGGTAGATCATTGATCATCGTAGACAATCACCTTTTTCTGTCCTACCCCCCAGGCTTTCCATGTCTCTATATACAATTTGGCTCAGGATTCCATACCTCACATCCCGTATTTCGTGAGATTGTCTTCTAGCCCTATCCACAGTAACTCCTAGCATACAGCCTTTCAACAAATACAGTAACAAGCACAAAGCTGCTGGGAAGATGAGCACTGATATGGAACGAGCACTCACTTCACCCTTCTCCAATTCAGAATGGTCCAATTCATCCTGCTTGCCACCTTCCCTCCATGCATGAGACTGCTTCTCCTCCATCCTCATCTGCCACTGTGTCCATTGTCTGTGCATCCAAGAGCACTCAGGCTTCACGGCATTAGGATGTTCTTAGCCAAACATGATGGCACTGAAGGTGATTAGTTAGCACAGAGCCAGCATAACTCTGGGAGAGCTTGATATCCAATCTAATAGGTGACCTTCACCGGCTAGAAACAAATAGGCAAAATGATCCCTCAAAGGTCTTTCCAGACCCATATTTTCATGTCTTTATCCCAGTGTATCATCTTCCAAAAGTTTTATTTTCCTTGTTGGAGCTGGAAACAGCGATTTCCACAATGTCAGGTTTCAAGTCTTTCCAATCCCCCAATTAACCATTTAGGACACACAAATTCTGGAATAAAGTTAGTACTGGAATTCACAGTGACATAAAGAATATGCTCCTGGGTGTTTCCTCCCACATTCTGACCCTAAGCAGATCCAAATGCATTTCCACGCCTATTTTGAAAATGAGAGAATGAAGAATATAATAAACTGTGCTCTGCAGAAGAGATGAAGAAGAAATAGGCGCTTTCCTCCTATATGTAGTCTTTGAGGACAATTATGTTCACCTTTTCTTGCCAGGACTTCTGAAGTAAATATTTTTGGTTAACCTGCAACATTCTTCCTATCTGCAACAGTGACTTCATAGATTAAATCTACAATATAAAGGCATACCTCACATGAAAGAGCAAATTTGTAATAGTTAAAGAACATTTTCATTATTTGGGTTTGAAAGTCAATCAAAATGTATACTGACATTCATTAATGTATATTTAAATAAAATTTAATAACATTTAAATAATGTATATTTAAATTGGCATTCACACCCAAAGCTTATTGTGATGATGTGATTCTGGACCCTGAAACATGTAGGCAGGAAAAAAAAATGACAGACTAATGAAAAACATAATAGAAAACCAAAAAATTTTAAAAAAGTTTTAAATTTAGTATCAGAAGGTCCTATATCAATGTCTGTTGTCCCGGTTTGAGGTAAAACCGAACCAATTTTGTGTTCTGTAATTTTACATTTTAGTTAGGCCTCCTCTAACTCTCTGAAATTAACAGCATATTGTAGAGAAAACTGCTCGTTCTCAGGATGATAAGGCCAATGTTTGTGCTAAATGCCAAGGAATGGTATGCAGAGAGGCCGTGCTTAGACTTATTGCTATAACAACCAAGGTCAGCCAATTTTTGTTATTTGCCCCCTAGAGGGCTGGAAACAGAAAAGTGTAGAGGGGTCCCACCTGCGGGGAGGAACGGACACAACAGGTGACCCAAACCTGACCAACTGGGTTATTCCATCTCATCTGCCCCATGCTCAGTATAAAAGCTGAGGGATCAAAGGGCCAGCCCTTCTCCTGCCCCTCCTTTGGCTTCTACCAGGATGGCCGACGTCTGAAGAGGACCCTGTCTGTTCGACTGCCTTTGATCCCAATCTGTGTGTGCCTGACTCCAGAGGTGGAATTCAGTTCCCATCCATTGCTGAGTCCAGTCTGGGACTCCCCCAGCACCTGCCGGTGATGGGACTGATATCCTGGGAGCTTGATACGATTTTGTATATATTATATCTATTTCATTATTTTTCTTCTTTTTTATTTTAATATTAATTCTTCATTAAAGCAGTTTAGTTTGTTCTAAACTGCTCTCTCTCTCCTTATCTCTTCCTCTCCTCTCTTTTGGGGGCGGGGGGGGGAGGGGGGAAAGGGCCATCTGTCAGTCTGGTCGCAGTGATTTCAGCTGAAACCACGACATCTGTGGACAAAAATGCACTGTTAGTCATCGTCTTCATCTTCGATCATGGTTCCTTTGTGTAGGTCACCTTAAGTAATGGGGAGTGACACTTCACACACCCCTGCAAAAAGCCACAGGGAATGCACTGTGTTCTGCTGAGGCTCACATTACACCCTGCTGTGCCGTTAGCTTACGACTCAGGCGCTGAGGTCATGGTCTGACCACACATGAAAGTCAGGTTTGGAGGCTCTGGTGCAAGATCAAAAATCCTGAAGTGTAAAGACAGCATTAACACCAAGTTGCGTGCTCTTAATTTTACAAAACAGTGCTTGCATGCGCACACCTGATCTGGATCAAAAGTATATTACTGGGTGATCTGGAAATACATCGATCGAGTGTTAATTACTTGGATATTACAGCCTAAACCAGACATTTGTCAAGCACTTTGATTCTTAAGATTCCTAATGGATGCAGGAAGCCAGGTGGGAAACCATATAAAATAATTGCTTGAATAATAAATACAATGATTTAAAAATATCTGAAAACCTAGTGTTGTGGAGTACTTTGAGCATACTTGACTGTCTTAAACACTGGCACAGAGAAAGCAGGCTCTGAAACTCTTTCACAGACATGGAGGAATGCTCTGCTCCATGTTACATGAAATGAGAGAGAGGTGTTCTTAATCACATAGTGAAAAGAAAAGATACAAAACATTCTGACCTACAGAGGGCTGAAACACTTTAAGTCTTGGAGACTAAATTTCTGTAGAGAAAATCATGTTTGAAATCTGAATTAGAAGACAGTAATTAACAGGAGATCTAGTTTCAACTCTTCAAAAATTTACTTAGACTTTTAATTCTAAGAAATTAAGACAATTTTTACACAGAAGATGCAAAAGATGAATTAGAATCATAGAATCATAGAATCATAGAATGGTTGGAGTTGGAATGGACATTGAAGATCATTGAGTTCCAACCCCCCTGCTATCAACGGGGATACCTTCCACTAGAGCAGGTTGCTCAAAGCCCCATCAAGACTGGTCTAACAGACTTCCAGGGATGGAGCATCCACAACTTACCTGGGCAACCTGTTCTAGTGCCTCACCATCCTCGCAGTAAAGAAGTTCTCCCTAACATCTAATCTAAATCTCCCCTCTTTCAGTTCAAAACCATTACCCCTTGTCCTGTTGCTATAGTCCCTGATAAAGGGTCCCTCCCCATCTCTCCTATAGATACTGGAAAGCTGCTAAAAGGTGTCCCCAGATCCTTCTCTTCTCCAGGCTGAACAACCTTTCTTATTTTGGGGGCTTCAATATAATTACTGCAATAAGAGAGAAGGAAAACATGTGGAGATGAAAATCAGCATACGTGAAACAGGTCCACGCATTGCAATAAACAACACAATGCCTAGCCTTCAGAAGAAAATGCAGAAACTGTAAGTAATTACATCACTTTCAAGTAGTTACCAGTGCCAAGTGGGTTTGAAGAGAGAATGAAGAAACAGGAATTTTTGGACAACATTGCAACACAAAATGAATTATCCATCAGTCCAAAAGCCAATGAAACATTTATTCATTTTAAGTTGGACACAGGTGCACAAGACTGTGTGCTGCCAGAAACCATGATATTATCACTGAAAGGAAAGACACAGTTAGTAGAAGTTAAATGGTTAGATTCAGGGTTTCACAGGAATGGTCTTTCCCCTATTAAGAAAGGAAGAAAACTAAGTATGCGGGCAAAAATAACTTGGAAATTTTGCAATTCCTGGGGAAAAAAAAAAAAGTTTTCCTTTTTTTAAATGTTCTTTTAAATGTTCTTCTTGAGAGAAACAAAATATTGACAAAGGATGCTTTCCAAGAGATAAGGTATTTCTCAAAGGAGTACATGCCAGGTCTGACAGTTCGCACCTCCAGCAAAGTTCTGCTTACTGTTAGGGATCTACACAAGACATCTTAGCCGGAAGAAATAAACATGTGAGCAATACCAGAAGCTTGTATTGTTCCAGACAGTCCCAAAGATACAGATCTAACACACACCCCCACCCCCACCCCCAATTTAAATTGAACATAAGGACCAGAAGCAAGGAATGAATGGGGTAAAGCACACACAAATGAACAAGGTAAAGCCTTGCAAGGCCCTGTGAGGCAGCATCAATCTCCTGTAGCTCCCAGCAGCATGTGGGGGTCAATGGGGGAGTCTGTGCATGCACACCACAGACCCCCAACTCGAGGGTGCAGCTGTACTATGCTAACCATGGTTAAATCTGGTCTTTGCAGCAGTAGAGATTAAAAATGTGGTGTTTGAGGTGGCTATGCAAGAGGTACATCTGAATAATGAGTTAGAAAAACTGAGTTAGAAACTTAACCCCGGGTTAAGGTGCTATTAGACTAAGGGCAAAAACCTTTGGATTGCCCAGAGATGATTAAGAGAAGATAATTCGTTTGTACATATGAGAGGAAAAACTTAAATCAGGCAGGCAGCTGTTGTCATGGAACGTGTCCACACAATCTCTCTAACTATGTATGTTTATTTTTCATGTTAGTGAATAGGGAGAGCTCGGGCCTGGGAAGAATAAGGTTTACAAAGCCTATGGCCCCAGGCTAACTTCTCTTCTGCTCCAAAAGGAACAGCCACAACCCATCCTCTCCTATTTGGAATGGTCCATGGCCCTGCCTCAGGGTCTTGAGGCCCCCACCCTGTCCCCAGCCCAGGAACCACATCAGCCCCCAGTGGCTGTCAGCCCCTGCCCCACTGATGCCTCAGCCGGGCTGGTCTCCAGCTCACCACAGCCCTGCCCTGCCCAGCCATGGGACATGCCAAGCTGGGCCCACCTCTGGGCCCATGTCCTGGCCTGGCCTCAGCCCCAGGTTGATGCCTGAAGTCCAGGCCCTGGTGCCAGACCCTGCCACCCTAGAAGCCCAGGCTTCCCCCTGTGCCCTGGCACCCTGAACAGTAGATGAAGCCACAACAGCTGGGATGGTTCAACACCGTGCCAGGGATGCTTCGTTAAGAGTTTAGCTTGAACCTACATCCTCTTACTGCAGCCTAATAACAAAGGCATGGACTCAAGTCTAGTTGCACTCTGCTGGTAGTTTACAGGTAGGCTGGATAATAATTTGAAATTTTCTGATGCATTAACACAATTTTCAGTTGTTGATTTTCAGTTCATATTCAACTGGGGAAGAAGAGAGGTGAGGAATTAAAGCTTCAGTTAACTCTTTTATAGCCAGAACCATAACCTCTGGGCATGGGGACTTGGTTCGTGCTTGTTTCTCGGCTGGAACCGCTGGAGGTCAACCCTCAAAGTGGGGATAACTCCAAAGTCAGATACAAGCTAAGATCAAAAAGATACAGCATTCTCCATCTGTAATGTGAGTGACCAGAACGCTTGAGCCCCTCATGAGTTGGGGCAAATTCAGTCTAGTTTTTCTCATATCTGTGGGGCTGAAGCAACCAGGGAGAGACAATCAAATACTTCTTTCTCCTGGCCATTTTCTGAAGGAGTTTTCTGCTTCACCTGCATGCTGCGTGGAGTGCAGGCATTTCAGATGTGCTCCAAGAATGCCTCCCAGACCAGTGCCAGAGCCTAGGGCAGGGCCTCTGAATCCCATCCCTCCAATCCTAATTTAGATCTAGCACCAGACACAGGCAGTGCTGCTCAGCCCTGCCAACATGAAATACATATGCACATGCCAAGAATAAGAGCTACAGATATCGATGGAAAGCCTGTGTTGAAAACAAGAGTACCTACAGAGTTTAAGCAAGTCCAAGGTCTGTTAGCAGCTACGTGGAGATTTACAAGATTATATTTTTGTATATTGGCACTTACACGTGACCTAAATTTCACTTGAAACGGTGCCCTTTTATTGGTGTCTGCAGTGCTCCATTGTTACTGAATGTAAGAGCAGAGTCCTGTGTTTGTGCAGATTTGTCTCTGCAGGTCATTAGCAACACTTGAATGCTGCACTTGCCCTTTCAAATTCTGTTTTCAAAATATAACTTATAGAGCATCTTTCTGGCCTAGTCTATGCTGAATTCACTTCTGTGAATTACTGCAAATAAAGACTGTATTTTTGCTTCTAATTGTCAAATTGCTTGAGGAAGATGTTCTCCATTTTTCTTAATTATTTTATCATTGCAAAAAATTATGTCAGCCTTTATGGGAAAACAAGTAGTTAAAATCTTTTAAATTGCTTCTGTAAAGGAATTGTGTATTGCTTTCTACACCTCTAGCACCTGATTTGTGTGCCCAGAACACATGCTTCATTAGCCCTTTTCACAAGCTAAGTGTCTGCTGCTCCAAATGTAATGCAAATCACTTTTTAATGGTCACATTGACTAGATAGGAAATGCTTTTGTTGGAGCTATGACTTGTAGTTAATTAAGCCAATTAGCATGTGATATAAGCACTTCTGGAAAGATAAAGCCCGAGAATAGCTCTCAAGAGATGGTGAAAGACTTTAATGAAAACAGAAATGCTGCAGAAGGGAAGAGGGATGAAGCAAGAGGAAGTTTAAAAATCATTTCTAAATGTATTCGCTACTTTTTCTAGTTTACAGCAGTCACAGCTGAACTTCCGTGAGCAATGTGTTTGTGGGGGGAGAATCTACGTACTATGTCCTTGTGTAAGGAGATAAAACTGAACTTTCTACTCAGCAGAGAAGATGGGCAATAACATTTCTACTGAGATCCTGCTTATAACATGACATTATCTGATTTATCAATTGCACTTTTGACTTCCTTCCAAGACAAGATTTTCAACTGCTTGTCACCAGAAGAGCAGCATTTCATTCCTTGCAGACTGGGTTTTACAGTCTCGCTGTGAGAGTGAGGACTGTCCTTTCAACAAAGTGAAACCCCGAGATTCTTGAGCCTTTAAAATGGAAATGTATCACATTCCTTCTAGCACTGTTTCTCAAAGAAATGAGTAGCACTGAGACATTTTATAATTTAACCGTGTGCTACCCTAGAAGTGTGCAGTGTACACAAAGTCTCAGGGAAAGGTTGTTTCAATCTTTCAGAAATTCTGCTAAATTGACTTCATCCATGGTTTGAAGCATGTAGTGACTCATTCTTTTCTGTGTGCATGATAATTGGCTTTCATTTACTGGGAATTTCTCAATGCTTTTGAGAGATCTGTCACTGCTCAATGTAAAAGAACAAATCATTTACAGTCTATGCTAATACTTTTTGAACTTTGATATTTTTTGCCAGTTGCTTCTTCTGTCATATTCTGGAATGAATTACTATTCTCAAACAAAAAAATCTCATTCTCTCAGATAAAGTAGAACTTGTTTAGGATGCTAGACAGTTTAATTCCTATTGGTAGTCTAATTTTTTTTTCCTTCTAGTTAAATCAGTAAGAATAAAGGTGTCACATCAGCTGGGAGGATTTTCAACAAAGGAAATGAGATTTTATGCCTACGTTGCACTCTTATGCTTACACTGGAAATTCGCTAACTTCTGTTGCAAACTTGAGTCCAGAAAATTTCTGCCCATCCAGTATTCCCCCTATGCAATTTTGTTGCATCTTTCCACTTTTTTTGTATTTGTACCCTCTCTCCCTCCCAACCTGAAAACACACATTACATGACATGATAAATTAATCATAAGCTTGCAATTCGCTTTATGAGACTGGAACTGGTGTTCCCTGACTGCTGTAGGATTTCATACAAATACAAATGCTTGTGTGACAGGCATCTTTTGCAAGAGGAAATTTTTGGACAATTCTAGTTCTTCAGTCTTCATTTCAAAAAGAAATAGACTCTGCTGTGGTTCTTTCACACATGTAAAGATGTTTTGCAGAGAGTTTTTTTTGTCTCATTTATCACACCATGCTCCTCAGTTGCTTCTCTATTTCTTTATATAAGTTCATCAGAATGACCATAATCTTTAGATCTATAATCTTACAGTGGTCAGCAGCAATGACTAAGAGAGTTGCTGCTCCTCAACCTTGATTTGGATTTAGGAAAAGAGTGTTTCTAGTTCTCTCACAGTAAATAAATATTTTTAAATAGGAATATATTCTAATCAAAGGGATTATAGTGAAGATGCCAGGCGTTCTTGAGTCTTCTTGAAAAGGCTTATGAGTTTTAAACCCCTGAAACTCCTATATCTGTTTATTATTCAACAGTTAATTTTCTTTCCTCATATAATAATCTTTCATGTTACCATTCAGTTCTGCAAAGAGCTAAATATTCTTGACTTGTATTGACTTGAATGCTGGGGAGAGTCTGTTTACAAAGGCCTGAGGTGACAGGAAGAGGGGCAATGGGTTTAAACTGAAGAAAAGCAGATTTAGACTGGATATTAGGAATAAGTTCTTTATAATGAGGGTGGTGGAGCACTGGAACAGGTTGCCCAGGGAGGTGGTTGAGGCCCCTTCCCTGGAGACATTCAAGGTG
>JAOTQQ010000001.1:43285872-43307548 GCA_026546715.1 Gallinago undulata
GGCCCCTTCCCTGGAGACATTCAAGGTGAGGCTCGACGAGGCCCTGGGCAACCTGGTCTAGTTGGGGGTGTCCCTGAAGACTGCGGGGAGGTTGGACGAGATGACCTTTGAAGGTCCCTTCTGGCTCAGATGATTCTATGATTCTAAATGGAGGTGGCTCGCTGCATTACAGAATTGAGAGCAGTATTTGATAATTCACAGCTGGTCTCTCAACTTTGCCTATACACACAGTTAAATTGGATTTAACTTTAGCACAAGATAAATGACAAGTTTACATCCATCAGTGTGATTTATTGATGTTCTAATGTACTTTCTATTACCAAGTCATCTACTAGATAAAATCTTTTCATTTTTAGAAAGTCTACAAATACTGAGCTGAACCTCTGTTCTTCACTAAAGGATTACACAGCATGAATGAGTTTTTCTCACAGTGCAATGCTGTTTGCAAACCAGGATGTTAAGAAATATTGTCATTATAGCTGTTCTGTTACCTATTGACAATGCTACTGTACAAGCAAAATGTTTAAGAATACTAATACTAAGAATACTAATGCGCTGCATGAAATTACATCAAGGAAAAAAATAACTTTATTTTAATATCAGCTTCAATTAGAAACAGACTTATGTAATTAAGGAGAAATACAGTCTGGAAGAAAATATTGCAACCTGCTGAGTGGGAAATTAAAATCAGCACAATGTAAACATTACCAGTAAAATAGTTCACAATATTCAAAACTACTAACTTTTTATATTAACACTACTGCATATCCACACTTGATTTTTTGCAGCAACCTATGCCAGCTATTCCTGTAATGCAGCAGCTGCATATGCAGATGAGAGATGCTGTAGGATTTGTGTTGGGCAGGAGTGGGGAGTAGATGTGGGCCATCCCTATGCAATCAGTCCTGCTGTTTTCCTTCCTGTCCCTCTCTGGCCCTGCACTGCTGCAAGAGGCCGAGCAAGGAGGGTTTTGTGCAGGTGACAGAGATCATCAGCCAGAAAGAAGAGGTTTAAGGATCATGTGACTGATGACGCGTATCTACCCTCGGGAGCTGGGTGCTCTGACAGCTCAGTACACCCAGCAACTGCTATTTTGGAGAGTTTGCAAACTAAATTGGGAGGCTCTTCTGCACAGCAGACCTTATATAAACAAATGCGTGCCATTAAATTGTTGGCTCTCTTTCCCTATTGACTGGCTTTTGAGTATAAAGGTTGAATTAAACAAATGTTCTATTCCACTGTGGCTCACACCTCTATGATATCTTTGCTTCCAGATGTCTGGGTTTTCTGAAGCTTCCTATTTGCCATTAATCTTTCTTTTACAGGCTTTCCAGAAGAGGAGGTTTGAGTCAATCTGAAACGTGGACACAGTAGGATAACTGGAGCCATTTGACTGCTCGTTGCATGTAGTTATATCTAGCAGAGAATCTGTATTTTGTATGTAGCAACACTTAAGGACCAGAAAAAGATGTAATGTTCTACTCAAGCCTACCTATCTTATCTATACGGAGACCGAGATAGACTGTTTTCATGCTGACTCAGAAGCCTGAATGTGACAATTTCTCAGATTAAGATTTAGAAATATGACAATTTTAATGGACTTTTTCAATACACTGGCAACAGCCCTCATCCCAGAAGTGGCATGCTTCAGATTAATGTTTAGTAAGTTAAAGTAAAGTTAAAAATTAATGTTTAGTAAAGAATTCTCCTTCCAAAGAAATTGGATAGACTGTTGAATATGCTGACTAGAGAATCACACAGTAGACCACAATAACACAGAGCAAAGTTTGGTTTAAAGAAGTCAAAAAAAATAACCACAGGAAGACTGCTTTTTATCTCACGGACATACATTTGCAGTACAACTTCAAATTGCTGATGGAAGCCTTTTGGTGCATCACAGACTATATTTCATTCTACACAGGTAAATGATAAAAAGTATTTCACTATTCTGTAATCCTGTGCCTTCTGACACCAGTGTTTTATAACTCTGTACTTTTCGGTTTCCATGAATCCTGAGTTATATATTCTCTCTCACTTCTGAGTCAGGAAAGATTACCAGCTGAGTGACTGACCTTTAATTACTGACTCACTTCACATTAGCAATTGAACTGCTAAAAGTCAATAGACAAATTAGATCTTCTCTTGAACTGCTGGGTGACCTACATGTAAAGAATTCTATACAGGGTAACAACCCTAGACATGCAGCTCACTCAAGACCAGTTTCACTTCCACTAATGAAACTTGGGTGTCACACAAATACACCATTCTTTGCTTTCTACTATAGTCCAGAAAAGAAAAATTGGGAAGTGGTAAGTTGGAGGAAAAGAATTATCAAAATTATTTATGCTTTTACATGCAAACATTGCAGAGGAACACAGCAACCAGAAGGTAAGAAAGTGTGTTGAAGCCACTGAGCAAGGTGCTGTGCTGCTGTTCTGTAAGGTGGCTTTAGATAACTCATCAGTAGATGAGATATTCAGGTATGTGTGTGCACACCTACTTTTGGGAAGAATGTTATCAAGATGATAAAACTTTCTAAGAGATTTAGCTGGGACTGAGATGCCCAGAAAGGGCACAGGTGGTTGTTTTCTTAGTCTTTATTAAAAGTGTTTATCACAGAACACACTTCACGCTGTGAAGCATTACACAACCCTTCATAGCTATTGTTAACTAATTGGTTTAAATGAGATTTCTTCCTCAAGGAACTTTCCATTTAGATAAGCTTTTAGTTTAACTGAAAGTACAAATTTAAACCTGTGGGACCTGTCACAAAAGGGTAGGAGTTAATTTAAAATGGTGAATTAAGTTTACAATTTTGAGTTAATTTAAGATGAACCAAAACAAGGAATGGGAAGCTGAAATAATAGACTTCACATGGGTTACAAGTGGTTGCTAAAGAATAATTGGCTAAATCAGTGTGACTTTCTCATGTGACAAGCCCTGCCACCTCATCTAACTCAGCTGGGCTTACTGGAATACAGAAATGACATCTATAAGGGGAATTATAACTGAAAAGATGGAGTTTTGTATGTCCTGACAAACCCAGATGCAGTCTATTATTTATGGTTTTTTTACTTTTTTTTTTTAAGAGGAGTGAAGGCTGCTAAAGGGATTCACAGGCTAAACTTTTATTTCTGCTTTCTGGCAAGGTAGAAAGGTTTGGCTGTGGGCTTAGAGACACTCTGCTTCCATTTCTGTTTCTGCAGAATCATATGATATACATTATAATTTTTTAAGGCCAGACTTTGGACTGTGAAATCATCTCTGGAGAAGATCACAGGGGAAAGTTTCTCTTTTTGTGTACATGTATATATCCCAAACAAAGGAGTGTAAATGTCTTGCTAACACTCTACCACTGGTCTACAGATGTTACAAATCATGTTTATGTTCATGAATATTCATTGCCTAAACAGTAGCAGACCTGAAGAATTCTGAATGGAAAGCTTAACAGGAACAGCCTTACTGTCTTTTTTTCTTTTTTTAAAGGATTATTTTTAAAGTCATTTTATTTAAAAAGTGACTTAAAATTCTCTTTAAGAAAATCTCTTTGTTGAATTTAACAATGAGTACTTGCATTATAATTGTATGTTCCCAAACTTAGGCTCTTTTCCTGATTTAAGCCTACTAATCAAAAATAACTGCAGTACCTTAGAGCAGTGCTTTTGTACTGACTTGTACAATGCTTCATGGAAAGCTGCAAAGAACTTTGACTTGTGTTCTGAAAGACAGGCAATAACAGTCACACACAGTTCTGCTTTGTATCCTGGTTAAACTATTTATTGCCTAGTCATGATCCTGTATGTTTGTGATAGGTTTGAATAAAACAAGTTTTCTTGGTCACTTTTAATTTTCAGTTGTTGCTCAGAAGGTATCTTGATGTGAGCAGTTTCTTCCCCGTTGTACCTCTGTACCAGTGCAACATGCCTTTTTTTCCCCCATACCTCTCATGATGTGGTACACCCTGTGCATACCCAGTCTGTGGGCAGAAAGAAGTGCTGGGAAAACACTCCTCTCTTCCACTGAAGCCTCCTTACAGCTTCTCTAAAGGAACCTTCCCTGCTGTGAACATCTTCTTTCAAAAAAATCCTCAAACCCAAACAAACCCATGAGCAGGTTCTGGGTATGGTACATACCTTGAACTTTTCTCTTTATGTGCTCTCAGCTCTGAGTCAGTCGCTCCATTATGCCATAAAGTACAGTTTGAGCAGGCTGTGCCATAACACATGCAGGGCCCCGGCTCCTGGGCCAGTCTTTCTCATGAACCATGGTGGAGCCTGGAATCATCTGTGGGATGCAGCTTTGTCCCAGACACCGTTTTGCATGTTTGAAATCTCCTTTGGGATCTTTCAAGAATCTTGAGGTGCACTTGTTGTAATCCTTAAGCATTATTTTGTACTGGATGAAGCAGGGTTGGAGTTAAAACACAGATGAAGGACTAACCTGCATCCAAGTTGTGGAAACATTTGTGCATATCAGGCACTTAGCCAGGCTGGAAGTTTCAGGATTTAGAAATATTCTTGTCTTTTCCCCCTTCTTTCCCTGGCTCTCTTGATTTTCTGTTTTGCCTCTTAAAAAGGGGAAAGGAACAGATAGAAGAAGAAATCTGGCAAATGTCAAAACTGGAAAGTTAAAGGCAACATCAATTCTACACAATATTTTGATTTAAACCAAATTTTATCCAATTCTTTTTATTTCTGGGTCTCTACCAAACACCAGATGATATTGTCCAGGCCTTGCATGACATAAAAACTGCCTGGAAGAGATATAACATGTAAGAAAATGTTTTTGACCTAGAAAGGGTCAAAGGGTCCGAGACAGTTGTCACTGTCCCAGCCACTGAATCTGGCTCAACATTGGCTAGTGTCATACCTTCTGGGAAAGGATATAAATAGCTTTATTAACCAGACAAGAAAAAAGAAAGGTAGCTTGGGAAAAGTCTTTTGTTCCAGAAAGAGGGTGAAAATGGTTGTTTGTATTGACTGGGATATTCCCATCTTCTAATACAAATGTCATTTCAGGTTAAAAAAATAATAATCTGAAAGTTCCAACAGAACATATGTGAGCGCAAGTAATGGCTCTGGCAAGTGTCACCTTACTTTGTGGCAGACTTTGTATTAGCCCACAGTCTCCTAACTTTGTACAGATACAATGTTCTTTCCATGGTAATATTGTGAAGTAAGAAAGAGGGTTGTATGGAGGATCTGCAGGTTGCTGTTAAAGTGTTGACAGCATTTTGCACAGAGGAAATACTTTCTAGCATGCTTCTATATCTTATTGCATGTTAAATCTTGGCATTTATAATTTAGAAATTAATAATAAATGTATTTTTTTGCAGAAAATGAAGTGACAGTATATTTCAATTAATATGCAAAATGTTTATCTGGGTAAACAGTAGATGCAGCCAAACATCTGGAGTTATAATAAATAGCATTTCAATTGAAATTATATAGCATCATTATAAATCTGTGAGAGAGACACACATCCTTTGATATATGCTGCTTTTCCTAGACTCAAGTGGCTTATTGTGCAGCTGGTTATCTGAGCCTGTCCCAAGGTAGTCCAAACTAACATTGCATAAAAAAGTGTTCTGTTTTCTCAGTGAAACACGTACAGTTCTTGCAGTGCTCTGCTTTTCTTGAGCCTTCTATGACTATAGCACTGCACGAGCAGCAGAGGTCACCATGCACCAAGGTCCACCAGCCTCCAACACTTCAGCTAGGAACTGGACTGGGTATCAATTTCCATAACATTGGCCTCAAAGAGTTCTAGGCAGCAAATGGCCACATATGGTGGGAGGATCATTATAAGTGCTTGCAGCAAAAACTTATTTCAGGAAAAAGAATACAAATATTAAAGTAATTGTAATTAATAATCATTTCAAGATGTTTGCCATTAATTTGAAACTTTTTTTGAAAACTACCCTGCTTAACTAATCGTCTTATACTAGTCTCTGTAATTTGTCTAGTGTTCTGAAAGGAATTGTAAATTGATTGACCCGTGCCCTTTAAAACTCATTAATAATAAAGTTAAATCCAAATGTTACATTATAACTCTGAAGTAAAGCTCAAGCTCCATGCTGGGCACAACTACAAATAATATATGAACTAGCATGATGCTAAGTATAGATGCCCAGCTGGTGTAGAAGAGGGAAAACTATGTTCACTAACACATTTGCTCATAAAATTTAAAATTTATGACTTCTCCTATTGTATCTTGCTTTCTGAACAGTGTACAACTTTCTGCTGATACCATGATGTACTCAGGTGTGTTTGGACATTTCCATGGATAGTCTGTAGAAGAAATGCTCTCAGATAAAGGACAACAGCAACCATAGGTCTTTAATATATCTACAAATTATAGGGAAAATTCATGCCTTGATACCTTCCATTGTAAATTGTGCTTTGATGCTCTCACATCCATAACAATGGCAAAAGCATATAGGCTTATTTATAAAATGAATAGGATGGCATCTTGAGCTACCCTGAAGTCAACAGAAGCTTTATTGACTTAACAGAACTGCAATTTCAACCTTATTCTTTGCATGGATGCTAGATTTGTATTAAACCTTTATTATTCTCCTTTCACAGTCATTATTTCAACATTAGAACATTCTTTGTGGTACCATGTAAATGGACTGAAACAAATACTCAAGAATTTTGAGTAACTTTGAGTAGTTTGAGCACAGAAAGAATTTTTCTCTGCTAAAATTACATAAAATGAGTTTGGCAATTTTAAGAAACAATGAGTAGAAAAGGAAGGTTAAATCATCATAGCTGCATTTTATTTCATTTAGTCTTGTTATGGAATAATTCCTGATTTTGATATTATGCCATTTGTTAAGGTATAATGTCCAATATACTGTTTTCATTATGTTGTGTTTGAGGGAGGAGATTTCAATAGACATGAAAATGATGTTAACACTAAGATCTCCAAGTGTTTTCTGCAAATACTGGAGTGAAGCACTTTGTATGTAATCTCTTCTAATTCTTTTGGTTGAAGAGGCTTCTCTATTTGTTTTTTTAAGCAAGCATAAGATGAAAGAAGTTCCAGCTTTAAACTGAAGTCAAGGTGTGGCTGCACCTCATAAAGATGAGGAAATTGCAAGTGCAGCTGAAATTCTGTCCTTAGGTTATGTTGTGTTTTGACACTGGCACAGAAACACAGTAGGCAGGCTGAGGAGGAGGAGGGAGTGACCAAGCATGCACAGTGAGGAGCCTTGAGGGAGTGGTTGCAGAGACACGGAGATTAACTTTGAGATTCGTAGCTACGGCTAATTTACAGAAGTTATTTTAAAAACAATTTGTGTGTGAAGTTTTTTAACAAAGACAGTGACTGCTTCATATTTTGAGGCTGAGAGCAGAAGGATGCAAAACTAATAGCTGGTAACAGTTTGATTCCAGCCTCTCTGAACTCCCATCTCTAGTGTTTTTTGTTTGGCCATTGCAGTAACCCCAGTTTGCATGCCGCTGAGACATTCCTTTAAATGAAGGTAAAGCTGGGATCAGCGCAAAGTCTGTTAACAATCAGTTTAGACTTTAGAAATTAGCTAGTGGGATCTCTCTCCTAAAAAAAGAAGGGAGGAACACGTCTGTTTTTCCACTGAAAGTCTCTGATTGGATACCTACCCTGTGCATGCGGGATCTCCACACCGAGGTTTTCTCCTTTAGGTGATAGGTTGTCCTACACACTCATTTGCTGACAGAGTTGACAGGAGGAGACATGGTTCCTAGATGGGGATTAAAGAAAGATAGGACCGGCTAAAGGAGAAGCGAATTGGTTGGGGCTTAGGGAAATGGCAAGCATCCATTCTAGCCACAATTACTTTAGGGTTGTGGTATTATTATTTCTGCTCTGCCTCTTTGGGCTTTTATTAGGGTCAGGCAGAGACAGAGGAAATCCCATACAGCACAGGTACAATACAGCAATGTTGCCAGTAAGCCAGAAGGCTTGCCTGAGGCCAAAGCAAGCAGAAATAGACAAAGTCAGCTGCTTCAGAATTTTAACAAATTAATAGTGCCGTGCCCATTTTGGACTAAGGAAAACCTGGGTGCACCAGTGGGAGAGCATGTGTTTCTACAAAAAGTTCCTCATCAAGTCATCTTCTTCTAGAACTCTCTTCTGAGGATTGTAGAGCAGAAGAGGATGATGTAGTCCAGCTGTTGTAAAAAAAAAATATTTCAAAAAAATATTATTAAACTAATGGGACAAATGCAGTGGAATGCCACAGAAATGAAATTGCTCTTTCTGATAAAATTAGTATTTTAAAATATTATAGAAATAACTTCTAATAATATCTAAAATCAATATAAAGAATTTAATGGAGAAATATGACCATTCTGCTAAAAGTGTATGCTAATTCTATACTGATTGTAACAGAATTTTTCTATAAATAGAGAAAAAGGTTAATTCACATCTTAAATGATCCTTCATCCTTATGACAGTTCTTGTAGCTGCTTAAAATTTCCTATAGTTTCACCCTTTCTCCCCAAACTAGACAATATTAATGCATTCTGCATTCATTTATTATACATTCCCTCTAGCCCATATATACATTATAATATTTGCAGGCAGAACATTTCGTTTAACTAGCAATCTGAAGTTTCACAGCTCGCCAAGAAATGAAAGGTTTTTGAGTAACAGAGATTAAAAAGAAGAAGAAATCCCAGCACTGTAAATTGTAAAACTTTACACCTTACAGCTGCCAGCTGTAATCCACAAGGAGACAGAATTCTTAGGCTCTTAGGAACACAGACTGGGCTATTTTTTAGCAAATATCCTTCTTGTTCCTTCAGAAAGGGAAGGAAAGGCAAGACAGAAGTCCCAAACCTCAAAAGAACACCTTACATATAGAGAACATAACATTGATGAGGAGTTTTTGTCCTTGAGTGTGGAAGGATTGTGGTGATTTGATAAGATCTGTTAAGATTACATTTTGCTTGTTATTACAGTTGAAATATAGCAGCTGAAATGTTACACAGGCTAAGTCAGCCTAAGCCTGTGAGGATTTTCACAATGTAGCATTTACATAAGATAAGGACATGGTTTCTGGTTCTTTCTAACTGGAACACCTTCATCTTAATATGATCATGTTATCTTTATCTTAAACCAGCTTTTTTCTGTAAGATTAAATGTATCTGTTTTAAAAGACAAAATAAGGCTTGTTTAAATAACCCAATTTCTTAATAATTTTAATAAATTAGCATCATACAGAAACTGTAGTGCAGTTGAGATTCCTGAAGTGACAGCTAGCTTGCAGAAGCAAAGGAATGCATTCAGTGCTGATGGATGTTGGGCAGTACATTGCCATGCCGAGACCTTCAGGGAGGAAAACTACATCCTCTTTTGAGTAAATGAGAGGGTCAGCAGATGCCTCTTTTTTCCTCTAAGAAAAGAAAGGACAATGGAAAACTATTTTGAGCAGGTCCAGAAGAATCTGAATTTAAGAAGTATGGGAAGGGGAGGGAGAGAAAAAAATGACACAGGAGGAACTACAGCTCTGTGTATCTGTTTGTCACATGTTTGTGTGCCTGTCTTTGTGATGAGAAAGAGAAATGGAAGAAAAAAGCATAAGAAATACAAAAGAATCAATTGAAGCTCAAATTTGAAGATGGAATAGGCTCAAGTGCAGAGCTCTGAGGGAAAACTGGAAGAGAAAGAAAAAAAACACCTTTTGAGCAAACCTGCATGCAAGCACACTCTTTGTTAATGGATATTGTTTATAAAGAAATACCTGGATCCATCATGAGTTTGTTTTCCTAAAGAAAATACCCCAGAGAAACCTCTATATTATCTAGCTACTCAGGGCAAGGAGAATAACAGTGTGAACCCAGTCCTGTAACCCTTACAGTTCATTAGAGCTTGGAAAAAAAATCTGTATTCTTGACAACACTAAATATGTGCATTAGACATAGTGAGTTTTTTATCTATGAGTTCACTTTTTTAAAAACAGTAGCTATTTATTCAACTACTTCTTGATGGTGTCTTTTAATTGCACCCTTGTTGTCAACTGATTTTGATTTTGTTGGAGATTTCTTCCATGTCCATTTCTATGGAACATACTTAGGTCATCTCTCCATTGTTGTGTAGATGATTAGAATCACACAGATAATGATTTATGTTTGCTATATTTGCATTAATTTTGCATGTACTCCTCTCTTTTACACTTTCTTTCACTTTCTTTTTGATCGGTACTCTAAATAACTTATGCAAAATGAAATATTAAACAAATCCCCTGTATTATGGAAGAACTCCACAAAGTCTCTGGACTTAGTCTGCTCTAATTCAGATCCACACAAGTAGGTTTAATGCTAGGCAAGTCTGTGAGTAGAATTAGAGGACAGACATTTCTTTAAAAAAAAAAAATTAAAAATTTATAATCTCTTGACCTGTGATTTTCAACAAGACTGTCAGCTCATGATATTTTCTTCTAGTTAGGGAAGGGAAGCAACAGTCATATGGAAATCTGCTCTTACTCCGTGGTTCTTCTGGTCTGAAGCAAGCCACAGCAAAATGGAACTAGTAAACACAAGAGAAAATGGTGTCTGGAAGTTAGGCTTGTGTTAAGCTGCAGTTACTGGGTTTGACCCAGGGATAAGCACATGAAGTGCAAGACCCAAAGGAGACTCAACTAGATAGTTCTGGAGTATCATTTTTTTGGCATGAAATCCCATGAAACCAAGTCCCCTCGTGGTGCTTTGCAGACAGGTCATTAAAAAGAACAAACCTCTTCACTGGGCACAGAAGGTGCCTTTTCCCTTTCGGCAGCCTATAGGGTGTGGCTGAAAAAAGTTGAATCCACCATCAGGAAGCCTCACTACCCAAAAGACCAGCATTTGGTAAAAAATGTTTTCCTTGTAGGCAGTGAACAAACCTGCCAGCAATGTTTTAATGCTGGAATGGAGTACTTTCCAGAAGTCAGATTTTTATACTAATTTGCCATCAGTATCACCCTAAGAGAGAAGGTATACTGCATATAGTGTGAGCCCTAAAAAGCGTGAGCCAAAGTACCGTTTGATTCCCATGTCAGTGAGGAAGCATCTCCTGGCATTAGTAAAAAGAAATTTAAGAGAGACACAGATTTCAAAAGACTTCAGGATAGTTATGCTTTTCATATTTTAATCTTTCCTGACACAACAGAACCACTCTCCTTGCATCACATTTCATCATTGTTTCTATGGCAGAAAAACTTCATACAGAAGAGCTCTTTTCCTCTAGCTGCAATCATGGATAAAAGGGGTTAAGTTGGAATCTTTTAGACTATAAGTATTTTTCTACTTCAATATGCACTCACTTTGAAATCATTTTGATAAGAAGCTATATGTGTTTTATAGAAAGCATTTTTAACAAGTTAATTAGATTTGTGAGGGTTTGGGAAAATACTCTTTTCTTAAAGTTTGCCAGGCTCACTAGTTCAGCAAGAGCTGTTGAACATTTTGCTTTAATAAGTGACCACTCCTGCTCAGATTATAGTTTATAGTATGGAAAACTGCAGTCAGTTGAGATACCTACAGTACTTTGAATTATAAAGAGTTAGAAGAGGTAGAACATACGAGCATGGTCAAAGGAAAGGAGACTGATACACTCTTTCTGATTCTTGCAGTCAACACAATTTAGGGGTTAATTTGCTCATGTAACAACAAGTTTTGCATATTTTTCAAATACAGCCTTATTAAAAATATTTTAAATTTGTCAGTAACTATGTTTCTGTTTCTTTTGCTTGATCCCCACAAACTGATATCATATAGTTGCAATTTAGAAGTGATGATGTTATCTATTTTTCATCTTTTCATTAAGAGGATGTAAAAGTTACTACATATGCATTCTGGAGAAGTTCAGTGTGACATGCCAAAAAGACAGGTGACTGTGGAAAGAATAGCCTCACAGCTGGGTCTCTGCTTAATAATTTTTTATTAGGTTTTGCAGTATATGAATATCTCTTATTTTGTTCAAAGGAAGCATGTTGTCAAGGCTAATTTCTTGTAACTTTTCATTGTTAAGGTTCTTTCATTAGGTTTTCTGGGACCATGTCGGACTATTTCCTCTTTTCCTACAATTTTTGTTAGTGACAAGTTAAACTTGCAGGTTACCAAAATATCCTGCTTGGGTCCTGGACATGAAAACGGTCCTAGCTCATTTATTTTCTCAACTTTTGCAAACTGGGTGTGGGCAGTTTAAAGAGTAGTCAGAATATCTTCTTTGAAAAATGTCTTCTTTCTTCAAGTTCTTTTCCTTCTGTTCTCAACACTCTAGTGATCTAACATTGTCAGCTTTATAACCATTTTGAGTATGAATGCCTCTTTTTCCTTTCTATTTCATTATGTATCATTTCAAATTGTTGTGGAAGCACTCAGTAAAGCTGCAAATATTCCTTTTTCTGAAGACTTATTGCATGCAAGTTCTCAAGCTGCACGTTTCCTGTGTATGCTTGAGTGCTTTATTACATCTCTCCCTCTTCCTTTTTCCTCCTTTAGTTCACCTGTGGCCCAAGCTGTCTCATTTGATGCACTTTTGTTTGGCCTCATTACACTGACATTTGTATTTTTATGGATGTTTTCCTTTGACGTTGACTGTGAGGTGAGTAGGTTTCCTAATGGAACGCACATCAAAGAGTCTGTTCACTCTTTTACGGATGTCCTTCGGAGATAGATAAGGGGGAGATGTCTTGAAAATTAAATTTAAATTACCCGTGAAAAAGTTGAAGCTGCAGAGTACTCCGCTCCACAAAACTTCCAGCCAATTGAAAAGGCCAGCTGGAAGAGAGAGCCAGGATCAGCCCATGTGAGTGGGAAGATGGAAGAGGTTAGTCAGGCCTTTCCACAGCCAAGAGCTTTAGTGGGAAATTTTGGGGCCAACTGTCATCACTCTTCCCTTTCCCCACCTCTTCCAGTTATCCCACCTTTTTCCTTGGGCTCTTTCCAGCCACTGCCACTTTTTCCTTGAGCTGCAGAAGCCAGCAATCCTTAGCCACCTTTGGCCCTTCTGGTTGTCCTTGCTCTGCCTTGGTCCATGCACACCATCATCTCCATGGAGCAGCTGTCTCCCTTCACAGCTTGGTCTTTGCTTCAGGCTGCTCCTTTCTTCAGTTTCCCCCTCCTCTTGTTCTGCTTGCCCTATGCTTCATTTACACCAAAGATTTTATTTTCATAGACACAAACTCTTCCTTACATTTCCCCTGGCAAAATAAAGGATTCATTTTGTGAATAAAAATGAATACCTGAATACGTGTACACAAGAGACAGTGAGGGGAGAAAAAGACAAGTAAAGAACAAGAAAAGCTAGAACAAGGCATGATAGAAGCAAAAATATCCCCAAATCCCTCTTCTGACTTCACTAAGCTAGTGAAGGAATACAGGAGACAATGAAATAATTCAAACAGGGAAGCAGGAAGAAAAAAAGCTCAATAAGAGGGAGAAAATTCAGCACTTCATTGTCACAGACTGGTGTATAATACTACCTGGAGGATTGAATCAGAAATTTATGTTGAGAGAACATAAATATAAAGGAACACTAAGGGCATATGAATATGGGAAAAGGGAACATGAAAGGGTGTTATTCACTTGGAAGAATAATGCCTTTAATCTTTTGCCATTAGACTCTGACCTACTATGTAACACATTACAGAAAAATTATTTGTCTGAGAATATTTCTAGATAAAGAGTTTTGATAGCATTTCTGCAAGGATGTAAATAGTATATCTGAAATATAATTTTCAAAGGAAAGTGAAGAAACATGCAGGTGATTTAGATCCACAGATTGTGCTTTAAAGAGAAGTGTATTGATTAGTTGACTGCTAGTGACATGCCTTGTAATTTTGTTATGTTAAACTGTAAGTGCTTCATAAATCTGGGAAGAGAATCATGGCAATGCCACTCCCCCAAAATCATAAACTGTGAGATTGCTAAAAATTTGTATAAAAGTTGTTCTTTTGAGGATCTGCATGAAGTATTAAAAAACTGTTGTATCATACACTGGAGCAAATAACTTCAGTGAGAGATTATGATTTAGAGGTGAATACTAGTATTTTTAGCATGTGGAAATTAAAGCTCTTCCATTTTAAGTTTGCTTAAAGTGGGCAGTTCACAGTATTGTACCATATAACAAGCTGGACAGCCCATCTGTGTTTGTGGAGAACCTCTTGTGTGTAAAAGCCTTGGACAGAGAGGTTCAAATCTTGGGCCACACTGACAATTGGCGTTCCATTTGCAGAAAGTTGCCCCAATAGTGCTAACTACTGGTCTTGGTTAAGTTATGCAACTGCTCCTGTCTGCACTGCTCTCCTTTGCATCACATCTGAGTGACAAGCACTTCATCAGTCTCCTGACTTTCACATGAACATTGATAGACTTTAGGAGTCACAGCTGTCACTGAGGAAGGAGACCAAGCTGACACAGGCTGAGCTATGGTTTTGAAACAAAGCAGTTTTGTTGCTTCAGGGTACTGATATTTGATAAAAGCACCTGAGCAATCACACATTTGTAGTGACAGTAGCATGATAATAAAGAAAGAGATAGCATACAATGGAAATCTCAGGTCGTATGCTGATCTAGCCTAACACCTGTAAAGGAACAGCCTCCTGCAAAATGCTGGTGGCCCACAAAGAGATTTATGTAAAATACTTAAATCAAAATACAAGCTTCAGACAATGGCTTAAATAGGTCCCCAGAGGATCCCCTTTCCTAGAACCAACTGTGAAGGCTACAGCCTGTAAAAGGGAGGAAAGAAACAAAAATCAATTTTACAATGCTGATTGTGAGCTGAGCATCACCAACAGATGATGCTCAGGAGAATCCAGCACTAAAGGATGCTAGCAATGGCAGCAAGTGAATCTCATAAAACACATTTTGCTATTAAAGGTCTCTACACAAAGGTGAAGTAATTCCAGCTGTCCTGCTGGACCACATGGAAGTGATATGTGATAGCTAACTAAGATATTCATACCAGGTGCAAGTGACAGATGCAGCCAGCATGACAACAGATCAAGAGCTCTTGTAAATCTCATCAGGAGGGTCCATTTATTAAGGGCTTCAGTACCTCCAGCTGCTTCACATCAGCAGATCTGACTGAGTTCCTGTGTTAATAGACCTTACAAAGTTTCTGTGATTATCTTATTCAGTATTTATTCTCAATTTTTGGTTGTCAGCTCCTGATGAGCTGCAGGAAAGACAGTTGAAAAGTTCCTTGACGTAGACCTAATTTCCACTCCCATTTTGGTTTCTATTTGGCTGTATTCAGACATTTCCTGAAGCAAGCCTTTTCCAGCTCAGAGGCAGAACACAGGACAGGTGTTTTGAACAATGGCAGGAAAGGAAAGTATGTGTTGAACTGTAACTATGACCATGAATTCCTTTCCACATGCAATAGTGATCCTGGAGAGCAAGGAGCTGAACTTAGATAAGCTGCATGAATCATCCTTTTCTGAACATGTGGAGAGTGGTCTGAGGCATTCATATACATCCTCTCCAGTGAAGTTATACTACAGCCCATGGAAGCCGTGGGTTGCATTAGTTGCTAAGTGTGACTCTACAGTCACTTTCTTATAGTCTCAAGAGAATGAGTTTCCTCTGACCTGGGCCTGACCTAGATATCCACTCCTGTGTCACTGCAGTCATCTTAAGAAATGGTAAATTAATAATAATCTTAGCAAAATTTAGTAAAGCAACTGAGCTAGTATAAAGTGCACAGATGGGCTGAAAAATTAATTTCATGTTATTGTTATACCCATTATCTGATTGTTACACATGACACTATTTATGTATAATGAAACAAATGTGCTTTGTTCTCAGTGTTCAAGCCTGTTCTGTGTTCTCAGTTTGGAGTCTTAGTTATGGGAGTAACCACAAAGCGACGAGGGCTGACACAGTTCTTGACAACACAGACTTATCTGACATGGATGGTTCCACTTGATATTGTGACTCTGTGCTGCAGTACCATCCATGCCTCTGTTATGACAGCCACAGAGCACCAGATTGCCCTGGGAACAGTATCTCTCTAGGACTACAGAAAGCAGCCTTAAGGGTGCAGTGAGAATGCCATGGCAAAGCAGCAGGAAATGGGGCTCTGGAGGCCAGAATGGGCATAGAACACCAGTCCTTCAGCTACACTGAAGTAGCTCCACTGACCTGAAAAATAAAGTTTAGAAAACTAGGTTGCATCTCTAATGACTGCAAATTACTATTCTTATTTATTTGGAGGTTTTGAACAAAGAAGAGTAAAAGTGAGCATGATGGTTTATGTACATAAGGCAGTAATGTGAAGAAATAATAAAGGAAATCAACTGTGATGCGAAACTGGTCCATTATGCTAATTTTATTCTAACCTCCTCTAAGGCTGGTGATTCTTGACTAAGGATTTGTTTGGAAGGTGATGATGCTTCGCTCTCAGTGCTACCCCAATGTCTGAGCTATTTAATTTAAAGTTAGCTTGTCTACCTCAACGTTATGTTGCAGCCTCATCTGTGATGCCAGCGTAGATGTATACATCTCAGGTCTCCAACATTCATAGTCAGTTATGGTTTGTCAAGAAACTGTTATAAGAGAATCTGCAGTGAAAGAACTGTCTTAAAAATTTCTTCTTTCATTTCTGTTTTTCTTCGCACAAGGGGTAGTCTTGTATTTTCAGTCTGCATAGCCTCAGGCAATTCATGCAGTACAGAATAATACTATTCTATTGAGAAAAGAACTACTATGAGAGGTATTGGAGAGCTCTGTAACCTGAGAGAGCATCAGAAAGTCAGTACTTCACAGAGACACTGCAAAACTTCCCATTATCCAGGTGTTGCAAAGCCATGGTTACACCTCTGCAAGAAACCTTTTTAATATTTACCGAGTGCCTGTACAGGCTATTCAGGAAGGACATAAGCCCAGAATCATATCTGTAACTTAAACTTCAGAACCTGAGAATGGATTTAAGCATATCAAGACCCATTACTTGTATGTTTTCTAGCCATATTAGCATCTGGAGCCCTGCTTCTGCTCCAGCTTAAAGTCTCTTTGCTCTTGAGGGACTTACTCCCTCCTTCCTTTTTAACTGACTTGAATGTCTTTGGCTGGGGGGAAGGGAAGGGGAGGACAAGGTGTCCAACTTCACTGTGTTAAGTACTGACTTTGTGCATCTACTGACTTTGACCAATTTGGGGCACGCTCATCAGGAAACCATCTGTGTCCTGAAAGCCCAACAGGGATTTGTGGACCATGACTCCAGGCTTACTGCTAAGCAGTGTTGGCGCTGTCATCAAAACTGGCTCAAGACCAGCTTGGACAAAAAACCACTATGTGACAACCTGTGACCATTGTAGATCCTGTGTGGATTCGTGGGGAGCTGTTTCAGCCAGTTTCACTCAGGGAGAGTAGATAACTTTGTATAGCTCTCTTCCAGATGACTTGTAGCTCTTTGTTGTTTCTGTCCCTGGCAGGTACAACTTAGCCTCGATACATCTCTCTCTTAAGACTTTGGGGTTTTTATTTCTTATAACTAGACTCTAGAGCACACCACGAGATTGCAGAGGATTATCCAATTTCTTTTCCATTTGCCTTTTCTTCCTTGTCCCCAGTTCCAAAAGCACACTGATTAGCATTTTGAATTTATACCTTTATATACCTTAATTTGCACATTACCGGATTTAGGCTGCATTTCTTGCTTGCAACCTTCTCAAATATATTGATAACACCTTGTGCACAATATCATGAAGTATAATAAATGAATAACATTCTCATTTGATTGACAACTGTCTTAGCTTCTTATAAAGGCTTAATCTGGCAGTAGAATACTTCTGATGAATTTATTGTCCCTACCCTGGTTATGCACCATTACTTTTACAGGGATTGTTACCATCGGGTCTTTATCAAGGACCTCTTTGGGCAAAGGTATGGACTGAGATGTCTTGCAATGATTAGGCCTTAGCCTAATTTTTGCATCGTCACAGACTCCTCTCCCCTCTTTCTGTGAGCTCTTGAGGTGAATTCACCTTCTGAGCAATCATTTGTATTTATTGGATGCGAAATGTCTGCCTAGTAATCACCTGCGGTTCTACCTGGAATGTTGCTGACTCACTAGATCATTGTCCTTCTCCAGCTGCAGCAAACAGGGATTTTCTTCCTCCATCATCACCTACAGCCGTTGTCTGTCGGGGCCACCAGATTCATCCCCTTTCCCAGCTCTGTGAGAATCCCACTGGAAGAACTCTTCTTACCAGTCAGTATTGTCAGTATGGGGGGTTTTAATTTATTCTAAAATTTTTTAAAACTGTGTTTTTAGAACAATTGCTGACTAAACCTCTATAGGGCTCCTTGTCTCCAAAGTTCTAGTTTGCCTTTCACTGCCCTGGCTAGTGCCAAGTTTGAGTGGCTGCAGTGGCAAAGCAGAAGTGATGTGTTGAGGCAGCTGCTTGCACACTTTCAGTCCATAAGGCAACCCTCAGCACCAATAGCAGTCCTGTGCTCTGCCATCGGCTCTAACAGGACTTAGACCTGTAGATATCCATCCTAAGCTCCAGGACAGACTCTCATACCTGCTTAGTTCCCTCTTGGGCCTATCCTAACTGTTTTCTTCCATGTGTCTCAACCACAGAAAGGTTGTTCCTGTAGGAGAATGGTGTATAGAGGGCAGCATCTTCCATGAGAAGCTGACAGCCCAGCTAAAGACAAAGTCTCGACAATGAACTGCCTAAAACAGAGAGGGGAACTTCTTATTGAGTATACAAATGTGCTGAAATGTCAGTTCCCATCATTGCTCTGTGCCAAAGCCGGAAGGGTCCTTTTTCTCCACCCTCCATTACAGGGCCCAAGAGCCCAACACCCTGATTGAACAGACTGTCACTTGCTATACAGATGTTCGCCCACTCCTGGGCAGGGACATAGGAAAATGTTGCATGTAGCAGGAACTTTAGCGGTTCCTGCATATTCCTGAAAGCTTGTAATGAGACTGAGACTCATTAAAACACACCCAGCTCTCACACCATGGGAGCTGAAGTGAGGGCATAAAATGCCAGAACAGCTTTACTGTGAAAGAAGAAGGTACACCAAGCCTGGTCTGGAAAACCAGGTCTCATAAGCATTCTGGCACTACAACAATTAAGAAGTTTGGCAAAGCCCTCCTTGGCTGCACACTCTGGAGAAAGAGAAGTACGATGGAAGCCATAAGCGGGCAGTAGTTTGCCAGTGAGAGAGCCTGGCTGTCTCCTCCTTATACAAGGCCTGATATTTCTTTCTTGTCCCCCTTCTGTCAGTCTCCATCACCATCTTCATCAGATGAGGTACGAAAGTCTACAGATTGTTCACTGTGATCCAAGTCCATGCCCTCTCTTATCAGAACTCATCACTCTTCTTGTCTAGTCAACACGTGCAGAGATCAGTGGAGAAATAAAATGTTTCTTTCAGATGCTGATTCCTAAATGATATATTCAGAACAGGAGTGTTAATTCACAGGTCTTTTCCAGAGTCTTCAAGGGAACTGGATAAGCAGACTATATTCTATAAAGACTAGGAGGTCAAAGAGTCTACAAGCGTAGACTTTCCTTATTTCTTTTCTGCTTACAATCTGATCCACATGGGACCCTCTCTTAGGCTTGCTCTGGATGTATCTCTGTGCCTCAGACAGAGGAACATGCAGAAGGCCCATGCAGAAAATACCAAGTTCTCCAGTGACGGACAACTCTGAGAACTTTCACTGAGGGACATAAGCCCTCTGTAATAGAGGTTCCAGGTTGGTGTACTATGGATTTCAACACGGATGATCAGGTTCCTGTCATGAGAGGTTAACGATCAACTACAACTGTGAAAATATTTTTGTCTTTGCAACTACATTTTTCTGTCCTTCCTGCAGTGCCAGCAATACCTCTTCCACTTGCTGATGGGGTACTCTTCATTTCTCATTTCCCTAGATTCTCACCATCCTGTACCTACAGACTGTAAGTGAGCAGCCATACATATTGTGCTGCTGCAAGACTGTCCAAACTGAAGGGGGCCACACCACAGAGAAGGGATAAGTGTGGAAGTATCTATTGCTTGAAAATAGATGCTTCTAGCTGAAGCCCCAGATTTTGAAGATTAAATATTAGAGGGTGTGCAGCCCTTATTCCTGAATCTTCATTCCTGCCCTGGAGGTCACAGTGGACTAAAGTTGCTTATGTCTTGTTTTGTTTCCAAACAAATCTCAGTGCTTTAAGCACAATTCTTATTTGTCATATTACTTTAAAGAGTAAGAAGAAAGAAGCTGCCTTTATGTTCCCTATATATCTTTCAGAATTTTGCCTAACCCAAGCAGGAATGCTAGTATTTATATTCTCTGTATTTCACAGAGTATTCTGTGGCCAGAGGGTCTATGTACTATTGTTATTTTTGGTCCAGCTTTCAGGGCCTGCATATTGCCAACAGCTTTTATTGTAAGGAGACAGTTAAAACTTTGCATTTGACAACATGTCTGTGTCTCTTGACTCAGTGCACTTTTGGAAAGCCTTTTCCTCTGGTATTCACACTATATCATCCTCCACCACAAGACAATTTAAAATAAGATATTTCCAGTCCTGCCAGCTTTCTCTAAACAAAGCCTGTGAGCTGAGAATGAGCTCAGTATATGCATGACGTGTATTGGCATAGACATGCCAATGTGAGGGGAGCTATAAGGGTAATTTAGGATATCTTAGGACACTTTGGGGAGAACTGGGGATCTCTCCCTGTCCTCCAGCTGGCCTTCCTTCAGTTATCTTTTCCCCTTCTCCATTCATTTCAATAATGCACTTTCACCCTTGGACCATCAGTCTTCTCAGGCCCTGAATAAAACACTGAAACAAAGTACCTGGACAGCACGGTTTCCCATTCCTCCTGTCACCACAGAGGAATGGTATGAGGAGGCAAAAGCAGAAAGAGATACTCCATGAGGTCGTGGTTTGAGCTTCATCTGCCTCTGGAAGAGCCAATGCATGCCTTCTATTAAAGGTACAATAGAGGTTCTGATGCAGTAGGGATCTGCGTTTTCTGTTTATATTCAGAGCTGGCCCTGAAGCTGGTAAGGACAAATGTGACATTCTCACATTTTAAGAAGGGGTAAACTCTGTATTTATGGAAGATATAAGTCAGTTAATATGAATAAAATCTATGTGAGAATACACGCCTTGGTAAAAAGGACTAATCAGATACTGCTTTAAAAGGCACCTAAGTGAATAACAGAGGAACCTGAAATTCTTATTTAGAAGTGTCTATATAATATCATTTAAATGTCATTTAAATATCACTAACCATAGTACTAACTACTACACAGAAGTAATCAAAATGGATTTACCAAGGAGAAGTCATGTCAGACTAACCTTATAGCTTTTTATGATATCATGACTGGTTGGATAGATGAGAAGAGGGCAGTGGTTGTTGTCTACCTTGACTTCAGCAAGGCTTTTGACACTGTCTCCCATAGCATTCTCATAGCTAAGCTTAGGAAGTGTGGGTTAGATGAATGGACAGTGAAGTGGATTGAAAACTGGCTAAAAGGCAGAACCCAGAGGGTTGTGATCAGGGGCACAGAATCCATCTGGAAGTCTTTAACAAGTGGGGTTCCCCAGGAGTCAGTATTGGGTCCAGTCCTCTTCAATATATTCGTCGATGACCTGGACAAAGGGATGGAATGTACCCTCAGCAAGTTTGCTGATGACACAAAACTAGGAGGGGTGGCTGACACACCAGAAGGCTGT
>JAOTQQ010000001.1:43307648-43420060 GCA_026546715.1 Gallinago undulata
ACTGTGAGAGTGGTAGAGCACTGGAACAGGCTGCCCAGAGAGGTGGTGGAGTGTCCTTCTCTGGAGACATTCAAAACCCGCTTGGACAAGTTGCTGATCAATGTGCTCTAGGTAGACCCACTCCAGCAGGTGCTTGAACTAAATGATCTCCAGAGGTCCCTTCCAACCCAATATGATTCTATGATTCTGATAGTACATATGGTACCATTTTACCATATTTTAGAAGCATTCACGTGCAAAATTCCCTTTAATATCACAGACTGAGACACAAATATCTTTGAAATCTGTGGGTAAGGTCTCAAATTTGTATAAGCTCTGAAAACAGAGCTTTAGCTTGTGGTTTTGTTGTGGTGAACTTTTATTCACAGGCTGCCTGTCTTTACCGAAAGCTTTTTCCAGCAGTTGCTAGCTTTTTTTGTGTTTAAGCATTTTGAACAGTTTTGTTTGTCCTCAGTGTAACTAACCTCATAGACGGATTATTAGGCTTGCAGAATTTGTTTACATTTATAAATCTTTTCTCTCATAGCTGAAACATTTGTTGAGGGGAGAGGAAATTTTCTGCTGAAAACTTCTCTTTCTTTTATATAAAATGTTAGAAGGAAGCCATATGCCCTGGCTAGCCTGGCATGAACGAGTGTATGGCTGTACATGCAGTACACACTGTACTTTTTTTGGTAATTTTCTTAATCTCTCCCAGTCTCTGCTCCTTTTTACCCACAAACTTTAATAAGCTGAAAGAGAAATCCCGTGAAGGCTGGAACTTTCAAACCAAAAATACAGTGCTTGAAAAGAAACAAAATGATCTCATCCATCCCTAATTTTTAGTGCCTTTTCTATGCCTAGTAGACAGCTTTACTTTTATAAAACTTGAATCCTTGTCAGCTTTGAAAATGCTACTTATTGACTTTAAGTCACTTGTATTTACTTTAAGCAATTGCCTCTTGTGTATGTCCATACACAATAGATTTCCAAACAAAATGTCAAGTATTTTTTATGTTGATCAAGAGATCTAATTTCAATGTCAAGCTATTCTCCAACTGTGCACAAATGAAGGAAAACTTTTTCAGTGTATTATGTACAGTTTTGCACTCCTATACATCTGACATTAGAATAATGTACACTGGGCTTGATCCAGCAGCAAGTGGCTTTTGTGACTGTTGATCCTGGACATTTCAAGGGCCCCCCAGGCTCTAGTCAAAAAGTCTAGTTTTGTGTCCGATGGGAGAAAAGTGCTTCCTTCTCCGGCAGCAGACTGCCAAATTATGCATCCCATGCTGGCTCTTTTCTGACTGGCACTGCATAATAGCTGTGGTAAAGATTTCAGTCTTTACCTCTAAAGCCAATTTGGCATGAAAGATTGATAAGCAGATGACTCAAACCCAAATGTAGTATTTCATAAGATAACATATGCAGGAAGAGCTGCTGAGCGTTTTCCCCTTTTGCACAGTAAATGAACTAACTAGCCAAATGCATTGTTAGGTATCTGTTAAAGGGCTTTTGTTTTCCCATAAATAACCCCCGCAAGTTTGGAAAATGAAATCAGGCATCACAAGCAGGCTTTTGGAAATGTCACCAGAGCTGAATGCAGTCAGCATGCTCAAGAAATCATTTGTCATGATTCGATCAATGGGCCAGAGAAAAAATCTAAAGGAAGACTGCAGTAGAATAAACCAGCTTCAGGTTCTATGCATACAATGAGTTTCAAAACGTGATTAGTCCAGCAACAATTACATACTTATAGTGCCCTGCGTATTAAAGAAAAAATAATTACTGAAGCGGGAAGAGTATTATATTTATCAAAATAAGCAGAGCATAGCTGCAGCCAGAGACGTAGGCAGTAGCAGGAAATTGCTGGAGTACCTCTGTAGATACCTTCCAGTGCTGTAGCTCCAAGGCTGGAATAGGTCCCTGATTCATTGAAGTACTTAAGCATGTGTTTCATTCCCAGTGAGTTCAAAGAGACTTAATCTTGTTCTTAAAGTAAGCATCTGCTTAAATGTTTAGCTGAATGAGGTCCTACTACCTTGATCCCATTTTTATTGGAAACATCCACTGACTTCCATGACTGCAGAATTAGACTCTTAAATAGGACTCGCAGAATTGTGTATCTGGGTCTTAGTCGTTCACCTATTTTGCTCTAAGGATTCTTCCTGAGTAGGGGATGTCCCACCCATCCGCAATACCTATTGCATATTTATCCAGCCTTGGGATGGTTAATGGATCAAGGAACATCCTTACAAGAAATCTTCTCAGTTGACTAGAATGATAGAGCCTGAGCATACTAGAGCGTCAAGATGGGTAATAAAATGAGGCTGGTATTGGTCTGGGGATGCTCTCGATGAGTGACATAGTTCCCAGTTACTCCCAGTCTGTTTTGCCTCATGCAAGATACAGCTACCAGAATATGATCAGATGGAGCAAGGTCATAAGGCTCATGGGTTAACAGAGCAAGAGAGGCTCTCACGATTTGCAAAGATTCAGATCAAGGGCTGCTCTGCAGGGGTGAGTGAGGTGGAAGCAGTTGTGAAAGTGTCATGCTCAGCACACAAGATTTGTCAGGTCTATGAGTAGCCCCATTAAAGTCAATGAGAACCAAAGACACGCTTTGCTCTGCAGAGATGGGATTACTCATGCACCTAAAATTAAACATGTGGTTAAGTGCTTTGCTGAATCAGGGCCAGAGAGATGGAAAATGAGCACTGCCAGTACTGATTCTCTCCCATCGTCTTTTCCACACAGCTGCCTGCTGACGCCTGCTGACTTTTTTTTGTAAATAAGTACTGTAGCTATAGTACTTTATTAATTACTAGAAGAAACTGGGCCATATCCAAAGTCCTGGCCTCACTGAGGTTCTGCTTAGACAAAACTTCCATTAATGCCAACTTAAGATTTGACTCCATATTGATAAAAGTGGGATTCTGTAGCGTCAGAATGGAGTTGTTCCTAATACAATGGATGGAGATGAAGTTTCCTATGACAGACCAAAGTAGTGGGAAAGTGTAACTGGCAGACAAGTCCAAAGGAAAGGTAAATTTTCTATCAGGAACTGCACAGTAGAAAGCTTTTTCTGCACTTTTCTTTTGTGTGCACGTAATCAGTTAACTTGTCAAATATTTTAGCAGGAATTGGCTTTCATTTTACCATAAATAACACTTAAAATATCTGAGAAAATGACATACGTTTATGCACAGAAGATTTATTATTAACACATTTGCTCATTTAACAGGTCTGGTAATAATTATTAATTTGACTCATCATACAAAAGATTTGTGGTCAAATCAAATTGTTTCTTTGATTTTAAAACTGAAAATGCAGGCTAGGGTGTGGAATCTCTGTGAATCAGGGAAAATGTCATGTGTGTGTTCGACGTAAGAGACTGTTTGTATGACAGGCATCTGGAATTTATGTTACATAAATTTGTTAAATTACCATATGCTTACATTTTCTCATCACTTTCAGAATATTACAGGAGTTACACTCGATCTTTTTTAGAATAGGTTATATTTCCTCTTTCTGTGTAAACATCCCATGAGAAAACAGTTGAGATAAAGTATATCATATAAGAATCTAAGTGGTGCTACAGGTTTTATAGCTTAATAAACTGTGTGGGGTTTTTTGGTGTAAATTATAAAGTTATAGATTTTCTGATAAACACACAGGGTAAGGCTTTGATATGCATTTTATTGCCTTTGGAAATGATCTTTCTAATTGAAATAAGCATTGCAAAACAGACAAGATCCAAACCTTTAGAAAGTGTTGTCTTCCCTTTCACAGTGCAAATAAGTTTAAAATATTTTAATGTTTCATAGTGTATGGTTTGTTCTGTTAAGCTAAATCAATATTAGAGTTGAGACTGAGGAATTCTGAGAATTTTTGTACAAGTCGTTTAACTTACCTGTTTCTCCACTTGTCAGTAGAGAAATAAAATAGTGGATTAGTAACAACTGTCTTTGAACCAATGCAGTAAAATGGAGTTAGAATTATAAAAAATTTAAAAATTAAAAAATTAGGTGGAAAGTTATATATAAGTACAAATTATCATATATAATAAAAATAATAAAATAATATATAGTAGACAATATATAAAATACATTATTGATTATAATAATAACTATTATAATAAAATACAATGCATAACTGCATGAAAATTCTTGGAATACATTGTGTCTTTCATTACTGCCAGTAGATCTGAGAGTACAAGAGCCACTTGCTGTTTAGTAGAGAAAGTGAGTTGCCAGGCTGGACACTTATCAGTAAGGTTTTGCTAGATATGGACTAACCCCAGGAAATATAGAACCAAACACACACCTCTACCATGCTCCAGAGGTCCATAAAGCCTCTATAACCACACTCCAATGTTCAGCCCCTTCTTTCTTGGTTGTTTCCTTTATAATCTTCACGTAAAGAGTAATCCCAGAGAGTTGGTCAGGGTTGGTTTTCGTCAATCCTTAAATCTTAAAGCACTGATATTACACCTGTGGTGTTTTAGGTGTAAGTGAGATGCCATACACATCAGAAAAGAATTAATGGCCCGTCCCCCCAAAAAACAGAGAGCCCAGCTCTCACAATGTCCATATCTCACAAGAGCTACTTTTAATTAGCTGTTGTACATATACTTACATTACACAGTGCTGCCCAGGTGAAATTTGAACACAGAGAGGAGTAGACCTATGTTAAGCTTCTTGGCTCTGATAGCTGAAGAACTCAGTGGCTAAAGGTCAAAAGAATTGCTGTCTATCAGACGTCCCTGTGGAAGGCCAGGTCTAGGAGATGGTGTTTGCTCTTTTTGGCTGTCAAAAAATCACCTTAAGCTGAGCTCAAGTAAAATGCATTTTAAAAAATACACATTTTTTTTTGCTGCATTACTATTTAGGGGTGAATGAAGACTCTTCGGGGAATGTAATCCAGGAGACATGGCAGTGTATGAGTGTGTGTGACTAAATTAATATTAAAGTGACTCTAACTTCTATATGACCAGCTTACTGGGATATTTGGATGGATCAGCTAAAAGACCTGGAGGAGATAAAAATGAACAATGCTGCACTGTGCCAAGCAGGAAGGGAAGCCCAGGCATATCCCAGTGGAAGCACTGAACTGTGACAGTTTACATCTGGCACTGGACTATGTAATTTTTCTCTGCCTACATCACCATCATCTTCTCCCCTACTTTCCCTTACCCTTTTACAGTGCTGATGTGATGATCTGAGAACAGGTCTTGTGGTCCTGTGCAAGGATGTCCCAAACTGGGTAAGACAGGACTGGTGTGCTGTAGGAGGTGTGGTGTCACTCTAGGTGAAAATCTACTGTACAGTGGCCAGGTGCGAGAAGCCTTAATGATTTACCCATCCGACCAGGGAAGACTGGAAGCTGGATTACCTCTGTCTATCAACTCTTAGAGTGGTTTCATAAAGATAATGTCCCTCCATCTAACGTAGCTAAAGAAGCCAATTAGCCTGCAAGTCAGGCAGGACGTGTCGATTAAGAATGGTGGAGTTTCACTGGACTGTCTGAGAGTCTGGGTATGCTCTGAAATCTGGTGGAAGGTAACTACAAGTCATATGGCTCTGCTTGAGAAAACTGCCCATGGAACACTAAGATTAATTTTAGCCTGAAAAATGAAGTTCTGATAGTTTGGATTGCTATCTCACAGAGACAGTCTAGCCTCTGTCTGTGTCACCCTCAGCTGGCCCAGTAGCAGGTGCTGAGCTGAGGGGTCTCAAAGCTGGATTCAAGTAATAGAAATAAATACACTTTCATGGCTGGTCACTTTAGCTTCCTGATGAAGGGAGAGCAATACAAGAGCAGGAAGCATGAGGTAAGAACCACGAAGAAAGCCTGTGGGGGGGATTTGCTGTGGTTTAGAATCATATGAGAAGACTTGAAAGACTGTCAAAAAAACCTGGGTGTGGTAAAAGCGCATCCTAGCAGAAGGTCTTAAAACAGGCAACAAAATAATAACAAGAGTTCATGTGGTCTAGACCAATGGCCAAATATAGGAAACCGCAATGTCTTCTTCCTTGAGCAGAGTTGGCAGAGAGGAAGAAGTGCCTGAGAGTGGAAACTCGCTGTGACGGCCAAGTGATGTCCAGCAGGGACCCAGACACTTCCTCACATAGCACCAGGAATTGTGTGGGCGACCCTGGCTCTGTGTGCTGAAGGGTGGATCAGGAAAGATGCCAGCAGTGAAAGCAGAATCTCTGAGGGAGTGTATGTGAGGGGAGAAATGCAGAGTGGCAGGAGGGAAAGTCAGAGCGAGACACAGCTATCTGTTCTGCAGCTCCCATCACACAGAGCGGTCTGTAAGATCAATCGGGGACTGAAAACAGCTTGTCCTGCAAATGACCTTATGAAGGAAAGCAGCTGGCTAAGGGCTGTATGTCAGTTAAGGAAAACAGGAGTCCTTGGGTTTAGAAAGCATCGTGGATCTCGGCCCTGGAGCCCCTTCACCTCACCCCCTGTAGGTGTTCGCCCCTGGAGCACCTTCAGTGGGTGATGATGAGGAATATCTGAGGGTCACACTGACCATGGGCCAGAGTGATCCACCTGCACACAACTTCAGCTGAGCCTGACGACCCAACACCTGAGGAAAGAGCAGCCCTTCCCTGAGAGCTCCACACACTGAAGGGCAGGAGCAGCCTAACAGCTGCATGGGGCTAAATGGAAAGAATCACTGGGCAGACCAGATAAACTTACAGCACTTAGAAGTGTTGCGTGCTTTTCTGGTAAAAACTGCCGTATTGCAAAATTGAGGAAAACATGAAATATGTAACCATGCCATACAAGTCTTAGGTAATTTCACTATTCCCAGTATATACAGTTAATCTAATGGTATAACTTCTAGTTGTTTTCTCTGAGCAGGCTGAGTGGCTGGAAGGCTGCAGCGTGCGATCTGTCAGAACATCTTTACAGAAAAGCATTGCTTTTTTTTTGTTGATTACCGCTAGCAACTTAGTCTTTCCTGAAACCATGTGCGGCCAACGCATTTGGTATTTTGCCAAACCAAAAAGGAACGGGTGTTATACCCAAACTGCTTGGAAGAGTTTACCTCTCTTTGTGTTTCACGCATACCTCTACAATGTACCCAGAGTGCCATGGAGGCGAAAGCAAAATCTCTATGCGAGTCAGAGAGGAGACTGACAGTGAAAAGTGGTGGAAGTTGCCTGGATTTGGATGGAAATGGAGACAGGCACTAGTCCCCAGTCGTGTGCCAGCCAGCAGTGATAACGAAGGAGTGACCACCAAAGGGCAGAATTTTCCTAATAGTTTATCATGTTGTTTCTAAGAACTGCTTCCCTACCATCCCTACATCAGCCCAACTAAGACTGTGAAGTTTAAGCAATGGAAAGCACCATTGATCAATATCTTATACTTAAATGTGATGAAGTGTAGAAGTGTGATTAATGGGACAATTAAATTCCCTTGCTTCCAGCAGAGAACTAAACTTGCATTTTGGGGTGGTTTTTTCACCACTGTAATTTTTAACTAGTTTAAAAGTACTCCTTAATTTCATTTTGAGCTTTTATTCCAATTTTAAAGAGGTACAGTGAAAAATTATGCCCCATTGTCAGCAAAAGCTATTAGATTATGATCCTTTAATCACTCATATTGAGCACTGAGGCCCTGATTCAGCAATGCATTTCAGCGTGTCCTGAATTTTAATTATGTGCGAAGACCATTGTTATTTAGAAAAGTGTTTAGGTGTGTGCTTATATGTTTTGCTGAACTGAAGCTTGAGAGCAATAAGAAGGCATCTGGCACTTACCTAAGAGCAATCAAGGGTGAGTCATAGTAGTGAAACTGAAGCTGTGACCACAGAGAGTTATTACATCGAGCAGTCTCCCAACCCTGTACTTTAATAATCAGGGAAGGGAAAGATCTGCTTATCCCAGTCTTCAGACTCCTGAAGTGTCTTTTTTGCAGGTTGAAACCACATTATTTTACCACGGTCCTTTCATTTCTTGTCAGTCAAGGATGATGAATATGGGAATGTTTTTTTTCATTGCACTTTCCAAAGGACAAATAATTCCCAGCATGCGATGGTGACTGTTGAACAAACTCCCGCTGTAAAACCAATTGAAAGGCTCCCATTGATTCTAAGGAAAGCTGGATCAGGCCCTGGGTGAGTCACTGCACGGGCAGCTCCGGTCTCAGCACTTCTTGTCTTGTCTCTGTAATGCGACAGCCGATCAAGGTCTCCCAGCCAGTGACTAACAAATGCTTAGGCTGGAGAATCACTTCCCAACCCTAAAGTCTGCTGACAGCAGGCCGCTGTCTCTTTCTAGCTGATTCTTTCTTTGTAGATGTTGCAGTCACTGGTGTGAGCTGCCTCAGGTATCCCCAGGATGGCAGAACTGTCTCTTACATCACCTGGCACAGCTTCTGGGCTGGACTATGCACTGGCAAAGACCATATCTGGATGCGAGGCACCACTCCTCTGCTTGCCTCAGCCGTGATGCTAAGGGAAGAATTTAACCCCCTGTCAAGTCAGAGTAATAAATGAGATAACTCCCCAACTGATTATCAGCTGTTTTGCCTGCAATGCCAAGGACTGTTTAACTCTTACTATGACTGATTAAAAAAATATAATGGAAAATTGATTTTTTTTCTGCTTTATAGGGGGAAAATCAATGCAGATTAAGAACAGGATAAACAGTGAAAGGGAAGAAATACAACTGCAAATTCCACTGGACTCAACCCCCAAAACAAGAGTATATATTCTAAACTTCAGGAACACACACTTTCTAAAGCCTCCTAGGTCTCTACATTGGTAAAATAATCTCAAATAAACTTGAAAGCAGATTGAAAAAAGATGGGGTGTCTCTAAGTGAAAAGAGACAGTTACCCTCTGCACCTGCTAACAAACACAGTCCCTTTTTGTTATGAAATGTCTCTAACTTAAAATACCACCTGAAAGTAAACTCCATCAATTCATCACGAATTCTTCAAAGACATTTTGGAAGTCTCTTTAAACCATCAGCTTTATTGTGGCTTTATTTAGGATTTGAGGAGAGAGAATGCTGCAATCTGAAAGAAAGAAAGAAAGACAGGCAGAGGAAATGATTACCTTTCAGTCCCTGTGATTTAGAAAGAATAACATGCTTCTTTCTTGATCTATTGTATTATATACTTACAGAAAAAGATTTGACAATGTGGCATTGAACCATAGCTCTCAACTGAAGTGATATCATCCTGCATTGTATATCAGGGACTGCTGGACCTGGGACTCTTGTGCCCTTCCTAGAATGTCGTCCTCTCTCTGCTTTTGGATTAATCACTGTCTGCTCCCCTCTCTACCTTTCCAGCAGAAGTGATTAATGCTAAGGGTAGGCAGACATGCCCTCACCCCTGTGTAGTCACTTCTCTTCATTTAGAATAAAGGTTAGTTTTGACAGCAATACTAGCAGGGTTTTTTATGTTATTCTTTTTCTGTGCTATTTTTAAGTTCCTTAGACTTCTTCAAACAAACCTAGGTAAGTTTTCCTCCTTTCTCAAGTTTGGCAGCCACACATATTTGTTCCACATGTTGCAGTGCAACACTCTGGGCATTTAAGAACTTCTAAAAGTACAGCAGCAAGTAGCTACTTTTTCTGGTGGGACCTGTTTTGGGATGAACAGCTGAGTTTGCTGTTCAGCTTTGTAGGCCTTCTCAAACACTTCACCGCTTGGCCTTGTAAGGAAAGTAGGCTGGGGAAAATGTTAGACATTAGTCGTAGCAAAGATCTTCCTGGCTCCATTTTGACAACAGGATTAAGAAAGCATGATTTCTAATAGCTACATGGCAAATTAAGGATGTTTGACATCTGTTTCTGTAATTCTGAACTCTTGGAAAAGTTTCCAGGAACACTGGGATCTGTGATACAAACACCAGAAGTACCACAAGAGGAATATAACTGAGGAACTGGGTACTGGGTATAATGGGTACTGGCCTCAACCACAGCTGCCTGCAGCTGGAGGATGCTGAGCTCAGTGTCTCAGGAAGCCCACTCCAGCTCTTTGCTTCCCTTATTTTCCATCATGTCCTCTGCTCTCTGTGTGTTTTTCTCTACCCATTGCCAAACTGTGAGCATCAGAAAACTTATAAACTCAAACTAAATCATTTGGCCTAAGAAGCTGCAATAAAAGTGATCATTGGAGAATATGAATCGGATAAATGTGTCTTTTTGACAGGACTTTATTTTTTCTACTGAAAAATAATACATTATTCCATATGTTTTGCCACTGAAGGTTTGCTTTCAGAATGCATGTTATAGAGATTATTAGAAATCTTCTATGAAGCCTAGTTCAAATATATGCAAACCCGAGACATTTTAATTTTTTGTGTAAATAGGGTTACAGTAGTTTCCCCACAGAGTGTATGGCAAAGGTGGAAAGAGATAAATTTGAAGACTTCCTATATGAAACACTTGGCTAGCCTAATTGCTAGCTTTATGCCAAAGCAATGCTAACTTAAGTGAACTTTGGTTTGACCATATTTTCACAAAATTGGGCTCATGATTCAGTTCCTTTTTGCTGGTAAAGTTCTTGGGTTGCTATCAACATTTTTAGAATCTTGTTTGGTAGATCTTTTGCCTGGCTTAGCCCTGCGGCAGGGCTTATCTGGCAGTACTCATGACTAATTTTTGTCAGGAATGTCTCAAAGTTAAAAAGAGTGTTTTTTATATAAGGAGAGTTAGAATTGCAAATAAAGAAACTTTCTCTTATCTGATTTTAGCTGTGACCACGGGGAAAAAAAAAGTACTTTGTGGGTTGTTTGTGGGTTATTTGTACACATAGAGGATTGTGTCACAGGAACATTTCAGCCAACTACCATCTGCTAATGATGATGATGGAAACTGTCCAAATCAGCCCAGATTAGGCAAGTCTCTGAGACCAAACCGGACGAAGAATGTAGAATTTTCAGTCAGTTAATCGTTCAAAATGGCTTTCTAAAATAGGTAGTTTTCTTCAAAGCACCCCGCTAAAATATGCTGCAACATACAACAGAGCAGTGTTGAGGGTGAGTCCAGGGAAAGAGGTATAGCTCCGAGGTAATGGGAGTTTCCTGGAAACAGTTGAATTACGTCCTTACGCTTTGGATGGGTCTATATGTTATGGGTGCTGGGACGGGGGTGGAGAGCCAGGAATCACTTGGGGATATGTATTTCAGCAATGGATTGGTGAGAAATCCTAGGCCAGAACAGGGGTATTAGAGCCTTTAATAACACGAGACAACAAAGCAGACGTGGGAACCCACCCTTTGCAAACAGCACTTCGCATGTGCATGTGATTAATAGCTGTGGTGAAGGGTTAGTGAATAACAGCCCAATGCCAAATGGATATCAATGGGATCAAACCATGCGTTTGGCAGATATAGGAAGGAGTATTCATTGTTGTACACGGAATAAAGGAGAGTGCGCAGCAACTCCCTGAACCCCTGGTAGAGCTCTGGCACACGGACAAGAATCTGGCTGTAACCCTGTACAACAAGGACCACGCATGTACACATGTGCACACAATTACATGGCATGAACGTAACAAGAGAAAATTGAATATAAAATATTACAGAAAGCCAATAATTCTGGTTTATATCTTTCTTTCTCCTTGAGGCAGAAAAGAACCTGGCTATTTTAAAATCTGGGATCTATTTACATAGCCAAATGTAATGCTCTTTTTTGTGCAAAATAGGGTAGGAAGGAATTTAAAATGTCAACATTCCCTAGACCTGTTTATCTCTTTTCATGCCTCTCTCTGTTTAAGTATTAAGAAATAGACACTAGATGATAGAAACTGTGACATCTCTGCTGAAGCTATGACAAGTTATACCAGCTGCAAACATGATCCAAAATCTCTGACAATGTGCCTATGCTAGAAATTATGGTTTTAACCACATGGCAGCTAGCACGTGGGAAAATCCTTTTGTTGACAGAGCAGGTTGCATCTTTCAGTTGTTAGCAGGTTCAAAAAACCAAATGAAAGCTTTATCACAGAAAGTCAGTATTTTCCTTGAGATGTATTCAGTAATATATCTTTGTTTCCCAAAAATTCCTGAGGGAAAGGAAAGCACAACCTTTTTTTTTAACCAACATTATCTATAAATTACAATGAAAAACAATCTCATGATCGTAAATTCCCTTAAAGGTTGCTAGGGACTGATCAAAGTCCCAGTTTGCTGTTACCAATGCAAAAAGACCTTGGAATAAATGGGGCAGTTTGGTGATGGTAAAGTTTATGGGAGTTAGAGATAGGTATATTTTCCCAAGCAAGCAAATTAAGCAAACATTACTGGAAAAAAAAAAAATAATAAGGGAAGATGAAACAAATGAGAATGCTGCTACTTGGCAAAACACAGGGAATCTGTGCCAATGTACATGGGAGAAAAAAGTGCCTGACTAGGGTCTCCAAAAATTTTATTTTTGTTGTGTGCGCTGGAGTTTATAACCTTGACTTCATTGCATCCTATGGCACACAAAAATATCACTGAAATCCAGCATCTCTATACAAAAGCCTGTAGCTGACCAATTGACTTACTGATCACAGAAAGTGTACAGTTCTGTATCTATCTGTTTGTGTGACACAGCAGAGGAGGAAACTGGGTCACCTGCATATCCTGAGTCACTGCAGTCATTTACAAGCTGAGGATGCTCCACTGAACTGATTAAACTTCTGCTACAAACCTTGAGTACAAAAAACCCTCAAATAGTTCATGTTTTCAATTTTGCCATATTCGCAAATAAAAGAAGAAATTGACTTTTCTATAGATCAAAGTAGCAATGTCTTTAATCCAGTAACAAAAACAAAGTAGCAATATCTTGAATACACTAAAAATTAAATTTAATGTGACTTTATTGCTGGATTGTGTGAATTATATTTTAAAGTACAGAGGCAGAGGCCCCCTGAGATTTCCATTCAGGATTTCACGTATGCAGAGAAGATATTTCTCAACCTGAGCAAGTAGAGGAGAAGAAACAATTTAGTTACTGCTAATTTAGTTGCTGTTTCTGCTTTATTGTCGATTAGGAACCTAGAACTCCTTGACTATCCTCTCTGGACCTGTCTACATTACAGTACAAAACATCATTTGGTTCCAACATTATTATGAAAAATCAAACTGAGTCTGTTTAGAGGGATTCAGAGGTTTAGTCCTTATAATAATTTTCCCTTGTTTATTTAACTCCTGAGAATTGTGCTTGTGTCGGTGTTAGGTATGTTTCAGTAATGTTGACACGTTCTCTCTAAAATAAGAGTAATCATGGTTTTCCTGGCTTTACTTCATGCTTGTACAGCAGGAAGCCAAGATTGTACTGAAGTAAAGAAGTAAATTAGGTTATTCCGTAGAAAATCTGCAGGGATTGAGGTGGAAATTACACTTGCATCTTTGGCTGGTTTTGCTCTGCCCTGGGACGAAGGTCTGATGTTGCTGCCATAGAGACGTATCATTTTTTGTCCAATTTTCACAGCCTATATCCCAGGTTGTACATTTGAAGGACAAATGAAGTAGAAGTAGACAGATCTTGAGTAAAATTAAACTGTCTTTCAACATCTGCATCACAGGGGAAATGTCGGTACCCTGAAAAGTAGAGGACTGATGGACAGCATGATGACTCACTTCTTTCTATGGGAAGGAAGATGACAAGAAACAGATTTTCAGCTGTTGATGAAGCTTTTCCATCTACTGGGCAATACATCTGCCAAGAAATTATGAGAGGCAGGATATGATATACCACTCATACTCCCTTTCCTCCACCTGCATAAAATCCAGGCTGTTTGCCACAGGCTTCTTGGTTATGTTGCAGGCATCCATCTGTCAAGTATGACTTTTCTCAGAATTAACGTCTTAGGCCAAATTAATCCCTGGGATAATTCCATTGTGTTTTGTCTGAGGAAATATCAATTACTGTGAACGGAAGGATGATCTCATGATGAAAGCAAATGAATGATTTGGAATCGTGGCGGCTGAGATCTCGGATACGTTCCTCTTCTGCTATAGAGTTAACATAAGATCTAGATAAAGCCACATAGATGCCAGTTGCCTTGATTTCCACATGTGCAAAATGAAGTTAATTATAATTTACTTTCAGAGTCATCTTTTAGGGATGTGAATTTCTTTGAGCTGTTTTGATAAAAGAAACTATAAAAGAAGAAAACTGGTATATTGTTATTTTTATAAAGTATGCAAAAGCAAACAGTAAAGAGGCTCACGCTCTGGGAGACGACAAGTTGACATATCTGCAATTAGTAAGTTTATGCTGTCAATTTACTCTGAACAAGAAGGATTAAAAACTCTTTTTGATCTCACTTAGAGCTATCTTAAAGAACAAGGGAGATAAATATGTTAAGTAGATTAGGATTAGTCTAGAATGGACTAACATTAAGAAAGTCATCCTTGAAACTTCAGAAGAGACTGAAAACTACCTTTTGCTGTGCCATTGCTCTTTTACTTCAAGCAGTAAGGAGCATACCACCAGAAATCAGTAAATGAGTCAATAGTATCCTGCAGCAAATTAATTCACAATGGCTACAGTTTGGAAAACTGGAGCATCCTTTTGAGATCTGAGATGCATCATTATTTCCTGCAGCACATGGATGAAGAGACCACAAATAGTCAGGTTAGTAGATATTCCTAAATGGGAAGGCTCAGGCATTTGATGATGGAATTGGCAGAGGACAGCAAGACTATTATAGACACCTAAAGTACTGGAAAGGAAAAAGTCCCAGGTTTTCCATTAAATATCTGGAGTTTTTTATCACAGGAGAGCAGGACCTAATCTGACCATTTTCTTCTTGACTATAGCAGGACGTTAAACCAAAAACTTTGCAGAAATGGTGGAAATCTATGTTAGATGTCATTCAAGAATTTAGCTACAAGGAACTACCCCCATTTCCTTACAAATTTTATCGGTGAACTTTTTTGGAGGTGGGTAACTACCTAAATTAATCTGTTTTCATAAAAATAATCAGCTAGGAGGGCGCTCCATTAGCGCTCATTACAAATGGTTTATAATTTAAAGCTCTTTACCAGAGCTATCAGGATTCAAACCTTCTCTTTTCTTCCTGATTTGGAGTAGTCATCTGATTCCGGATTGCACGAATGCTACAGGAATGTCCTAATTCCCAGTGCAGAAGCAATTATTCTTGCATACAATGAATAAATGAATATTGTATTAAAATGGAATTGTTTGGATGGGAAAGTGTCCTGGCATAGACTGCCTAATGTTGGTGCAGAAAATTCAGAGTTACAACATTAAATCCATTCCCCAGATTCTGCAAAGATACCTCATGTCTCCTGTCTCCTTGGTTCAGGCTCCAGTTGAAAGAGAATCATCTGTGTGTTGTTTTGCACATTCCTGTCTCAGGTCTCCCAGGAACCGAGAGGAAGAAAAGGCTTGTTTTGGTAACAATGTTAAAGGCTTCAGGATATGCTAAAGCTTTAAGTGACATGACAGTGTCTGTTTTTGGGAGGTTCTGAAAACTTGAAGTAATAATCTGGATGCATAGGGACTTTAACTGTGTAGAATTAGGTGCTTTGAAACTTCAGGTTGTCTGATGTCAGCTGAAGACAAAAACCACACTGGCACATAGATCTAAGGCACAGAAGAATTTTCTGAAGAATGAGGTATCCAAGACCCTTCATGGATTTAGGTTTTAGTCCAAAAACTTTCCATAAAGCATGCTATCATTTTTAATCACAGCCATTTGGAGTAATCATCTTCCTCGAGATATGCTCACCTGTGAGTTATTCAAATGTTCTTGCATGTTATGTGCATTCAAGAAACTTCCCTATAACTACCTTTTTTTCTTCCTAGGGAGAGCCTGCATAATTAGATTAGGTCAAGCTAAAATTGCATATTTTTTTTTTCCTCTCCCTCTAGCTCTGCAGCAATACTCTAGCTCCACTGACTGATCTAAAGTAGGAACTGGTGCCTCCTGGAAATGTACTGCCTTAGAAAAAGCGTTGTTAAAATCTCTTCCAAGTACTGATGCAAGTCTTGCACGTGCTTGTTTTTTCTGCATGTGCTTAGTTTTTACTGTTTTATTTCATGCCGATTTCCACTGTTTTGTGGTTGCAGCTTATTTACTTTGGTTGTCATTGCTGATAATATTATCATAGCACTTGCAAAAGGGACAAAAAAAGGCTATTTCTTAGAGAGAGCAGAAATGCTGGTCTCTTTGGGAATTAATATGATCTTGTCAGCATAGCAGGAAAACAACAGCTTATATCCTAGTTCACAAAATCAAACAACTTTACCACTATGAATCAACGAGGAATTCTGAAAGAGGCACTTGGCAAAAACATTCTTCTCTACCCCCTTTTCTCCTACGTTTGATAAAATAAGGTCACTTGTTCATCTAAGTTTTCAACTAACTTGACTTCCTTCCTTAGATAACACCAGTTTATCCTTGACTGCTAACAAGAGCAACTGTGTGGGTGTTTTGAATGCACCAAAGTTTACATTTCTGAGGCTCATTAAGTCACATCTTTGGGTGCAATTTATGTTGTTCAAAATTATGCACAATATGTTATGATGTTTATTTGATGGTCTCTGAGCGTAAGAACTGGCAACCAATTAGTAAATCCCACTTGATTATTCCTATAGTACCATTTAATATCATTGTAATAAAATAATCCCAGTGGCTTTCAGAGGGTTAGCCTCTCTCATTTCAGATGCTTTGAGGAAGTTGGCACAAATGTTTCCTACCAGCTCCAACAAATGAACCCAGTGTATAGAAATTGAAGTGTCTAATCTAATCTGTTGAGGGATCTGCACCACATGCATTAGCCTGACATTTAAGGTCTCATAGTCATTGACCGGTTAACCAAATCTGTCACTGCGACAGACATGTATTTCTACATGCTGTGCCACAACTTAATCTTTCAGGCACAGTTTAGGTGAAGTATATTGTAGCTCAGTCTTTGATGAGGAAATTTCCAGACTGGTAGTAAAACATCAATTTTGATTGCCATATTTGTAATAAAGCATGTGAATTTGTCTACTAAGCTATACACAACAGATTAGCTGTTAGGCTGCATAACGCTAGTTATCTTTACAATTACTGTTGTTATTATTATGTGTTGTTACAGCCCTCCACCTCTTCCCTTTTCCCTGATACTGGAGCCTGTGACAAAGACTTTCTGGAAGTGAAGATTGTTTTGGAAATGGCTGCTTAGTGACACAGCTGAACGTCTAAAGTACCTCTTTTGATACCTTGTGATTACTGTACATTATACTGTAAATCTGCGATGAGTCAGAATGTTACCTGATATCTCCGGATGATATAGTAAAATATAATGTTCATAACTCCAGTGAGCTACTGGAGTTTATTACTTTTAACTAACCGAGGAACAAAATGAATTCCTCTAGCACACTCGCTTTCTTCTGCGGTGGTGTTCACTTAACAAGGCCAATAATTTTTATCTTGAACTCGCCTCCAGTTTCCTGCCCAGCCTCATTCCACCTGCTGCCCCCAGCTTGGCCTGGTGCGTGGAGCCTCAGAGCTGACAAGTGAGTGCCACATGGACATGTTGTCATCTATTCCTGTCTACAAAGTAGGTTTTCTCCATCAGATAAAGCTCTTGCTATTGGGAGGACACTTATCCTTTGTTCATATGGAGAAATGTTTCTACAAGATGCAGATTTTGTAGACTATTGTGAGCACAGCTAAATCCGCTTGGATTTAGACTGGTAGAGTCTTAATGGTACTACCTGCAGCCACCCTGGGACACTGGGGACGTCCAGTGGAGCAGGGATTCTCTGCAAGGTCTACACATTTCATCCCACCCTTTCTTGACATTTGGTTTTATTAGCCAGATTCAGGCTTTGTTAAACTTTTTTCCCTGGGGGGTTTGTTTTGTTTCTAAAGCCTTTCTGCCAGCCCTCATCTACCCCAGCCAGCAGTCCTGCCTCTTTGAACCAAAAATCCATACACTTTTGATGGAGAACAAGAGACTTCTGCCACCATGACTCAGCAGCAATTATACTGCTTTTTATGCAGAGTTTATTAGGATGTTCCAGAGAAGGAGATGTGCAAACCCAGTGCGTAAGCTCAGCAATCCTGCTGCAACGAGAAGGACTAAGTCACGATGATTGAGATTTTGGCAGTAGGTCCAGAAACACATTGAGAACCGGCGTTGGAAAGCGAGGATTGCAGGTCTTCTGACAAGGCATACCAACTTTTTAAAATCTAGGTTGCTGTGCTCTGTGCTTCAGGCTGAAAAGTTTAATGCCGGATCAATGTGATCTGCTAATGGGTTCAATAAGGCCCCTCAAAGCTTTAATATTCTGAAAAAACTGCACCCTCCCCCCATGCCTGCAATTACTGCCACTGATGGTGATAACACACCCCCTGAATTTAAGTAAAAGCAGCTGAGATGTTTGTGACACTTGGGGCAGACTTCACAGGAGCACTTTAAGCGTTGCTTGAAAGAGGTCTTAATGCACTTAATATATTTGGAGGTTGCAAAGAACAGCATTAAATAATCACATAGGGGAGAACGAGAACTTGTTAAAAGCTCCCCAATTTATTAGACACAGCTTGATGTATAGACTCCCATTCTTCTGGGACAGCATGATGTGCCACTTGATGGAAATCATGAGGAAGCAGTTATAGAAAGGGCTGGCTAGCAGAAAAAGGAGGCCACGTTTTAAAAACTCTCTTAAAAAAGGCAACAATCAGCTTGATGGACCCAAACCCTTCCCATAACTTCACGCCTCCATATCGCATGAATTATTGAAGGTGGATTCAGTGCATTATTTCCCACAGCTGGGTTTCCTGCCCAGGCCATTTACTGGTCCCACTCACCCCATGCGGGTCAGGCCGTGCACACCTCACCCCTCACAGGCAGCACCCTGTTGCGGGGCTGTGCTGGGGGAGGACTTGGGGTCTCTTTGTTTCCAGTCCCGCCCCCCCTCCAAGTTTCAGTGGTTTCCTTTGGTTTTGCTTAAAGGGAAGCTGAGCCAAGAGCTCCCCGTGGATGTCCACACTGACACTGAGGGAAATGCCACGGCCAGAGCAAGTGGGAGTGTGGAGGGCCCTGCTCTGGCAGCCTATCCCCAATGGTTCTGGCCCGCTCTTCCCTACTAACAACTTTCCACCCGACCTGTGCTGGGGGAAGGGAGGGGTAAAAAGAAGAAAAGGGGGGGAAAGGAAAGATGGGTAAGGGAACGAAAAGGCAACAGGGAAAAGGGGAAAAGGAAAAGAAAGAAAAACTAAAAAAGGAAGAAAAGAAAAAAACTGAAAGAGAAACGACAGAAAGAAGATGGAAAGGAAAAAAAAAAAAGGCAAAAGGAAAAGGGAGACGGGGAGGGGACTACGGCAAACCCCGGCAGCAGCAGGACCATCCCCCCACCCCCTCCCCCGCACCACTCGCCGCTGCGGCCGCGGCTGCGGGTGGGGTCTCCGCGCCGCCGGGGGCACGGGCGGGGCGCGGGGCGGGGCGGGCGCGGAGGGGCGGGCGCGGGGCGGGTCCCCACGCAGGCGCTGTGGGAGCCCGGGGCGCCCCACGCGGGCGCTCCCAGAGCCTCGGCGGCGGCGCCCGGCTCGGCAGCGAGGGGGGCGCGGGCCGGGGCCGGGCGGGAACCGGAGCCGCGACAGCGCCGAGGCGGCCGCGGGAGGAGGGCGGCAGCCGGCGCCGCGCCCCCGCTGCGCACCGCCTCGCCCAGCCCAGCCGCGCTCTCTCCGCCGCTCGCCCCGCTGCCATGGGGTAGGGGGCGGCGGAGGAGCGGGTGGGGGGGGACGCGGCGTCGGGCTGTGGCCGCCGGCAGAACGCGGAGCGGCGCCCCGCGGTGCCGTGGGGGGCGAGGGGCAGCGGCGGCGGGGCTGGGGCGGAAGGCCGGGCAGGGGGGGCTGCCCCGGTGCGAGCGCGGCGGCGGCGGCGGCGGCAGGCGGAGAGATGATCGCGGAGTTGTTGAGCAGCGCCCTGGGGCTCGCCCTGTACCTCAACACCCTGAGCGCCGACTTCTGCTACGATGACAGGTAGGGTGGGGGGCGGCGGGGCCGGCCGGGCGGGGGTGGGCATCCACCTGCCGGGGGTACCCGGGGCTGGGGTGGGAGGGTCCCGGTGGCTCCTCGGCTCCGGGCGGCCGAGGCGGCGGCGGTCGCCGCTCCGGGGGTTTTGACAGCTCCCACGCGGGCTCGGTCCCCTCCAGCCTTTCCCGGTGGGAAGGGACCCGCCGCTTTAACTTCGCGCGTCCCGGGCTGATCCCACGCGCGCCCGTGTCACCCGGGCGGCGGGGTGGCGGCTCCGCCGGGACGCGGCCCCGCGCGGGAAGTTGCCGCCGGCCTCCTTCGGGAGGCGGCGGGCACCGGAGCCCCCCGCCGGGGCGTGCTGGGGTCCCTGCCCGCCCCTCTCCCGGGCGTACCTGCCCTCAGGAGCTGCCGAAAGGCGCTGTCAGCAGTCGAGGAAAATTGCAATTTGTGCCTTTTCCGGTGGCTTAATCTGATCGCAATTAAAACGGATGCATAATTAAAACGTATCGGGGAAGGCAGCACGCCTGGGTAAACTTATTAACCGTCCTGGGGTGTTTTCACGCTCCATTGGAATTAAACCGTCCAAGAAAGTGAGCAGGGATTTACTTTGACAGCTTTCCATCAGCCTCTCCTCTGGGGCGAGCCACCGTCTCCCCGGGTGTGGGCGGGCAGCTGCTTGCAACCGACTACCGCCCGGTTGGCAGCCACCTCTTCCCCCCCTTCCCGCCGCTTGCGGGGTGCGCACGGGTGCCTCCGTCCGTGCCACCGGCGGGTCCCCGCTTCGTGGCTCCCGTTCGCGGTACCGGCCAACTCTGCGGGCGGCTGTGGGGCAGGGGCAGTACCCCGGAGGGTCCGGTGGGAGAGGACAAGGCCAGGTGGGACGAGGTGGGACAGGGGATGCGCCTGAAGCGGGGGAAAAAATGTCACTGGGTGAGCGGAACTTCCCGGCACGCCGATGGGGATGCGAAAGGGTGGGTTGTGTCTCTGGTCCGTCTGGGGAAATAACCTGCCTGTCCTGGAGACAAGCAGTTGCTAAACTCGGAATTTTCCTCCCGTGCGCCGTACCCGTGTTTAAGGGTCTGTCATCACTGTCATCCCATCCAGAATACCGTCCCTGCCCCCCCTTCACGTCTTCAGGGGTTGTTGTTATTAAAGCTATCACACTCGAAGTAAATGCCAAGTGTTAGTCCTGGTCCCTGGCTGGGAACAGGGACTGCAAAATGTGGTGGCGATTCAGGCGTCAGTCCTTCAGGCCATTTACATGCGCTTGAAGCCTCGTGAAGCAATTAAGTGTTTTTAGGTTTCTGTGAGCCTTCCAGTTATCGCCAGTGATTTTTCTTAAACCTGTTTTAACGTTTCAGAACTTTATTCGCAAACAGTTAAAGAAAACAGTCTGCTGTTATCCTGAAATGCGGTGTCTGAGTTGGATCAATAGAAAGCCCAGTGAATATTTTGACACACTGACACTATTTTAAACCCGCTTGTTACAGTTGAGAGCTGCAGGAGTTGTGGAGTATTTATGTAACCCTAAGTAGCATATGTTGCAATATTTAGGCAAAACTGGGTTGTTTAAGGACACAGTTATAAGGCTGTCCTGCAGGGCAGTTAAAATTGGCTGGGCATGGAAAGCAATTTGAAGTACTACCTGGTGTTATTGATGTGGAGGTCAAGGTTATTCTTGATGTTGCCTGCGTGTGCTTTAATGCAGCTGGGAAATAGTGATATTGGAGTGTCATCTCGGAAAGGGTGGAAAAGATAATCACGTGCTGTCCTTGCCAGTACTAATCCCAGACTACTTCAAAGGTGTTCTAAAATCCTGCTTTGTTTATGTGTTTACCTCCTGACTAAATAAAGTACTTCTTGTCATTGTTGCTAAGATGTAGATGTTCCCTAGAGTGCTCTGAAAGCCAGTTAAACATTTCTGTACACAGGGTCATCTAATTAGGATGTTTTTCAGCTGCAGCACTGGAAAGGGGCAAGGCAGAAATGGCTGTTGCATGCTAGTAATTGTTGAACTAGAAAGGGTTATCTATTCAAAGAGGCAGGCTCTCAGACCCAAAGTATTCTTTCAACTGTAATCACAGAATCTCACTGCCCCGCAGGAGCCGGCTTGAAACGTAACACTAGAAAAGGAGGTCGATGCTGGAGCTGCAGGACACAGCCCTCCATGTGGGAGATGGATCACGCTACTAACTTTAAGTGAATCAAGATTGTGCATTTAAGCTGGGAACCTGCAATGTTTTGTTTCAGGAGGGCAGCATATTGCCATAGCTTTTTCTGCTTTCTTTGCCATTGCGTTGAAATTACATCAGGCTGTTCTTTTTTTAATATAGTGATCAAGCTTACTATATAAAGGGTGTCTGTAATTGCTTTCTGTATTTTTTTTATGTAGGTTGGGTAAGATTAAGTGGCATCGTAAAAACTTCTTATAACAAAATCAATTTCCCAATGGTAAAACTTAATATTTTAGCAGCAGCACGGCACCAAACCAAAGACTGTATGGGCAGTGGTATAACAAACTTGCTTGTAGTCTGGGCTTTATGACTCTGTATCAAAGGATTCAATATTTTTACTTCCCCACCCTTCACCCAATTAAACCGAAATTGAATGAATTATAAACCTGAAGAAGTTGCGTAAGCAAATGTATCCATTCTTACTTTCCAGCGTTAGTTTGCCTAACTTGTTGTTTCTTCCAGGCAAGACAGATATGTGGCACACACGTAATCAGTGCGAACATGTGATCTTTTTGATCAATTGACTTATTGATTACTTTGAATGAAAGTGACAGCTTCTAAACCCAGGAGCCAGTGTAAAGAAGCAACACAGCTTTATTTTTTTCCTGTGGACCTAGAAAACATAAGCTTTTGCCACCCTGTTTCCTGCTACTGCAATTCTCACAGACAGCTGTGATATTTTCCAGTTACATGTGTACATTGATAGAGGGGAATTCTCCTCCCTGACTCAAAACCTCCTTGTTCACCTAGGAACAAATAAATATTTTTTCCCCTCTTCTTGCTTATTTGTTTTATTTGAAGCTGGATGCGGCATGCAGTAATGTGAAAGAAGAGATGAATGCGGGAAGAGGGGGAAACTCTAACCGTTCTATGATTCCATGAAATATTTAGATGCTGTTGTTCTAATACCACAGTGAGCTCACATTGCTTGTTAATAAAGGTTTATTTATTGCTGGGCAAAATCGTCTTGGAACTGATAACAAGGGGTAGAGAGAAATGCAATTTCCATTCCTGTGGCTGTATTGAAGATCTTGCTTGTTGCACTGTGTTAAATCCAGCTTCTTGACAGATTAAGGGGGGGCTAATCTCTGCACATGCAGTTCTTGTTTCATGCTAATATCTACCAGTATTACAGGGGGAAACCCATTGCTGCAATTAGGCTTACACACCCGCGTAATTATTTTTCCCTGCCATTTAAGCCCTTCCAAAAGTAGGCACTTTGACCTGTGGGTGCCTTGCATTGAAGTTGTAGTCCTTCTTGTGACCTGTGCTAAATAAGGCAGGTCACTGACAGTTTGTAGCCGGGGTGTGGAAGATTTAGTGCTCTGCCTATCTGAGGTCATGTGTTGCTACGGCAAACGCGCCACAGGCAACTCATCCATTGAGTGTTCCTTTCTTCTCCCAGGTGTCAGAAGAAAGGCATATTTTAAGGAGAATATTAGTAGGAATCTCTAACCTTGAGTGATGTATTTTCCCTGTGGCATGCTGACAAGATTGGTCCTCTGGAAAATATGTACAGATTTGTCTGTCTCCATGTAGGACTCTTCCGTGAGATGTGGTAGCACTGCCTGATTTTCTCTAGCTTGTGCTGCATTTTATTTAGCAGGCCTGAATGGGGCAGCCTTGTCGATGGTAGAACATATCCAACGTCCGTGTTTCAAAGTCACAGGGCAGTGTTGCCAACTGTCTTAAAGAAATCCTGATAAATGCCTTCACCCTATAGCGTCAGACTTGCATCATTTAAAAATAGGCCGAGCGAGCCCATACACGTTACACGTTCAACATTACCTCTGTTGGGTCTGCCACATGGGATTTAATCTAGCAAGTGACCCAAATACATGTGCTAGAAGAACAAGTATCAGTACACTGGGGAAAATTGCTTGCCATCTGTCTCCTTGTTGTGTGTGTATATTTGATTATTAATTTACATCTGTGATTTTTATGGCTCCTTTTTGCCATCTACTCTCAAGTTTTCAGCTCCACGTGAGCCTCTCCAGTAGCTTTCAGTGGACCCAATTTGCAGGTGGCTGCAATCTTCTGAATTGCAGCAGTGGGGCTGGTGGTGGGGAGAAGTGGGGAGAAAGGGGCTTGTATATGTTCTCTGTAGTGTTTTCCCTTTTTCCCTCCTCTTGCGAAATTACCACAAAGGCAATTTCTCTTGGAAACAGGGTCTTTAACATGTTGATAAAGAACAACAATCCATGGAAGATGCGGGAGTGAGGGTCTGTAGTTTTTGGGTCTTGCAGTTGAGTACCAACCAAGTAAACCAGTAACTGGTTATCTAATGTGACAATTCTGATGTGATAATATTCTATTAATATGATGCTTGTTCTATTTTAAAATGTTGAACATCTAAAAATATAATTGGCTTTTGATTCTTAAAAAGCATTTGCATAAAAATTTCTGTTGAATGAAACATTTTGATCAAAATGTGAAATCTTAGTTTCATCAAAATAGTGTCGGGTTGGCTTGTTGTTTGTTTGGTGGGTTTTTTTTTTTTTTTGCAGTGGAGATACTGTAATGTAGAAGTTTTTGGAAGCAAAAAAAGAAATTATGTCCCCGCAGGTTTTACTTTAAGATTCTTGTTGCATATATAACACTAACATAAACCGAGTAACTTCTGGTAGCTGGTTCAGAGAATAAATTCATGACTGTTAGCAGACGGAGAGTCTCCCTGAGCTGCTGACGGGATGCGCCTCATCTGCAGGAAGTTCTTCCAGCACACAATGGAGTTACAAATTCAAATGATCCACTTTCTCCAGCATCTCCCATATGTATTCCAGCTGCAGTTCTGAATCCTTTAAGTTTGCCAGAGTGAAAGTCTCTCAAAAAGCTCAGAAGTCTCTCATCTCAATTTGTTAACCATCTGATAGCTGCAAGAGTGCTGAATTAGAGCTCCTTTGCCTCCCTCATCTGGAAGTTTTTCCTTCCCTCCTTGCTCTCTGCTAGGATTTTTTTCTTTTTTTTTTCTTTTTTTTTTTCTGTGAAGTTGACTGAAGCAGACTTTGCTGTTTGTTTATGGAATTTCTTTCTTTAGCTGAAATATTTGATGCTGAAGCTGTAGATACAAGCCTGCTGGCAACCCATGGTGAAAGTTGCTCCAAATATACAGTTGGAGAAACAGACTAAATCTGAAGATGGAGATGCTTATTCTTACTGTTACTTATATAAAAGTGAATCTGTTCTTTGGGCCAATGTTTTAGGTTAGATTTTTTAATTTTTATTTCTAAGTATTTTATAGGCTTGACACAACCTTTGGTTTAACTGTCTCTTTTGAAAAAAAAAAAAAGAAATCTTTTTAAACCGTTCATTTCCCTTAAAGTTTTTTTTTTTCATCCCTAATTATTGTCCAAAATGGTTGTCTGAAAGATGGAAGCATTTTATCTGGAGACTGGAACCTTATGCTGAAAGGTCTTTGTTCTCCGACACTTCAACCCTCAGGTTTTTAAATTAGTTTTGGAATTTCTCTTGATTGCGGAAGCCTATTGTTGGCCTTTGAGGCTTGGCAGCCTTTGAACTCCCTGTGCTTTCCTGCTTGGGGTGACTGATCTTATAAATGCTCCTTATTTCCCTTTAAAGTGGGAGCTTGTTCTGTGGGCAGGTTGCTTAAGCCAGGGTAGTGGTAGGATTTCATTTCATTTACTCTAGATCGTGTTCTTAGGTCATATTCCTGCAGTCTTGGGGACAGTCCTCTAGACTTGAGACGTTTCTGTTATTGCTTGCCCAGGCAGTCCCTCCCCAGTAAGAGGGAGAAGATGTAAATCCTGTAATCTCTTTCCCAGTTCCATCCTCCACAGGACTCCATACTAAACCATTTTTCCCCGAAGGCCAGCCCGTTGCCGAATGAAACTCGAAGAGCCAGAGGAAATTGGTTTTTGGAATTGCACCCTAAATATTACTTAATGTGTCCACTCCACTGCTCGGCTTGCTACTTCAGGACAGTTGAAATATCTTCTGGACCTGTGAATAGCTCATAAGGGGCATCTCCAAATGCAGCGGGTGCACTCTGGCTCTCTCTTTGGAGGATGCTTCAGCCTAGTGTGGGGTTGCTGCTGTTCACATATGACAGCTTAATGTGAAACAAAGAAACGTGCCGGATCACTGGGGCAGCAGCTAAGGACCAAGTAATCTGTCAATCTCTATTTCACTTCAAGGAAAAAGAAAACCAGGAAATCAGACCTTTTGAAGCTGATGAAACTTGGCCACCCAGGCTCTGTAACTGGGCATGGCTGGTCGATGTGCTCCCGTGCTATGCCACCCCAGCAGTTCCTGGCCTCGTTAAGCTTCTAGAAGGGGAAAAAAAGTAAAAGTGGCTTCCTTGAATACTAATCCTTACATTCCCTAGGACATTATTATTTACTCTGTTAGCCTTTGCTGTCTTACTGGCTTCATGAGGGGGTTTTTCAAGAATAGTGTGAGGTTTCAATTGGAGGTAAATAATTTTCATTTACTGTTTTCATAACCCTTCTTTCCTTTATATCTTCATCCTTTTAAATGCTATTTGTTTTATTGGAAGTATTGTACTCTCAGCATATGTTGTTTTGTCTTTGTCTTAATTCTTTTTATTTTTTTTCCAGTTGTTTATTTAAGTGGCCCATATTCATACTTCAAAAGCTGTTAATAATCAGAGTACCCTCTAAAAGCACATGGAGGTATATATGCCATCACTACAGTAAATAAGACAGCAGATTTTTATTGTGTGCCTAAAATTTGAGACCGAGTCCTTTTTGGCATCAGTCTTCCAACAGAGAGCTGGACAGGCTTCCTGTTAGTCTACCACAAAGGCTCCTTAATTTATTTGCAGGGGTCACTGTTGACTGCCTCGGAGCACTTCTTTCTCTCCAGGAGTTAAGCACATTGGCCTCAGCATCGCTCCCGGTCCCAGCTGGCCCAGGAACCCAGAGACTGACAGGTAATTGAATGAGGGTTTTCCACGTGATGGTACACGGACCATTATTGCTGGATGACTGGACTGGTCTGTGGCATCCCCTATTATTCACTGATCTGTCAGCAGACCAAAAAAGCCTGCCCTGACCTCTGACCTGCTGTTGAGGGGAGGACAGATTTTTCTGAATTTAGCATCCTCTTTCCAGGATGTTTTTTTTCTGAACTTAACATTACTCCAGGCTGTTTTACTAATGAGCGGATTGCATGATTTCAAGTCCTATGTGTTTTAGTCAGCTAGTCCAGTATTATTTCAGAGGAACAACGCAGTAATTGGTAGCAGAACTATCTCTGTAAAGTCTCTGCTAGTGCCTGGATGCTATTTTCATGCAGCTTGGTATTTTGTGTACTTAAATCCTAAAAAAAGGACTTGAACTCTTGAAACAGGGTCATGATTCAGTGACCAAAATTGTCATGGAAACAAACCCACTCAACAGCACCAGCCTAAACTGTTCCTAGATCTCTATCCTGTCTTTTCTTCCCATCCCTGTCGCTTTTCATCTATAGTGATTAATAACTGATGCCAGATCCAGGAACCAGGCTCCAGCCTGCCTTTCTCCTAACCGCTTCCCATCATCACTGCTAAACAACCTGCACCCTATGCTTCGGGCACCCTTCTGGTGGGAAACCAGTCTTTAAACCATCTCAAATCCCTAAATAAAAGGGGATAAAAACACCTTTGCAAGTGTTTGTCTGCAGTCACAACTTAGAGATGGCATTTTCGTTTCTGTATGTAGCATTTCCACTTGCTTGGCTATCTGCTCTGAGTAAGTGCGACTTGAATTTTTAATTGCTTTTCTTAGAATTTTCTCTCCTTCTGATGCAGGGGAATGTAACTTGGAGTTGAAGGCTCTCTGTGAATCAGATACTTTCCTTGAGGAGGCAGTGGCTGGCTGATAAGCACGTAGGCTTTCTACATCGTAGTGCATCAGGAATGCTTTTACGGCATCTAGCCTCCAATGTCGATGCGGGGACTGTTTCTCAGTTGGTGCTGTTTAAAATAGCTCTTAGGTTTTGCTCGGTAACTATTGAAGCTGGTAATGGTTATTTACTTTGGTATTAAAAAACCCAGCATGTACAAGTTCCAGTGTATGAGTAAAGCACTAAGAAATAACCTTCCACTGATAATAGTCTCCTTAAGTTGATTTGCAGTTGTTTTAAGGTGACAGAATTACTTGGTGGGGGAAAAAAACCAAGCCACTGGATGTTGTCCATTGTAAAGATCTTCAAGGGTTAACGCTAATGCCAGGAAAATAAACCTGTCTGTACGTGGGGGGGATCAGCTGAGCACCTTATTGTAGAGTATCACAGTTAAAGCCAAGCTCCAAAATTCACCAAACTGTTTGGTTTTATTAAAGGGCCCCTTGATATGGCTTCATCCAGACTCTAATAGGAGACAAAACACTTCATGACGAGCCAAGCACCCATATATATAAAAAAAAAAAAAGTCCGGTGTGCTGAAGTTGAGGTAGGCAGATGTGGTCTGTACCTGTCATCATTTAAAGTCTAAATATTCAGCGTGTGGCTGGTCTCTGCTTTCAACCCACTTATCTTGCTGTGATTCCTGTGCCTGCCTTCCAGCCTAGGGTGTTCCTCTGAGGTGTCTTTTAGCACACTTAGAGTTCAAGATGCAGTAAGTGCTGTGGGGATGTGAGTTGTCCCATTGAAGTTCTTTATATATTCATGTGTATACTGTTGGCAGGCTTTTAGTAGTCTCTTTGAAATGAAAGATGCAGTTTGCTGGATTATAATGTAATAGGTCAACACCTTGGAGGCAGTATGGGGGGAACTAGAACTCTTAATCCAGAATAATTTTATTTTCTGCAAATGACTGATTTGTTCCGGGTCTCTAACATGAAACCTTCAAGTGGAAGTTCATCCCACTTCTGGGACTTTGACTTTGGTGTCTTGAGTCTCCTGTGTGTGGTTTGGGTCCATCATTTTCAGAGTGTTTTCTGTGGTGGGTCCCAGGAGGATCACGCTGCCCGATGGGCAAAGTAGCACATTAAGTGATGCATGTAAAAGTCTGCTTTTTGAAGCACTGTGGTGCCTGTGCCTTTATGGGCTGTTTAGTACTGTGTCATTTCTCTTCTGCAGCTGTTCCTGTTGGTGCTTTTAGCCTTTTATGCAATATTGTAGCACTGCAGTAACATGGGAATGTTCTTAGTTTAATTTTACAGCCTGACAACACTCATGGGTCAGGATCAGTTAGATTTGGCTGGCTCCTTTGAGTGGGCTCATACTGGGCTACTTTGAGAGGAGGATTAGGTCCAGTTAGAAATTCAGATGAGATGCTCTCAGTCACCGCTGGCCATCAGGGTAACTTTCCTAACCCCAAATAACACTGGGGACTCTCCTTACTGAAGTGGAAGGAGCCCACGCTGCCCTGAGTGTGACTCTGTGGGTGTAAGAATCCACTTGTAGCTGTTCTGTAGGTTATGAGCCTTCTGCTATATACTGTTTTTCATTCTTCATATGCTTTTTAAAAACAGATTTTTTTTTTTAAAAAATTGTATTTGAAGGAACACTGCCTTGTCATATCCTCTCATTTCTAAGTTATGTGAAGATGAAGGTGCTGTCATGCCTTTGTTTGCACTTGATACTGTATTTATTTGATTTGACTGCTTGGTGTGGCAACTGCTTAGTGTTGATTGTTTTAAATATTTTAATAACAAGATAAAGAGGAAATTAGAAGCGAGACATTGGCTCAAAAGCAAGGCAGTACCTTAAGAAGCCTGATTTTGTGTTTGTATAATAACCCTCTAAACCCACTAAAATAAGAAAAATATTTATGTCTTGGATAAAGCCTCTTTGTATTGGTCTGGCTGTCCTTATTGGTGCAGAATTTCATCAGTGAATCATCTTGGGCAACTCTGAAATATTTGGTGAAGCTTTGATTGGAAGTCTGGTTTGGTTTGTCTCGTCTCTAGCAAGGTCACGCTTGTTCTGCCATCCTTTCTTTGCCCTTCCAAACCTCTTCCCAACTCTCATGCCAAAAAGAAACACTGTATGGTTCCTGGGAAGATACTTCTAGGAATGGTATGCATCTAGCTGTATTTCCTTGCTGCAAAACCTTGAATTATAACAAGAATTTCCTTGTAATAAATTCCATGAAGCTTCAGTGTATGTGCTTAATTTTCTTCAAGCAATTTCAGTTGTACTTGAGGTAGCTTTTAAAGTTTGTTTATTTTTTTTTTTCCAGGAGGAAAAGGAGGGTTGGTCTTGTGAAATTAATGTTAGTTTTTTGAAATTAATTAATTGTAATTAAACTCCTGCTCTACATTTTTATAATTAAAACAGAAGAAAACTCAGGCTTTTTAAAAGCACTTTGATCTGAATTAAGGTTCCAGAGCCAAAAAAATAATTTAAATGCTGCATGGCTGGATAAATAAAGCTTGCTGAAAGAAAAAGTGCTAAGAGAATGATAAAAAAATTAATAAAATGGCGATTTTGTGTATAGCAGCCTTCACTTTGTAGCACAAACAGTTCTTTATCTTCTTTGTAATACCAGTGTACTTGAATAAATTTTCTATTTGTGTGAAAAGCATAGCTGTATGTTCTATTCCATTTCACAGTACATTACTCATCTCTTGTATGTAAATCACTTGGCTTGTTAAAAATGGTAGTATTTCTCTTTAATAAACATCATGCTTCTGGAGAGTTCTCAAGATGCACTTTTTTTAGAAGACAAAAGATTTAAATATGGGGGAAGGCCACAAAGAAAGTGGTTCCTCACGCTGTTGGCCTCGTGCTAAAAAAGCAAAACACAAGTTGGATCACCCCAGAGTACCGTCTCCACTGCTGTTTGCTGCCAGACACGTTTGTGCTTTTCCTGGGCTTTGAACTGACTGCTGAAAACAGCTCTGCACCAGCCCTATGTAGCTTCAGCTGGTGTTACAGAGCCTGATGGTTGTGGTGATGTAGCTTGCAGAGCATCACTGGCAGGTGGAACCTGAGATGAAAGTCTTCTGCACCCAAGCAGGCTGGGTGCTGTGTGTCTGGATGTGCCCCGAGCTTATTATGCAAGTCATAGAATGGTTTGGGTTGGAAGGGGCCTTAAAGATCGCCGAGTTCCAACCCCCCTGCCATGGGCTGGGACACCTCCTTCTAGAGCAGGTTGCTCAAAGCCCCATCCAGCCTGGCCTTGAACACCTCCAGGGATGGGGCATCCACAACTTCCCTGGGCAACCTGTTCCAGTGTCTCACCACCCTCACAATAAAGAATTTCTTTCTAATATCTAAATATCCCCTCTTTCAGTTTAAAACTGTTACCCCTTGCCTTATTGCTACACTCCCTGACAAAGAGTGCCTCCCCATTTTTCCTGTAGGCCCCCTTTAGGTACTGGAAGGCTGCTCTGTCTCCCTGGAGCTTTCTCTAGGCTGAACAGCCCCAGGTCTCTCAGTCTGTCTTCATTAGGAGAAGTGCTCCAGCGCTCTGATCATCTTTGTGGCCCTACATCTTGTGCTGCTGCTGCTTCTCTCCCTGTTCCTGCTCATAATGTGATTGTGAGCTCTTGCTAGCCAAAATCACATCTTTAGTATGTCTGTTGCATTGGTTTGTTTGGTGTGGCTCAGTCCTCAAAAAGGGTATCTGGCTATTTTAAAGTGATGGCATGGGCTTAAAGAAGGGAAGTTTAATAGAGGTTGCTTTATATACTTTCTGCTTTCCATGGAATTGCTGGATGACCGTATGCTGTTTAGCCAGAGCAGGTTGGCCATGACTTCCCATGTCATCCACTGTAGCATTGAGCTCATTTTTAACAAAGAAAAGTCATAGTAGTTCTGTTTTGATTAATTTTAAATGAGTCAGTTTGTATGCATTCAAAGCAGAACCCTGAATTACCCTGATTTATGATGGACTTGGGTATTTGGAGCTTCATACCTGGCTGACGAGGGGTTAAAAGCAAAAGGAAAGATTGAATGTCCAGGGAGCAGGAAGCTACTTGGTCTTCTGGAATTTAAAGCCTGCTTCTAGCGCTTGACAAAGAAAATAATATAAGGATTTAATAAATAAAAAGTTGATGTTTATAAGCAAACGGAACTGGTGTGCTGAGGTACAGTAAACCTGTGAGAGATTTTGCAGGAAACTCTTCTCCTCTAGGGGACAGTCAGCTCTTTCTTTCCTTTTTTTTTTCCTAAAAAAAATTTCTAAATATTTTTCTAAATGTTCCAATTTCAACCAATGTATGCAATCCTTTGTGAAAACAATTAAAGGCTGTCTTGTTTAGGGGCTGGGAAAGGGTCTGGTGAGGTGGGGAAGGAATCCCACAAAGAAAAGGGCCCTAAGGTATATTGGCTTTCACCTGGTTGTGTGCCGCGTACCTCATCTGCTAGCTTGTAATAATATGAAGTATTAATGTTTATCATCTCATTATTTTTAAAAATGTGAAAGTACTGACTGTATAGGAATACCTGTAGTATTTTGTCCATCTGACACCAAGATATGTGCTCAACCTACTGTAATTCTGAGCTGTTGACTTGATGTGTATGCAAATCAGTTAGTTTTGCAGGAAAAGAGAAGGCTTGCTGCTCTTTATGCTGCTCTAGATCTCAATGTTCCTTGGGGATAGCGTTGGGGAAGGAGTCTTGTCTAAGCAGGAAAATTGGATAGTAGAGGTCTGCAGGTACCATGGTGATGAGTATGATGTACGTATCTTGAAAGGCTCTGATGCAGTAGCTTGAAGCAAGGTACCACTCTGTTATGCACAGTTTTCCAGAAATCACATGCTGTGTGTGATATTTAAATCTACCAACTTGGCTCTGTGCTTGGCTTGTTCTGAACATCTTGCAGACTGAAATTTGTAGATTTTGTTGAGGCTCCCGGTACTGTAGCATATTATAGGCAAGGATTTTCAGTTTATGTTCGCACTATGCTAATTTTTAATGATGTGAAAAAGTGTATGAGCTTATTTTACAGCAAAAAGATTTAAAACTCAATTACTTACTACTGGATCCTAATGTTATGGTACTGTTTTCTGAATAAGTAAAATGCCTCTAAAGCAAGAAAATAAAGAACTAAGACATAGGTAAATGTAAGTATGGAAAAGATCATAAAATTCCAGAATAAAGAGTATTTTATTAATGCCTATGCCTCATCCTTTCTGTAAATATTTAAGGAAAAAATATAAATTTTGCTGATGAGAATTTTCAGTAATGGGTGGGATTAAAATCAGTTTATTGAAATTTTATTTCCTTCTGGTCTAGTGCAATTTAAACAATTGTCTTTAAAAGTATAAATTGCACTGGAGCTTACTGTGGGCAAGGGTGCATGGACCCTTGTTCATTGTGTAGGAGTGGGAGTGATGGGTGAATGTTTTTGCCTGAACAAGGGCACTGAAAGCACTTTATTTTGCATACCTCTTTCAAGATAAGAAATCGTGGGGAAACATCTGTGTATAGAGTATGAAAATGCACAACGTTATACTTTATGTGCTGCTGTATGTGGCTGAAAAGTTATTAGTGAATGGAGAGTATTTGTTTTCCATCCTCGTTTTTTGTGGACTGAAATCCTATATAAAATGTGTGAGGTAGCAGAGAGCAGAGATTGTGATAATTCTTGGCATGAATCTGATACCGTACCAGTTAGTCCTCTGCCAAGAGTGAGTGAGCATACATGTAGAAAAAGCTGGTCAAAGAAGACTGCTTATCATGCTGTATTTTGTATTGTAAAATGCAAAAGAACCCTGTTCATAACAAGATGGCTGCATTTAATATGCATATTTAATTGCATGTATAACACCAGACATAATTTTTCATCTTATCTCTACTTGCAATGCTATCTTATGTCTGCACCAGCAATGCAGGTCACGGAGGGAGTGAAGGGACGGACGCTGCAATCAGTCAATCTTCCCCCAGAGTGATTAAATTAGTATTAAATTATGCCCTCGGGAATTTCTAAGCTCATAAATATAGTGAGCAGTATGGTAATCAGAAAAATAAAGTTGTTTTTTGTATTCAGAGAGTCTCTATTTCTTTAGTAATTGTTCTGAATTTCAGCAGGAGCTCTTGTAGAGTGGGAGCTTCTACATTTTTACTTTCTGCAGCAAAGGATCTCTGTTGACTTTCCGATTTTTGGTTGTAGTGTGTTTTGCTGTTTTTTTTTGTTTTTTTTTCCTGCTGAAGGTTAGAAGTTAGGTACTTGGGTCACCTTACACTACCCATGTGAAATAAAACTAAGTGAAGAAGCAAGTGCAGAGATTGTATTTCAGCTCTTGCTTCAGGAGCTGACTAAACCTTGATTTAATTGGATTCAATTTAGATTGGCTGAATATTGCTGCTGTTGTAATTAAAGAAAGAAAAATGCAACTTACTAATCTGTTTTTCTTTATGTCTCTTGTACCTGCCCGAAATTTATTCTTTTTTTGAAGTACAAATGAACAAGTGAACTCTCCAGCTAAGCAAAGTCAGTGCTTGTGCCTAGATAATTATGCATTAACTATTTCACGCTTATTGAAATGGAAAAAATGAGCAGATTGGAGAGGATAAATAGGCTACTTAGTAATATCCAAAAAGCAGGAAATATGTAACCTAATAATCTGCTTTAGTGATGATCTGTTTATTGCGCCCTAACTTAGTTAAGGGCAAGATAAAAGCAAATAATTCTGTAGGTCTTACATGGCAGTAAGAGATAAAATGGCAGCATGTGCCTCAGTTTTGTGGCTAAGAGTTCAGTTTTACAAATGCTTGGACATGTGTTCAGCTTTTCAGATGTAAATAGTCCCATTAGATGAAATCTGGGTCCAACTGGAGTCAATGGTAAAACCTGTAGCAATTTAAATAAGGCTAGAATTTCATGAATGAGTTCTGTGAGACTGCTTGTGTGCATAAAGTTAAACACATGGCTAAGTGTTTGCAGGATAGAGGGCCTGCAAGGATACGGGAACAATACCCTTATGACACAGTTAGAAGTCTGACCGGTCTTGCTGTTGCATGATGGAGAGCTACAGCAAGGTAGTTGAACCTTTTAGGCATAAACAAACACAGAGTATATAAAACATAATAAATAACTACAATTCATAAAATGCTTGGTTGGTTCTCAATAATGAAGCAGTGAAAATGTTTATGGGCTGTGCTTGTAATATATTTTTATTTTATATTATTTGGCACAAATGCATGTAAGGAATTAGTATCATTATTGTGTTTTCTTATTCAGAAGAACTTAGTAGCAGGAGACGCTTTCTTTTGGAAGGGGAAGGAGTTACAGGCCAGCCCCTCATCCCCCCAGTCTACTACTCAATGAGAGGAGCCATGCGATATTCGATAATTACGTCAACTGTTGTAATCATCATGTGCATTAACTACTTAATTTCATATCATTCTTGGTAAAGAAATACTGTGGGTATTATCGTAACTGTGACGATTCTCACCATCTGAGGCTCTCCCCTCCAGATGTTTCACCGGTTTGCCAATTTGATTTGGAGCTGCTTAAGCAACAAAACAGCTGTCATATACACTTACAGATCTCTGTCTCTCAATTTGTACAGAGCCTGTTTTTACGTTTCTTGGTGAGAAATATTATTTGAACGACTGCCCCCTTAGTCGTGTGAGATTTAGATAAGTGCCATTTTCTGAGTTTTTGAGGTAGTCCTAGTTTGCATTTCATAACGCACACACCACCAAGCAATTAGCATGAAGTCTTATGGCAGCCTGACAGTCCTTTGTGCCTGTGGAAACAGTTTCACAATAGTGCAAGTGCAGATAATGTTATCAGGTACCCTTTGTGCATGCTCACCCCTGGTACCTGGAGCATACTAAATAGCTGCAGCCTAATTCGCATTTAAACTCAGGCCGCTCTATTGTACGACCAGCTTGCGGAAAGAGAGAAACATTGAGGACTTAAGAATAGCTACTAGTTGTTTTAAAAAATTACTTCATTTTGGTGTGCTGTTGGGGCTATTCTTTCCTTTTTGCATGGCTTTAAATGCCAGTGATGGGAGGAATGTTAGGAGCATTGAGGTTAGGTTCAGGCTGCAAACTTACCTTATAGGTGGGTGCAGAACCTTGTCTTTTCTCCAAGTTGGAGACTAATATGCTTATGTTTTTGGAGAATGGTTGAGAATATACCATACATCCTGCCGGCTGTGCAGCCCAGCTGTTGTTGGGGAACAGACAGGGAAGACTTGGTGTAGCAGGCAAATAGGAAAAAAAAACTAAAGCAGGAAGGCAATAGGAGGTTGAGCACTGGTACAAAGCTGTTGTGTGCACAGGTTTCTAGAGCCAACACTTCCTCACTTCTCACTCAGTATTTGTAGTTTTTAAGGTTTGAGGTGTGGGGTGTTTTTTTTTTTTTTTTTCAGTCTGATAAGAAGCAGTTCCATTCACTGGAGTTGCATTATCCTACTTCGTAGAGAGTGGTACTTTCGGGTGCTTTCAGGAGCACTTGGAGAGATTTTCTGCCCCATGGAGCTTTAGACTGAAAGGTATGAGAAGACCAATGCATGGACAAGAGACAATAGTGGTCCTGCATGTTGGACCACTCTGTGTTGTGTTTGTAGGTAGGAGAGCCATGTAAACATTACAGTGACAGTGAGGGAAGGTCTGGAGAAAGGAGAAGGCAAGACAGAAGATGTAACAGAGAAGGCTGAAAAGAGATATAGCCCTCGGTGGCTTTTAGGCTTGTAGGATGCAGAAGATACAAACCCAGTAGGCAAACTGGGAGAAAAATTGCTCTCGGTGTGAGAATGCTGCTACTGCATTTGCTGAAAGAGACATTAGCTCTAGATTTTGGCAGCCTCAGCTGTTTCTTTTGCAGTGAGCCAAGCTGGGTCAAACTGATTGAGTCATGGATGCTTTCCTCACTGAAACAAATCTGAGATCGATTACACCATCAGCGTGGCCAGTGGGTCTGTAAGGTGTAAGTGCTAGCTGTGCAAGTTTGGGTGAGCAATCAGTGCTGATAATCTGGTCAGAGGGTACCAGGGAAGCCTGTCCAGAGAGGTCTCTGTGGATTTCACTCCTCCCTTTCACGAGTTTTCAGCTTGCTCTTCTAACCTGTTCTCTCTCCATCTCCCTGGGTGGTTTTCTCCTCTCATGTTTCCTACAATGGAAAGCTAATAAGACATATACAGAAAACAGACGCTGGAACCAAAGTAGGAAAAATGAGCAATGGCTTAGTTAATAGAGTTAGGCCCATTCAAGGAGAAAGGCACAATGTGGACTAAAAAAGAGATAAATGGTTTGGGGAAAGGAAAATGGATAAAACAATGTGGTTGAAGACAGAGGCTCAGCTGTTGCTGTGCAAAAACTAGATGGCTGCAGAAGCTATGGTTTTGCGGTTGCCTTGTTTGGCTATTCCTCACACTAAGTCCTAGTTTGGGACAGACGGTGATGATGCGAAGCACTGCTGCTTTTGGCTGGTCCGTGCCAAGGCTGCTGTGTGGCTAATGAAGCGCTAGATTTTAACCTAGTCTTGGCAATAGCAGTTTGGAAGGAAGGCCAAACTGAAGTATCAGCAGAGACAATACTATTTTCAGGGCTGTGTATATGAAGAAATAGTTGATGATACAAATCTATAAAAACTTTTGGAAGTGGCACTGTGCCTTGTGCTTTGGATACTCTGAAGAAAGTTTTCAGATCCCTCCCAACATGAGAATTGACTGTGAATTTCAAGCGTAGCATCACACAGCATATGGCATTCATTTATTGTCCCATTATTAGATTAAATGTTATGAATTAAACAGGTATTCTTTTCTCTGTGTTTGCTTAGGTTATTGTTATAGAAGACAAGCATACATCTTTAATACCAGGTAAATAGGCTCTTTCTCTTTGGACTTAATCTTCTTTCCTACCATGTCTACCTTGAAAGACAAAGGAAAACTGAATTTTTACATTAATGGAGAAATTATTTGTAAAAACACATTATACTCACAGGCCTCCTGGGAGTGTAGTTCAGACTTGTGGTCTGAAACTTGAAATGCAGCCACAACTAACGTATTCTGAGACCAGCCCGATGTGGAGTTTTGCTAAAATGTTTTATGGGTGCTCTCAAGAATGTTGAGTGAAGCTTTAAAAGTTTTCTTCCATCCTCCTACATACTGCCTTGCTTTGGATGCTGGCATCATCTAGGTAGAAATACACTATGTAATTAGACTGCTGTCAGTTTGTCATTAAAAACAGGATAGTGGTAATTCCCTTTGCCCCCACTTGCTGGTTCATATATCTCCTTCTCCGATTTCCAGGAGGAAAATACTCTGAGAGTTTCACGTTAGCATTTTTTTTTTTTTTGAATGTACCCTTTCCTGAGACAGGAGGAATGCTTTAGGAGTGCTAATGGCCATGGCCTGCGTTCACCTTTAGCTGACAGGGCATTTCTTAGAATACATCTGTATTCTGTGGATGGTGAGATCTGGGCTTTGTGCATAGTGGCAGAACTGGTCGGCAAATGGCGTGGGAGCAGCACAGATGAACCACTGAGAACTACAAAGAAAGTTGCCTCGCGCCTTGGCAGTGCTGCTCTCACCACTCTGTTGGTCAAGGTGATATGAAGCATGTTCAAGTGGTAGGCATACAATAGCAATAGTCAGAAGGCAATAAGAAGAATGCTTATACATGAAAGTAAAAGAAGTATTGTGATCATTCAGGAATGCTAATGCTTTTCATAGCATGATTTCATCACTTGCTTTGGTTAAGTATCTTAAGTCCGTATGGCAATAATATTCTATTTTTAAGGGGATTTAGTTGGAGTTTTGGAGACCCTGCAAATACAAGGGACAACTGCAATCTCTGTGCAACCCAAAAGAGGACTAAAAGCAGGAAATCATCCAGGATGAGGGCTGACATATGGGCAAGCACTTACTCTTGAGTTCCTCTGAGAACTAAGTATACTTGCAGAGTCTGAGCTGAAACATTGTATTTTTGCCTCAATGTTAATCTGAGTTGCTTGGATTTAGGTATTTCTGGCATATGGTAGAGTTGTGGCTCTGTCTTCGGGCAGACGTAGCCAGAAAGCTGAGATGGAGACCAGTACCGCACTTAGTAAATGGCTTATCTGCAATATGGGTGGTTCAAAAGCATAAATTATATCCTTTCTAATTTATTATCATAACATGAGTTTTGAAGCAGTCAGATGTTTCTAGAATTGGGTCTTCCCTATCTGAGAGACTATACAAATAGAAGCTGTCCCAGTCCTAACATGCTTGTCTTTCAGGCCGTTACTCTGGAACAAAAAAACCCCACCCAAAACCAACATACTTCATATCTACCCCGTCCCATTTTTTATTTTACTTAGTAGGATTGTTTATATAAACCTAAACATTGATATGACTGTCTTATTTTTTTTAGAACATAAAAATCTTAGAGATTTTGCTCATGTTTTATTTCTGATTACTTCATGCTGTGGGTATTGATGAGGTAATGGAAATCTGTATCTGGAACATGGATGGGGGAAAACAAATTACGTGCAATGTTTTTCATCAACTGTAATTAGAGGAATGGCTATTACAATCAAAATTAATGGCATTTAATAAAGGATTACTTTTTTCTTACTTGTAATGTATCCAAATCACGCTCTCATAACTTTCTCTTCATGTTTCAGAAAATTATTTTGCCTCTTCAATGTACCTATCTCTAGGGGAAAAGGGGATGTAGTACTTTCTGAAGGTAGTTATATTTCCTAAATCACTGAACCAAAATGCAATGGTTAATATTTATAAATATTTACTTTGGTTTTAAGCTTGGAATGATCAGCAGTGCCACAAGCTAATCTGTGATTTGCCTGGGGTGGTATTGTGAGCCTTCAGAGTGATATATTTGAAGTTACGCTCATCCGTTGAGTTACTGAATAAAATTTGCACCTTTAACCTGCCTATAGCCTTACCTAGGTAGATAATGCATATTTTTGAAGTGGTATTTTACAAAGTCTTTTTCCTTTTAATTGCTTTAACATTACTTTATTCTGCGAGTTGGTTTGTTTTTTTATTTTCTCTTTTTCATCTTCCAGTCCTAATCATCTAGTATTAGGAAAACTGTTGTTTTCAATATCAAACAAAACCCAAACCCTACCAGAAAAAAAGTTAGAAACAAAAGCAGTTTCATATCATCATAGACCATGAACTGTGAAAGGGATGCAAGTTCAACTAATCTTGTGTGTAAATATTAAATTTGTTCTATTTCCTGTTTTTTTTTGTTGTTATTTGCTTTGTCTGTATCCACTTGTTCATTCCTGCCTCACCCTTAGATCACACCTCCTGTGGGCTGAAGAAAAGCCTGCTTGGAGCTTGTACACTGTCTTGCAGGAAGGTGTCTTCACTGATGGGTTTGATTCTTTGCATGTTGTTACTCTGTTTTCTGAACCTGATCTTTAGTTTTTTCATTCTTATAATTTGTGCAACCTGCTGCCTCTTGCTTGTGTAAGCATTTGATAAGAACACCTGTCAGGATTTTATGTTACTAGTAACAATGTCTATATTCTTCTTCTATATTACATACTACATCTACTTCTATATTATATGAGGCTCTTGAATACTGAGAGCATAAAATAGAAAAATATTAGGAAACAATGGTGCCTATGTAAAATACATGCTACTGATGAATTTTGCTCACGAGCTGCAGTACACCCTCCAGGACATCTTTGCCGGCAGAGTAAATCTATGAGTCTTCCCCTTTTCAGGGGTCAGGGCCACCTTTAGATCTGGAGCATCGTCACGGCAGTACTGAGGATACGCTGGTTTCCCAAGAGCGGTTCCTGCAGGACAGGCACAACAGCCTCACTGAAGGCCTCTGGCTTGTACTTCCCTGCCTGCTTTGCTCAGATAATCCTGCAGCAGCTGTTGGAGTTTCCCTTTGATTCCTTTGCCTTCAGCAAAGCTGCAGGGGCTCTAGAAACCTGGCCCTGACCCCTGCTGAGCTGATAGAGATAAGAGCAACATCATCCCCAATGAAAGCGATGTGCCGTTGCCCTGTTTCAACTAAATGAATGCTAGGGATTTGTTTTCCAAGGATGAGAGATAGGCACTCCTCCCCTGCATCGCTGGTCCCAGGGATGCCAGCTGCAAGTACCGTGTCCCCAGTGCCCCCGTGGGTGGGGTGGGGATTAGTGATGTGCCCTCAGCCATTCCCTGCGTTCCTGCCTGGGACAGCTGGAAGGAGAAAGCGGGCGTTTGTAGATCAGGTTTTGCTCAAATCCGATTGTGACCCGCTGTCTGTGGTGGTGTGATCTACTGCAAAAAGTGTCATCGGTGAATGGCGGGGGGGAGGTGGGATGCTGGGCTCTAATCAGCAATGAGAACAAAAATAGAGCTGCCAAATTGGTCCTGTGTTATTTGGGGTTGTTTGCCAGGCTCAGTGGAACAAACCTCTCTTGTTTTTAATGATGTCTTGCTGTTCCTGAAGAAAATGTTTCTCTTTAAAAGTTTTCCCTTTAAATTCTTTTTTTAGCTTCAGCATAGATTTGTGAACCATCTATGCTTAAGGATGGGTGTTCTGCAGCTGATTCAGTTCTTTTCCTACAAAACTCCCCCAGTGGAAATGGCTTAATGTATAAGCTGTGCGAGGAGGCTGGCAGTGAGAAGGGTAGGGGTCATTTCAGGTGGTTAAATCATTCCCTAAATACTGATAGTTTAAACATATACCACTCAGATTGACTGCCTCCCCTTTATAAACATACCTGGTTATCTGTCAAAACAGTCCACTTCCTCTGTTTGCTTTGATATAAAACTCTGATAGGTAGATGTAAGGTAGCATTTGAACCTGGGGTATGAGACTTTTTAAAGTGTATAGGTATTACTGATTTGCCTTTTCTAGAACTTCCATGTCACTGTTTAATAATATTTTTTAATGTCTAGGAATGTAGAGGGATGACACAAAGGCTATTCTTTATTATTTCAAACTACAAACACCTTTCTTTGAGGAGCTAACCCCCCACCCCACCCCCAGCCCCTATAACCTGCAGTGTTAATCCCAGCACAACTGCTGAAGGGTACATGTAATAGACTTAGGAATGTATTTCTGCACAGTTTCATGATGAGATAAAAAATGTATATTCCTCATCTTGGTTTTTGCCATTATTAAAATGTCAAGGTTGTGGCTTTGTTACTACCTGGGCGGTGTAAGCTTAGCTTCGACCCTTCCGTGAGGTGTCAGAAATGCCTTTCTGAAAACGTTTCAAGCTCTGAAGGCACTTGGTCTTGAGGTGCTTCTGTTTGCACTGATGCTGGCAGTGCTGACCTGAGAAGCTGCGGGTGAAGGCAGCAGCTGGAGGGTCCCCGTTGGCGGTGCGTCTGGGGACCTCGGGCAGCCCCGCTCCCTCCTGGCCACCCCATGGCTGATCCAAAACCCAGGTGTGGGCCTGGGAACCTGCTCAGAGGCACCTGAGCCGGTGGTGCACCCTGTAAGGATTAGTCTGTAAGTGGTTTTTTGCATGAAGGGTTGTGAATGCCATCTTCTCAGCGCTTAAGAAGCACAATCAAACAGAGCCCTTCATGATTGTGTGCAAAAACCCAAACCAAACACCAACTGTAATTTGTCTGTTCTTTTCCCTTCTTTTAAGGCAGTCAGAAATGTGGATTTATGTATTGGACAGGGGAGTCCATCTTTCATCTCTTTCCCTTTTCATCTCCAAAAAGTAGTAGGAAAAAAGGAAATCCAAATGCGGTGTTTGATTTCATTTTTCCCTGTTTTTGAAAGGGGCTTTTCTCACCTATTGGCTCTTGTTTGGGCTTTGAAGAATGACAGCGTGTGTAACTGCCAGTGGGCCTTACAGGGGCTGTGGGAGCGCTGGATGGGGACTAACACTGGATGGGGATTAAAAACAAATCCTCCTTTGACCATTTGGCCTGATCAAGCTTCATGGTGCTGTGCCAGGGCACAAACTGTGCGGGGCAGATTTACAGCCCCCAATGCAGGGCAATTTTCAGGAGTTTCAGTTTGTGATATTCCTTAAAAAAAAAAATAAAAAAAAAAGAGCCTTTTGCCCCAGATGTTAAACTATTCCTGTATACTCCTCCTGTTTGAGGAAATAGTGTACAGTAGGGAAGAAAGTCTTTTTAGTCTCATTAAAAAGCAGTTTCTCAAAAGCTTTACTTTCTAGTTCCAGTCTAATATCCCATAGCTTTTGGTATTTGGGTGTGGGGTTTTTTTTGGGGGTGGGGTGTGGGAGGATTTGTTTTGCTTTGTTGTTGTTTTTTTTTTTTTTTCCCTGATGCAGGCATTGAGTTTATCCAGACTTGTCAATTGTGTTGCATTTTGTTTTTCTACTTTCCTCAGATTTTTCTCCTTTACTGTGGAAAAACTCACGGGTAGTTCCCTCTTTTCTATGACAGTTTGAAAATGACCCTGGAACAAATGACACGAATGATACTAAAGTGCTGTTGATCAGACGGCTTTGCCTGAGTCTTTGCATTGATGCGGCTGGGCACTGCTGGCTGTGATGGAAGCAAATCTACTGGCTAATGCTTCAAGGGCAATTTATTTTTTCCCCTTTTCCAGTCTTTTTTCTACTTTTGATTTTTACTCAGATTCTACTCAGGTATTTATTCTTTGTGGTGTTTTTTATTTTGGATTGCTGAGCAGTATTACTGACAATGCAGTGCCTGAAGAGATCGGCTTCATTTTTAAAGCACTTTCGTTAATGGTTGACTATATATTTGCAAAATCAGCATTTTGCAGAGCATAAAATATTTGTTTATTTATTTGCTTTATCAACCAGGACAACAGGCTAAGCACACTGCCAGCTTTAAACCAGAGCCAGTGGAATGCATAGATGGAGAAAACCTATTGTGTGCCCGTGGTTCAGGGTGGGTGTTCCCCCAGTATAGATGTGTGTAAGCAGAAGTCATGTTTGCATATGTTTGCTTTGAACTTTGTTTCAAATTCTACTTCTGTTTAAGGCCCTTCTCTCTAACTCTGCGGTGTTTCGCTCCTAATTAGGTGGGTGGAAGAACCAGGAGGTGAACTACTGCTTACTAACTGGGTAGTATTGTAAGCTCTTAAATTTTGTATGATCTGTTTGGTTTTTCAAATCCCGTCTAGAAGAGATATTCAGCAGGTATATTGTAACTAGACTCTGTTGCAAAAGGTTACAGTCTGGAGAGGAATGTCCACCTCTGTACTTTAAATCTCTTTCCATCAGAAGTTTCCTTTGTTGCCAAAGAAATAGAGCAGTGATTATGTTATAGGGCTGACAGTTTTGCTAACTATCCATACTCCCAGAACAAGGCTAACCTTGTTAAACTGTTGAGGCTGATGTAAAATTCAAGGACTCTTATTAAAGTGTTTGATATGGGACTAAAATATAAATCTATGCCCCCATTCCCTTACGCAAGAGGATAGGGAAAGAACCTCCTATTTTATGGATTTTGGTAATTGTAGCACATAATTAGGCTCTTTCTCTCCCCCCTGGTGATGAGAGCTCCACAGACTCTCTAATCTGGGCTGCCTTTGCTGAGGATTAAGTGCGTTGGGGTTCTCCCTGCTGCATTTCCTTTTCCCTTGCTGCTACTTTTTACTGCTCCTTCAGTCTTGTAGGTCTTCACTGGGAGGAGGAGGAGGAGCTGTTACCTGTGCCCCATGCATAACTGTCTTGTTCATACTTTATCTCTTCATAGTGAGAGGTCTTATTTTCATCCCTCTCTTTTTCCTTTGGTCTATGTACTTGGGAAATTAGATGCAGAGATTATGGTTACTTGCTGTCACAGTTGCTGATGCTTGCTTAAGGACATTGGACTTGCAGTTTTACTGCGTGCTCTGGGAATGAGGAGGAAGCAAACGGGTGTCTGGGCCCATGGTGAAGTGATGTTGACTCAAGTATTGCTCACTTTTCCTCCCTCTTCTAATTCAGAACATCAGTGTAAGACTCAGGAGTGAGCAATCTTCCGTGAGACCATGATGTTGTGTCACCATCCTCTTCTCCCAGCTGTTTCTGAGAAAGAGAAAGGAAGTGATGTTTTTCCTTACTTTTGAAGTTGGCAAACTTGGTGATGGCTATTTTATTGAATAAAGAAGAAACCCAAGTGGAGGCAGTCTGAATTCTAGTTTTTTCCTGCTATGCTTGTTCTTGGTGCATGTTTAGGCAGGTGGTCCTTAATGATATCAAATACCAAGAGCCTTTGAGATCAATGGAAAACATTAAAATGTATTAAACTGTCTCAACAGAGCACGTTATCTGTGGCTGTATGAGGCAAGAGGGATCCTTTCTTTCAGTATAAATGATGCCAAGATGCACCACAAAGCTGCTTTTGAAACTATCAGCAACTGCAATGTCTTGCTGTGTAGTGCATTTCTGATTTAGAAACTTGAGCCTGAATGATACACTAGTAGTATGAGCAAGAATTATTTTGCCTGACTTTGTCATCTTAAAATATTCAGGTCTAGTCAAAGGTAGTTACAGAGGTGAGAACATTGCTCAGATGGAATAAATATGAGCAGCTCCTGGCAGGCTCAGTGAATTTCCTTATGAGAGAGACTTCCCTTCTCTGTCTCCATTCATATTTGTTAAGTATTTTAAATCAAATGTCTGAAATGTTTACTTTTACATGTATGATAGGATTCTCTCCTTTAACTTGAGGATAGTTGTTATTAATAACCTTGTTATTATCCTTGTAATCATTTTGTGGTAAGGAGTGGATACTGACTTCTTGGTTTAGATGACCAAGATATCAAAGATGACCAAATAGTGGGGCTAAAATATGCAGAATGTATCAAGTCAACCTTTGTTCTAAAAAGTATTCCTTTGCCTGTAGTACTTCATTAGAAGACTATCATGTAGAAAGATGATAAGGTAGTCTTTTTAACCAGGATTACTAGAAAACATATCATTACAATATCAGTGGCACATCTTTTATCCTCCTCCTCTTCCCCTGTTTTTCATGCTTAAAAAACAAAACAAAAAAACCCCCAACAAAACAATCAAATGCACCCCAACCAAGTGCTATTAGCTCTGAGCTACAGTTTCAGCTGATGTAAGTTAATATATAGGTAGTAAACAGAATTAGGCTGACTCACAGCAAAGAAAGATGTTCCTTATTTTAGCTTTCAGATGCAGGAAGAAGGCAGACTGATTTCTAAAACCAGCTACAATTACGACAAATTAGAGAAATCAAAATATTCTGTAGAAACATGGGGAATTCATGGGGTTTTCTTGTCCTAGGCCTGCAGGAAGAGATTGACATGATGCAAGTGATGTGGTTAAATTAGGTCATGGCATGAGCTTCGGTGGGGATTGCTAGTAAATAATTTGAGCAGTGGAGGAGAGCTTCCTTCCTTAATTGTTTCCACCTGGTAGCAGACTATTGTCAGACCATGGACCTCTCTGCCCCTTTGAGCAGTGCTTTGAATGAGAAATATACAGTGCCTTGCAAGTAAGTAGTGTTTGGATAATAGCTAATTCTGTCTGGCTTCGTTTTTCAAAGCTGTTTGGAAATGCGATAGAGCAGCATTCTCTGTTAGGAATACATGCTTTCCCACTGTGGTCTTACTTGGGTTTTTGTGTTAACTGCTTCTGCTACTGCAAGATAGATAGTTTAAAAAGATGGTTTAAAAGATGAATATAAAAATATAAATAAAAAATTAATATAAATAAGAATGAATAATAAGTATATTATAATTATAATTAAAACAATAAATATTATAACAGAAATAGAAAAATATAATAGTAAAATATAATATATTATAAATATAATTATAATAATACTAAATAATAAAAATAAAAATATGAAAATCTGAAGTGTTATATCAACCTTTTAAAGCACTGTGACTTCTTTGTTTTAGAAAAATGCACTCAAAAGTTGTTTAGGAGTGCACTGCCTTAATAGAAGACAAATAGAGTCCCATCTTACACTCTTATTTTAGTTACTAGGAAGGAGATGAATACATTAATTTTATGCATTTGCCTTGCTTAACACAAAAAAAGAGGGAGGAGAGGGCATGCATGTGAAGTGATATCATCACCCTATCTTGAGAAAAATCATAATGAATTCTAATGCTAGCACTCACTCTTTGGAAATCAGCTCTTCTCATCTAATGCAGTTGTGGAATCGCTCAGAAATTCAGTCCAGTTTTAGTAGCTGAAGGCTAGAATATGAAAGTCCCCCCTTTTGTAATCTATGCCTTTTTAAAAGTGTACTTGATTTCTGCCTTCAAAGAATGGAGGTCTTGGAAGGAGTGAAATGGGATAAGCTTTCATCAGGAATCAACTGAAATGTGGTGTTTCAAGGCAAGTATATAGTGCATAGGATTACTGCAGACTGCCGATTTACACCTATTTCACAGTCTCATTTAATATCTCTGAAATGATGGTACTGTAGCCTAATTAATTGTTTGTTGTATTTGTTGATGGGCTTGGGAATCAAATATTAAAAATTAAATTACAGTGATTAAAAACATACCAGCAACGAGACTTTCAGCTCTCTAGACATGTTAATAAAAGCAATCACATTGGTTACTGACAGCCTGTTGCTTGAGTTGGACAGCTTTGTCACCACTGAACATGCGTATTTTGCTTGTACACCTACTGTCCCTGACATGGAGGAGGCAGAAGAACGTGTACTGCTGGGGAAGCAGGATCCGCCTGGGCTCCCCTGCCTTCCAGGGGCTGCATGGTATTAGTCGTGGAATATTAAGCAGGGGTGAATCTGCCTCAGTATGTTGGAATGAAATTGCATATTTCATTAGAGCTTAATTTGGTTTTCATGGGGAAATACCAGAGGCTTCAGCAATTATCATACTTGTAAGATTGGGAGAAAGATGCTTGGATGACATCTAGTAAACAAGACTTGTCAGTGCTTATTTAGTAATAATTCCGTTGTGAATTATTTTGAACTGAATTTGCATGATTGTAGCGGACCCAGAAAACCTTTTGCAATGATTACCCAGTGATACCACTATAAAATCAGCTGGAGCTAATGGGTATGTATCTTCCATACCCTTTTTCAGGGCTTTTTCTGGCCTCTTCAGACCCTTCCTCTGCCTCCCTGGGTGTATTCTGAGACAACCTGGGGGTGCCCCAGAAGAAGGTACATGAAGGATTGATCAGTGGGTAGGAAGGAGGAGGGATGCCAGCCTTTTGACATAAAGATTTCACTCTGCATTTTTTTTTAAATCAGCATGGTTTAAGGACCTAAGTCTTTCAAGGTGCATAAATCCCTTGTATTGAAGCCTGGATTGAAAATACTCTATACATCTCAGGTTCATAATTTAATCTAGGAACTCAGTTGAGCCTGTGTAACTTGCATGCTATATTTTGAAATACTTGCCAGATTAAAAAAAAAAAAGGAAATTAGAGAGTAAGTAGTGCCAAGTAAACTTTGAAGTTGCAGCAAATTTCTCATTATTTCAAGTAGTGGAGTAGGAAGTGAGCTTGAGCTATAATGAAAAAAAGAATTTGTGTCTTACAGTTAATATTGTTGGGAAAGTTATGGATCTGTAAATGACAGAGTTCAAGACTGACAGAAGAAAATACCTTAAATTGGAAAAGGCAGTTCAGGCTTTTTTGGTGGGAGGGAAGTAAGGGAAAATGTGTTCTAGGAGCTCTGTGGGACAATGTAATTTCTGTTTTGAGCTTATGAAAGTGGTTAACAGCTGTTTATTGCCCTTAACACTTTGTTTTTAATTGACAAGGTTCTCATCTTGTGCCATTTTAATCTTGTGCTTCTATCTCATTGGCCTTGGCTTTCTCTGTACAGTGTAAGAAGCCTGGCAGATCTCTTCCTCCACGGCGGCAGAAATCAAATCGCATTGGAACAATCAGACATTGTGAAGTGGGTTGTTATTGAAGTCTCTCTGCCTGAGACACAGCTGTTTCTCAACCATATGTTATCACAACAGCTACAAGCCTCAGTAATGCTGCATGGGAAAGAAAGAATTATCACCGAATTACTATTTGAAAGAGGAATAAAATGCAGGTGAGCACCCATCTTTGAAGAAGCTGAAGTACACCCTCACTTGCACTTACTGCCTTTTGGGTGTATTCATTTTTTTCATTCTGCAACATATATGGCTTGAGGAAAAAACTATTAAATATGCAAAGATGGTTTTACTGGACTAGATAGTCTGCTCTGGGCAGATGCAATTCCAGTATGCTGTTTGCGTGTGTTTGTGCTTGTGCATATATCAGACTGACTTCAGAAGTAGAATGTAGTTCTTAGTCCACAGCTACTATCATAATCACTTGATTTGATACTTGGTATCAAAAGCTGGAAGTAGCTTTGACAGTATGCTTGTAATGTCAGTATGCTTGTTAACTAAAACACTCCTAGTGACATTTTTTTTGAACAATTCAGATTAAATAATTTTGAAAGATACCATTGCTATTTGAAAGGTGTGCTGGCTAAGCTAAATGATAAGGAAAACATTAAAAATGCTTTGGAAACAGACTTTTGAGCACTATCTAAAATGTTTCATTTTAAGCGATGATAACACTTCACCTGCAGTATATCAGTTTCCTGAAATTCAATAGCCTTTGGTTTGATCCCTCCATGAACATCTTAGCAGCAGAGCAATCTTTTCAAATACATTGCTGTGCTGTGCATGCATTTCTGTATTGTGATACTATTGCCTCCAGTAATTTTTCTAAAGCCATACTTCCATATCTAATATTCTTGGTTAGTAATTTAACCAATCTCCTCTATAAATGTGATCTTTTTGTTTCCACTTGATTGCTGTTGTGTGTAGCTGTGCAGTTGCATGGCCTACTTAATTTTATGGTTTATGGACAACCTCTCTTCAAAGGACTTGCGAATCCCTTTACCCATTAGATAACATCTATTTTGCCATTACTCTCACATAATTGTATATGATAACATAAAACTACGACTCCTAAAGCAATTTGATTATTCATTCAGGTAAGAAGTGTTACCATAAATCCTTGTTGACAGTGGAATGGAAACAGAGTTGTTTTAGCAGCTGAGGTGGATGTACAACTGATCCAGCGTTCTCTGAGTGTGCTACGAAATGGTTTCCTATAAAGGGATTCTTATAGGGTATGGCCATATGGTCTTTGCTCTTTTTTTCTGGAAATGGTTTCTTGGAAATGGTTTCTTGTAAAAATGATGGCCTTGTATCTCTTACTAGGTGAAAGCATCATTTTCTTCTCCTGGTGAGCAAAGATGTAATGAGGAAATGGGTTTTGTGGTGAGGCCTCTGCCTTTATGCTGGGGGAAGGCAGGGTGAGGATGTGGGCAGCAGAAGAGATGGGGATGGGCAAAGTGGTTTCAGTATTCGTGTTCTGTAGTGAAGGAAAAGAAAGGTTACAGTGTATAGGGTGAGGAATGTACTTGACCTTAGCGCTCGTGTTGTTAGTGATGTTGATGTTTCTGATGTAAGCATCTTTCTCTTGAACCTTTAAGCTTCACAGTTGGTGGGAAGGGGAGGAAGCTGCATGTGGCTGCTTAATTAATTAGCCGAGAATGTAATTGTGACTTGTATCCTTGATTTATCGTTGAGCAGTAATAGCGAATGACAGCCTGAAGAATGCTCTTATAAACATAGTCTGCCTCAAACTTTGCGGCTGGGCTTCAGCTTGTCTTTAGCATCTGTGTTATGTGTGTTGGGTGGATGCCCAGGTTGTTAGAAATGTTGGTGACTCTGCTCTCTGCATCTTCATCACAGCAATAGGAAAACAATCTGGAGATCAGGAGGCCAACCTAGCTTTCTGGCTTCTCCTCCTGCCCTGCCTTTGCTTTTGGTGACTGAAGGCATCCTTGATTACAGTTGTAATCTGTGCTTGCTGCTGTCACAAGAGGTGTCCTTGGGTTGCAGGGAAGGTAACAACCTGTTTCCTACTTGCTGCCTCCTGGAGATGAGGTGGAACAGAAGAGAATTAATCGAGAGATGAAAAGCACTTTTTAAAATAAAGTGAGTAGATAAAACTCCCGAAAGAATGAAACTATTTGCAGGACATGATGGAAGTTTCAAAATTTGCATAATTACATTAACATGTGTAAATCAAACACATTTCTTGCCTCACAGTGAGAGAGGCTGGTTTTAAATATTCTATGAAATTTTTGTTTGATAGTGAAAGATTTTTTTTAGAGCATGTAATTTAGTTGGATTCATGGATAAACAAGTTAAAAGCGATTTCCATCTGTGTTTCTTGTTTGACATAAATCCTCAATTTTCTATGCTCTCTTGAGTGCTCTTAGCACTTTAGAGGCAAAACCTTTATTTTAGCTGACATCAGAACTGCTTTCTCAGTGAAAGCAGTTTCTACTATAAAATAATCATTCCTCCTTCAGTAAGGATAGTGCTTAATTGAAAATCCTGGCTGTAAATACTAATTCATCCTTCCAGGTGACCTCCAGGTATGCTTCTAATCTTATCGGTGTGGAATAGTGCTTAAAGACCAAAGAGAATGTTTCTGCAGGGACCATGTTCCCAGTTTAGTTACCTGAAAATAATTTAATCTGTATCACTTAAGACTCAGTGTCCCTTGATAGATGATTTTCTTTCAGTTTTTTTTTTTTTTCTTTTGTGAGACTGTTAATTGGTGTATTCATGCTTTGTGGAATGCTCAGCGTAGATCTGTTGTGTGTTGTTTTTTTTTTTTTATAGGCTTCTGCTATTTTGACAGTTTTGTCGCCACCAGTAATGTAAGATTGATTTGAAATCGCATCTGTGCTATGCCAGTGGGTAGTGCATCCAGTCTGAACCTGAGGAGATAATCCATTTTTATTCTGAACTCAAGGAAAATATGTTCTTTTCTGAAAGGCCTGATCTCCTAGATTGTTAATTACCTTTAAAATATCTTGCAGAGCTGCATGAACACAGCTTAATAATTATGCAGATTTAATCAGGAAAAAATGTGTTAACCTCCTTGATACAGGAAGCTTTGCATAGCAAAAAGATTTATATCTCGCTGTCCATCAAGCTGGACTTCCGTGGATTGTTCTGAGCTGCAAGCACAGGGATCAGCTTTGGAAATGGATAGTTTCACAGCTGCTTCAAAGGTAGCTTGCAAATGAAGTCGTAAGTTTTAGTTAAGGGAGGCACATCAAAGGTTGAGGTGCTTAAAGGAATCTTGGAATTGCTAAACTCTGTTTGGGAATAAGTCCTTGCAAGCGATTAAAAAGGTAACCCTTATCAGCGTTTTGCACTGATAGGCAAGCCAAATCCTTCCTTGCCAGTGTATCACATTGCCACTGTTCAATGTGGAAGTATCAGAAAGTGCCTTGCTAGGAATTAGTTGGTATGGTGTAGGGTCTCAGTCATCCTTTGGAAATTATTCTTACTAAGTACAAGAATGTTCTTGGTGAGGAGAAATAACATGCTATCAGGAAATAACTGAAGAAAAGTGTATAGTGTACCATATACAAATTGTAGGGGGAGGCAAATTCTTGGCAAGAAATTAAGGAATGTTTCCATGTGAGACTGTAAAGGTCCAAACACTTTCTTTCCTTTTTTTTTTTTTCCCCTCCAAGAGGGAAAAGAAACACTTGCTTCTCAAAAATTATTAAATGCTTTCTCCCGTTTTGTATGGTAATGACTGTTTCTGTTGACTGTCAACTGGTGAATGTAAGATCTCGCCTCTTGTGGATACGGTACTTAAGATACTGTGTACTCTACATGTTAGTCACAGTTAAAAGTTCCTATCAAGGAAGCCAGCAAACGAGGAGATAAGGCTGTGCTTTAAAAACGTACAAAAATGATTGTAGACTCATTTATCTGACTGCTCTGGTAACACACCGCATTAAAGTGCATAATGAATAACTGCATCACGGTTCATGTAGGGTTTAGCATTCTTAGGTTAGGCTTTTATCAAAGGCATTAAAAGAATGAATAGCTATCATATGTATAAATCATATGGATAAGCAGAATGTAAAGCAGAAGTGAAGTATGTTGCACCCCTTAGTGGCTATTCACAAAGGATAACAGCGTACTTCCTCTGGAGGATTATATAGCTACCACTTCACTTTGCATAGATCCTGTGCTGAATCTTCAAGCTTCAAATCCTATTTGTTTATTTATGACATCTTATTTATTGTCCAAGTTTGGAATTATTAAGTGGGAATAATGTGGAGTTTTCTCTCATAATAACCAGTGCATAAAGATATTTAGGAAAAGTAGAATACAGTGCTGTCTCTGTACTGAAATTTTTTGTTTGTTTGTTTTTAATGGTTCCCCCCCTGCCCCCTCTCCTTTTTTTCTTCTAATTTTGTATTGGGTGAGAAAAGAACTGAATAACCTGTCTGGTGTATACCTGGAACACAACTAATTAAGATACTATGATAGAGTTTGGAAATAAGAGAAAGAATGTTAAAGGCATGTATGAATGGTTAACTGGTCTTCCAAGGCATGCTGAGAACAAAGAAGAGAAGTAGCTAGAGTAATGTATTTTAGTCTCCTTTGCTTTGGTTGAGGGAGCTATGACCTTTATTTTTGATTGGTGACCTTTCAGCTGTGCTTCACGTTTTGGTCATTGAGTTTAATCAAGATCTAGATTTTGATCTTGATTTCTGTTACTGTTCTGCTGCAACGTGCCACTCCTTGAATCTCTTGAATGAAGAAAGTTAACTGCAAGGACAGAGTGATTTATTTGTCAATGGTGTTCCTTACCATTGCTAGGTGGTCCCTACCGCTGTGTGTGAGTGCAGAAAATAGCTTGTATTTGTCTGCGAAGTCTGCAAGAGACTCTGCAAATCCGGTCTCAGAAGCAGGTGCCGTCTGCTAGCTGTTACACTGAACGTGTCTTCAGGAGGAGTACCCGAAAATTAGTCTGCTTGGAAAGGTGCTGGGCTGTTTGATTCTGAGTCTTCACTTTAGAATTTACTTAGTTTCTTTTTTCCTTTGACTGATGTGAAATAGTCCAAACTAGTATTAGCTCTGAAGCAGGCTGTGAAGTCCTTCTGTTTTCCCAGGCTTTAGGAAGAGATGGTTGTGTTGACTCTACTCTCCTTAACCTCTGTTCTCATCTATGGTCAGTGTATTCTGTGGATTTCTGGCAAGCAGTGCGCCTTATGGAAGAGAATTTATTTAGCCAGTAACCTTTTTTAGGAAACACTGAGCCTCTAGCTATGTATAAGTGTATATCCCTGTATTTTATCTTGCCTGGAGCAATGTCTGTCTGAAATGTTCTGGGAAAAAAATCTTATTACTCACTGAATCTGTTTTTGATGATAACAGAAAGCAAATTATATTGACAAAACAAGAATGTAGGACTTTAAATTGTCAAATGCAATTAGAAAATTAATGGAGAGCAGTGGTATTCTCATGCGTTCTCCTTCTCCTCTGATGTTCAGATCTACGCATTAGGATGATATGAGGTTATGGGCTGTGTAAAGACTTAAGCCATTTCCTCTCGTACCATAATTTTTTCCTGTTCCAGTTAAACAAGTGAAATGCGGACTGATCAAGTCTCTAATACTCCTGCTGTAATTGGGTTCTGTATTTGAATTATTGCAAACTTGGCAAAGAGGCGTCTGTGACTGCGCTGATATTTTCATAATATGGAGGTGCTTACAATCTGATTAACGCGTGCTGCATTTTTCTTCTCTCCTGCTGGGAATAAAAGTCTGGGGCTAATAAAATGTTTCCTGACCTTGAATAGGAGGGTATGGTGTTTTCTTTCTTGATAAAGATGTAAGTATGAGTGCTGATTTTTGCTGATTTTGTTGCAATAAAATTTGAGAGGCATAGGTAATGATACAATTTGTGAGAAAATATGCATGATAAATTTGCCCCAGCTATTCTTTTTCTCTGTAGAATTGTCAGCTATTTGTTGCAGTAATTGTCCATGAAGGAGTAAGTTTAAAAAAAAAAAAGTTTTTTTCCTTTCTACAATATGTAGCTAAGAAAATAAAATCACTTTAGTTTAAAGGAATCTCCTATTCAAAATTTGTACTTAAACCAGTGAATTAAAAAATACTTAGGATAATTGCTATTGCTTTTTGTGTATATAACTGGTAATTCTACTTTGCCACTTCTTAACACAGGTAGTAAAGAAAAAACAGAAGGAAATTCAACATGCCTGGCTTTAAAAATTTGCTAAAAAAGTATCTAAAAAAAATTCTGAAAACTGCATTTCTCTTTTTTCCATTATGATTTCCCAAATACTTTTTAATATAGTGGCACTTCCAGCTCTTTCAGGCTGTTTTGAGTTAAAGTGCTTTCCTTTGGAGCTTGCAATGACAACATAATGAGGGTCTGCCTACAGCTGAGGTTGAATTAGTAAGTGTTGATTCACTTACAGAATCAGGAGAAATGCCCAGCTGAAAGCATTTGAGTTAGTGATTTTTAGCTTTTCATAACAATCAAAGGGCAGGGTGGGGAAAAAAAAAAGAATCATGGCGTGTTCTTCACTCCTGATTAAGCATCTCAGGTTCCTTAATAACAAAGGCTATCCTGGTGTAGCTAAGGTCCTCCTAAAGCAGCAGCCTTCTCAGCTGCAGGTGATAATGGATGGGGATGGATGGAGATGCAGATGCTACTCAAACTGGGGAGCTGTTTGCCAATCACTCTGTTCCCCCCCCATCACTGGCATCGACTTCTTTGAAGAGCTGGCTCCAGATTTTGCCAGGAATCCCATTTGGCCTCCAGTCAAATCTGATCAAATAAAGATGAGAGGAAAATCTACCAGCCATTCTCTTGTAAGTATTTGTGTTTAGTGGTTGGCACACCATATTTGCCAGGAAACCGTCTTTAAAGTGGTATTTGCAGTGAGTGCTTGATATCTTCTAGACTATAACCCAAGTCTTCTCCAGTGGTCCTTGAACTCCTGTGTGGAAGAGGGGGGATTGTCCGTGTCTCGTAAAACAAGAGGTTCTTCCCAGCCCTAAAGAAAGGGATTAGTGCCACAGTTGCTGCTTAAAAAAACCAAAAATAATAGCTAGCGCAGTCTTATGTCAATCTTAGAAGTGGTAGGGTGTTGATCGCTGAAAGTTAAGACTGAAAGGTATCTGGTTTTGTTCTGATGGGTAGGAGATGATGGCTTGTGGCCACCTTGGGTGATGTTTATGTTCTGTGGGTTAAGGAGGAGATGAGGGCTCCGGAAGGAGCCTTTTGTTCCCAGAGTCCTCTGGCTTTTAAGGTTATGGGGAGCACATCTACACCGGAGATGATAACTGAGCAGGAACAACTTTTTTGTTGTTACATTGTTTTTAGAGTTGGTGGAGGAAGAGAGGAGGGACACTAGTAAAAGCTGTTTTCCTCCTAGGGAGGATGTTTTTCCCCGTCTGAATGTGTGACTACAGCAGGAGGGAAATAGAGGCCATAGAGCTTGCATGAGCTGCTTTTCTCTGGAGAAAGAATGGATTTGTAGGTTACACTAATGTGCAACTATCAGCTGGGGCTGATATCTCCTAAAATGCTGTGATTCCACCCTGAGCACTCCTTATTCCCAGCTGTCAGCAGTTCAGTTGTCATCTTCTGTCTATAGGTAATGGTAACTAGCTTGGTTCTTCCTTTGGGGGTGGGTGGGAGATGCAGATGCGACTTCAGGAGTGTCCTGCTCATGTTTAAATAAAAGTTGAGATTCTGACAAGAGAGAGTAACATTTACCAAGAAGTTCAGGAAGATTTTGCTAAATGTCATCAGCCACCTGTGCCTGGGAAGTGGAGGGAGGGATTATGGAATTTGCCATGGATCATGTGAACATGCACTTCTGGCTGCTTTTGCGAGGGTGACGGTCAAAGGCTATTTCTGGGTACGTTTTGGGGGCTTCAAAGTGGTGGTGTTACTTGAGTCGGTAAGTGTTGCCCGTGCCCAACGGTTCTGAGGGTCAATCATGTGAAACAAGACTATTTAAATAAAATAAAATACATCTTATTTTGTATTGTACATTGTGCCTGGCCCACTCCTGCTCTAGGAGAGAAACCTTTGGTCATGGTCTTGCAGCTCGTTCCTGTAAGAAAACAGAAAAGCTGTGTCATGGTCTGACACAGTTGATCTGATTTTTAGCTTGCTATTGTAATAACAAAAAAAAAAGTGAATTTGTGTACTTAATACATCTTTGAAAACAATTTTATAATCACTACTCAGATGGTCATTTATGGCTCTGAAGTTCTAACATGTTGTGCATTGGAAAGCATTTTAATAGTTTGGCACTCCCTTGAATTAGCCACGTTCATTCTTGCTTTGTGCTTTTTAAAGGCAGTTTGCAGCAGGTCACTAGTTCTTCAAAATCAGGCCCTTACTCCGTGCTCACCTATTGCCTAACTTTCTACCAAGTCTTTGAAATAAACAAGTGTTGGGATGGAAGTCGCTCTCTGCAAATGTATTTATTGTAAAGTCTTCTGAAGTGATTAAGTGGTTTAAAACATTGTGTTGAGAAGAGGATTATTTTTCTCATAAAAAGTAGTAGCAGCAGCAGCCATTTTTTTCTTTGTAATGTGCTCAGAACAGTATCAAAGAATTTGATAATGTGTTTAAAAAACAAACATGCAGAAGAACAAAAATACAAAAGACAGCTTTGATGGGCTTTTTTGCCCCCTTTGCTCTCATACTAACAGGGAGAAACAGGGCTCTGGGCCTTATCTTGTAGGGATTTACACCTGATAGGAAACCAGAGTGCCTTTTGAGGGACAGAAGTACATTGTTGTCTTTGGAAGGGTTACTAAGCCTGGTAGCAGCATGCCTGTTTACAGGGGATAATTCCTCCAGGCTTTAGGCAAAGCAGCGTGGAGGATGTGAGAATAACTGGCCCTGGGAGACACCAGAGAAAGCTGGAGCCTGTCAGATAGGCTTCAGCGTCCCCCGGCAGCTGATCCACAGTGAAATCCAGCAGAAATAATGGTACTTTGTAACTCAGGCAACAAGAATTTAGGATCCGGTGTTGCTGCTTATTTCTTTCCTGAAGTGGTCTGTTGACATTTATGTGGTTTCTTTTGTGTGCAGATGTGACTCTCTGGGGCTATGGGGAAGGCTGGTAGTAAGATGTAAATGCGTACTGTTTGCTGGGTCTTTGGCTGTGACATCTTATGTGTTTCTTATTTAACCCTTTTGAACTCTTTTAATGGGAATTTTTCATGTGAAAGACGTTTTTGATTTCAGAAATTCAGCTACGCACTTGCATTGGCCTTATTAATGTTTGTGCAGTTGTAATGCCACGTGATTTTAACACTAATGGGATTCACAGCTCTGGGCTGCAGATTTTAGCCCTGCAGTACTACTCGGAAATAAAACTACTGAAAATTATTAGCAACATTATTTATGTATTCATTAAACATCAGGCCAGAGCCAAGATTCCCATCCTGTGGGCGAACACCCTGCTCCTCAGGCACTCCACTCGACAGCCCTCTCAGCTCTCTCCCTGCCTCTTCTTCCTCTCCTCTGACTCTGCATGTTTGGTAGGTTTTGGCAATAGTTTCAACAGGAAAGACTGTCCCCTGCTGACCCCTGGAAAGCCTGGTAGTTAGAGTGCTTTGCTGAAAGGTAAGAGATCCTGGTTTGGATTTGGGAAAAAAGGGTGGTTGGAGTCCACCTGGGAAAGGAGCACTGGCAGCACTGCATCCTCCCTCGCATCCTCCCTGGCCCGTCTCGGCCTCCATGTGCTGGGCAGCCGCTGCTGGTTCTCTGAAAGGGTTCATTTTTTTTTTTTTTTTATGGAGCAAGACACAATATTTTATTTAGCCCTCAAATTAGATCAACCAAAAGTGTGAAGGAGGAATCCAGTTTGTGCTGACCTATGGTAAAATTGGAGGTGGGAAAAAAAATAATATCTGTTTTTCATTTTCAGTATGGTTCTGCCATTGAACTTGAGGTATGATAGGGCCTCCATCCCATCCTTTCAGCCAGCTTGAACTCCTTTGAAATAATGGGCTTTTCAAGTTGTTGATCACAGTGGCGTACTTGCAATTCTCTCAGTCTTCTGACACCTTGAAGTCTCTTGTACAGAACGGAAACAAGAAACAGGTCAGGTAAATATTTTGAAATAAAATGCCTAACCTTAGCTTTGACCTTCCTTACACTAACAAAGACCTTTTACCGAGAAACCTGTTCAGGGTTGTGTGTGAGGTGATTCCACTTCCACACTGTATTTCACATAATCTTGTGTGTTTGCCTGATTTGGTTCCCCTGCTTCTTTCTCTTCGACTCTGAACAAGTCAAAGTGAGATTTCATTGATTTATCTGTAGAGGAAATCCTGTGCAGGTAACAAAATAGTCCCAGTAGGCATGACAACTAACGCTTAAAATACATTATTCATACAAAAATGACACTAATATGAAGAGTAATATTAATAATTAAAGTCTATCTGAAACACTGTTTTGAAATTGGTTTGAACCCACACTCAATTAAGAAAACTCTATGGTTTGATATACAGGTTTGAACTAGTAGCTATTCACAGTCTTCACAAATAGCTGTGCTATTATTTCCTTAAACGTTAAACCAAAAATCTCATCCTAACCTACATAGAGAGAAAAAGGCAGATGCTTCCGTAGCAACGCATGTCAAATTAAGTAGAGTATAAGGCTGGTTATGCTTTCGCAGCAACATCAGTTCAGAGCTGCATAAAAATGGGAGTGTGGGGGAGCAGCCAGAAATTTGTATATTTGAGATGGAAAAGGTCACCTTTCTGCATTTGAGCTTGTAAGGATGTGGAGTACATTGGAACATGAGATTGCTAGTTAGCTGGTGTTAGACTGATTTGCATGTTGAATTCTTCTGCTGTAAATTAAGATTATTTTGAGGGGTGGCAGGGTTGAATTTGCAGTTGTGTTAGTGAGGGAAACTTCTGGCTCAGCAGTTGCTTTTTAATGCCAAAATTTAGCCCACAGCAGCAAAAGCTTCTGTCATTCTGTAAGTCCCCAGATGCTATTTTCTGGAAGAAGGTAATATACAGATGCAAGAGGACTGGTCTTGGAGTACCAGCTGCAAAAGGTTGTATGTCAAAAAAAAAAAAGTTATGGATATCTAGCGTATAAAGAAAAGGGGAGGCAAGTATGCTGTTGCCTGCGTGTTCAGCTAAAAAATACTAAACTGAAGCTCTTTCAAAACCAAGGAGGACTGAGTAAAATCAGAATAAAAATATGTTTTCACATAAGTTCACCATGTAAGGCCAGAAAGGAATGATAGGATGTCCTATGATCTGAAGTATAGTACATAGTATTAACTTTCACTCTATTATCCCTTTTGTAAGACATTACATTACTCAATAAAAATATAATTTAGGTTTATAAAACACTGCTGTGTGAGTTCTTTGCTATTTTTTCAGTTTTTATTTTTAATCAAGTCTCACAATCTGTTCATCTGAGACTCCTAGAAAGCTGAAGACACATATATTCACTACCTCACCTAATGCATAATTTCTGCAGTTATGAACACTCCCACCCACCTCACTTTTCAGCTTTCTTCCTATAGAGTCTAAAAGAGGTAAGTGATTTCTTGAATGTTTTTCTGTTAAAATTTAGTCTTGAGGTTTTAGATGAGCTCTGCATCTGCAATAAGGGACATTGGTGGTTAGATAGGTGTCTTGACAGGCTGGGAAGTGCATTTAGGAGGTGGGTTGTACCTATGAAGGGCTCTCTCCCAGAATGAAGGGCCATTCTGTCCTCCAGAGGAAGGTTGAATTTTGTTCCAGGTTTTGGTCCAGAGAGAAGGACCAGCTTGTGCCACGGGAGAAGCTGAAGAACCAAATTGTCTTTCCTTTGCTTCTCTTGAAGTGCTTCCTCAGTGTTCACTTCAATCAGCTTTCTCAGGGGAGAGGGGGGAGCAGGGGAATTAGATTGCCTTATAAGCACAGCAAGTTTCTATTTAGTTGATGTTAGAGTTGCAGTATCTGTAGGACAAGTAATTAATTAACAGTAATAATTGAAGCCAAACAGTACAATTAGAGAGCAAGATTTCACAATCTGACTCTGTGGGGGAGAATTAGTACATCAGGTAATAAACCAATCACACACCACATCAGGTTATTAAAAGTCCTGATGATAATTGCTGTTTATTTATGGCCAAAAACATAAATCCAACTGTAAGTCTTGTTTCCATGGAAGAGTGTCAGACTCTAAAAGCAGTGCCTGTGTCTAGTTTTGTTGCCTGCACCTGTGCAATGTCTTGGTGTCCTTGGAGTTTTTGACTTCAGGCTATGTCCAAACTTCTCTGGTGATGCAAAATGCAGTAATCCTATTGAATCCTGAAAGAAATAGTATTTTATTTGCATTTACTATTATTTTTTTTCTTTTGTTACCATATAGCTGTAGAAGGGGAAGTTTAGCAGGCTTTGTCATTGCTGGTCTGAAGGCTGCTTCCAGGTCAACTATAGAGAATAATGTATGTGACCCTCCTGCCTGAGTCCCTGTCAGCTTCTGCTGCTGGAGGGCAGAGCAGTGAGTATGTGCCTGGGGGCATCTCCTCATGCCCCAGGCACTCAGGGCACATGGGCTCTGTGGACCTGCAGGATGTGTCCTGGATGTGTTGGAGCGTGTGGACACCTGGTGGGTGAGGCTGGTCAGGAGGCCTCTGGTCAGCTTCCTCACTAGTGTATTTCTTGGGAATAAGGATAAGAGGAGACTTTGAAGGACTGGGGAAGTGCATGTTATGTTGAAATACAGAAATTGTGGAGGAAATCAAAGGCAGGTGTTGTCAGTTGAACTGATTTCTAGCTTGTTTTCGTTGTGTTTTTTTTTTTTTAATTGGGTTTTAAGATCACTATATCTTTTCTGAAGATGAAGGGAATCTCTTAGTGATGAGGTTCAGCATTGCTGCATAAACAGGCACTGCAGTGAGTTTTTTTGTGTGTGGTTTTTTGAGTAAACTATGGTTTTCTGTCATTGCTGACTAACCTTCACTTCTAATCACACAGGAATAAGGGCACATCGAATACTATGCAATAGAATAGGGAAAATAAAATAGAAGAACTGCTGCTGAAGTTGTGGTATCTATGAAGGAGGGAGCTTCCTGTACTGTTTTACTATATAAGTTTGTGTAAAACTTTATTACAAGATAAGATTTTAGTTCATGACAATGTAGGTTGTCAAAGACACTCAGCTGTTATAGCTTCTCATCTCTCTATTATGAAACAAGAGTCTGTTAAAATCACTTGTGATTTTAGGCAAGAACTAGCATATCTCTTTTGCCTGGCTTTCAGCCAGAAGTAGCCAGAAGTGCTTAATATTTCATGTTTCATGAAAAAAAAATAGAGAAATACTGAATGAGAGAATACAGATCTTTCAAACGTGGAAGATATTTGCAACTGTCATGTTATTCCAGCATCTTACCCTTCCTAATGTCCAAAATCATTTACATCGAAAGGACAGAAATCTTATTTTTTGTACAATGAGCAATACCAAAAACTGCTAGAAATGTGTGTTGTCAGAAAGACATGGTAAAACTTTTTTGTTTGAGTTATTGAATAAATGTTGCTGCAGCACAACACTTAGATTTTACAACACTTAGATTTCACTGGTAATGCTTAGAAAATAAGTTTTATTGTGGATAAACATTTTTGTTGTGATGTGCTGAGATTTCAGAAAGTCACTGATGTGTTGCGTTGTCTCTATTAAACCCCAAGTTAGTCCACTGGTACATACTCATGTGATTTGCAGATGAGTAAACAGACTGCTTTATTATCTTGCCAGATACTAATTTTCTGTAAAACTGGCAGAAATGCTTTCTGACACTTGCTAAAAAGCATCTTTAAAGGATTTTTCCACTTCTTCTCATCTTTTTTCTCTCCTGGGATAGTACTCTGAATGATAATTTGGACTGCTCATTGATGGTGATAAATTCATAATTATTATAGTGAATCCCATCATCCCTAGTTCAACCATTGGCAAAACACCACTCTGCAACACCTAAGTGCTATCCTTGTGATCTCATGCAGTGCTATCCTGTTTCATTTAGTCTCATTGGGATTGAATTTTGAGTAAGCAGATGGCTTGGTCTTCTCTAAGAGTCCATAAGGAAATGCCTTGCCAGAAATATTCTGTCTCATGACATTAACTGTGCTGTGATCTGAGTGTTTGTAGGAGGAGTACACTCAGCCTTTTTGTGATGTTCATCTGGAGGGTTTCGTTGCACATCCTCAGACTCATAAATGGAGATGAGAATTCTGTTGACGGATGCTTTTTAGAGCAAAGCCAACAGGACGCTGGTTCTACGGATGCTGTTGCTCAGGCAGTCTCTGTGAAATCTTAGCTCTCCGTTTTCAGGATACGGATGTATCTAGTACAGCTAGTATGAACTGAGGAAAATAGTATAAAAAAGCAACTTGGATTAGCAACTTTTAAATTTTTTTAAAAGTATAATATATGCATCAACACAATTATTCTAAGGTGTTAGTTTTTATTGCCCAAATCATTACTTAATACAAAATACTCCATACAAAATCGGGAAATACTAACTGTCAAAAAGATTTCATTGTTTTTGACCAATAACAATTATGATATATTGGGTAGTGTTTAAGTGTATAACTATTTAGTATAAAATTTAACTTTATTATTTATTAAATATGGTAGTAGTTCTTGCAGTGTTTACTTAGGTACAGTCTTGAGTTTTACTTTGTTAGGAAACAGTGAATGACATGTCTAATTGCAAGATTTTTCCTAAACCTTTTTCAGATTCTCTTTTATCAGGCTACTTTTGGTTAAAGATTATTGTGTTGCACTGTCTTGGATATTATCGTATTGTGTTCTTGAGACAATGAAGGCCAATGGCAAACTGTTGCATAATAGCAAAAGTGCAGCCAGAAGGTCAAGGGATTTGATGGCTCCCCTCTACTCAGCGCCAGGGAGCTTGCATCTGGGGAGCTGCATCCAATTCGGGGCTTCCCAGTGCAAGAGAGGGATTTATGAAGAACAGCCCCAGCAGAGGAACGCTGAGATGCCTTGGGGACAAAGGTGTAAATGCAGGGGGAGGCTGAGGAAGCCGAGTTTTGCTCAGCTGGAAGATGAGAGGACTAAGAGGGTTCTGGTTGCTATCTTCAGCTATCTGAAGGAGGGCATTTAGAGGACATGGATATTCTTTGAGGTATGTGGTGAAAACAGAAGGTAACAATCATATGTTGTAGCAGGGAAAATCTCACTAGGTAAGAGGTAAAAACATATTCACAATGTGATTGGTTAAGCACTGGAAGAGGTTCCCAGGTTTCTCTGTTCTTGGAGCCTTTAATAACTGCACTGATCAAGGTATGGAGAAAACTGATATTTGAAATTAGCCCTGCTTGGTGCAGGGGCTTAGACAAGGTGATCTCCAAAGATGTCTTCCAACTTAAAGTACGTGATGTTTCTATTAATATCCATATGAATGATGGAATTTTAATTTTTTTTTTAAATTCAAGTTGTCTTGCATATTCTTAACTAAGAAAAATTACATTTATTAGAACTTTCCCTCTAAATTCTACTTACTAAAGGAGGTATTTATAGTGAAGGGACTAGACCTAATTGATTTTGCTTACCCATGAACCCCCGGATTTGTTCATGAAACTTGAAGAGATCACACTTTCATTTTACTGATGGACTGGAAAATAAGCTCTCCTGTTTCTACAACTCCCTGTAGGTTCATCAGTTTTGCATAAATTAGTAACTGAATGGAACTATTTGCATGAACCAGGGTAAAAAAAATAATATATATATATATAGCCTTGTTGTGTTCACAGAACATGCTATAGCTGTCAAAGCTGGTTTATCTCTTTAGTGAACTACACGTGCTTAGACAAACATATTACATGGGTTTTTTAAGAGGTCACTATAAAATTTGCACTCCTGTATCACCGTATAGGCAATGTTGTTCTTGAGACTGTTAGTACATTTTTGCACACATAAAAATTTATCTTAGTCTTCTCTCTTTGCCAGGCAGACATAGATAATGCCAGGTGCATTATCTATGTAGATAGAAAGTGTAAAGAATGACAAGGGTGAAGAGAACTCTTTAGAGGAAAAGGAACTTAAGTAGACAGAAATTTTGTTTTGAAAATTTCTAGTGTAGTCGGGCCTTTAAACTATTTAACTTGGGCTGTATTGCTGCATTTTATTATTATATTTTCCCTCTGTGTAGCTCTGCTTTGGGATTGAATGTTTGCTGAGATCCAGGGAAAGTTTTAAACAGGTGCCATGAGTGAAGCCGATTGAGCAAAGTTGTCCCTCAGCACATTTTATTTTTCAGTTGACTGTGAGCTAAGAGTAGGGAAACAAAGCTGGGAGGTGTCCTTGGGCAACATTTGTTCAGCAGTGTATCAGCTTTTAAAACTGATAGGGCTGATCAACACCTCAAATTAACCATTTGTAATTGGGATTGTTTTCATGTGTCCTGAATCTTACCTTCTCACAGCGATTACCTGACAGGACTAGAGAACATTAAGGAAGGAAATGAGACTTTTTTGGGAAGCCCAGGGCAAAGTGAGGGGTAGAATTGGAGGAAAAAAAATGCTCATGAATTATGTTAGTATTATCTCAATTCCCCAATTCTTTTCTCTCTTGTCTCTTACCTGGCAACCCTCGTGGTCTCTCTGGCTGTCCCAAACCAGGGCTTATGTCCTTTCATTCCCATCTTCCAGTTTCTTCCTACTTCTCCTGGGTTTGAATCGCTCTGTCTCTCGGAATTGCCAATCAGAGGCTGTATGTGTACCTCAAATTATATACTATGGCTTAAAAATCCTTTCCTCATCACATGCAATTTCTGTGCGTGGTGGAAATTAGGAGGCATGTGCAGGGAGAAATAGTTCCTCAGAAACCAGTATTCATTGGTTTCTGTTTCTTCCTTACTCTTGTGAGCTTCAGGTACTGAAAGTGGGGAGCACCGTTGCAAACAGCACTCCTTGGTGTCGTGGTTTCTTACATGGGCTGTGAGATGGGTCTTTAAAAGCATCAGTGTGTACCTAGAAATGTGATGATAGAATCTCTTCTTTCTGTCTTTATGTGAATAGAGAGTGCTGGGCAATATTTAAAGCCCCACCTCATTTCTTTCATGGCATTAGTCTGACTATAGCCATGTGTACTCTTCAGCTACTGCACTTTTTTTGGAGGAAAAAGACAAAACCAAAAGAAACCCCCCAAACCATCAAAACAAATCCACAAGCAAACACTTGTCCCCACCGTCTGTTGGGAAAGGTGTATAGGAAGGGGGTTTGGGTATGTGTTGATGTGTGTGGTCACGCTGCTCCCAGCTATGCACATGGATTGTGGACTGCCCAAGCAGCATGTTTTGCCCTCAGGTCCTGCTCAATGATTTGTTCAATGCTGTCAGCCATAAATGCTCTTTACTGTTAAAAGGTAAAGCTTAACTGTGGATGAAACATCTTAAGGAGTGGACAGGTCACCTGCTTCACCCAGCACTGCTTTTAGCAAGATCGTACATAGTGGCTTTTTGTGTCTCAGACAATCTGTCCTTTCTATTTCCTCTTAATATAATTAGGAATGCAGCTCTGTTTTATCTGCTTTGGAAATCTATTCATGGTACTATTTTTTTTTTTCTTGTGGAGAGAAATAAACTGTATTTCCAGGGAGAGATCAGACCACAAGCTTAGAAGCAATGCAATTTAGGTTATAAAGCATATAACCGATTTAATGCATTAGTAATAGCAGTATTTTTCCGGTATATAGCTTCACAACAAAATGAGAGTCATCACAACTACGATTACGTATTTCAGATGCTTCGATATACGTCTTTCATGAATAAAATCAAGCAGATGCTATTCGGTAGCAAGAAATGGGTTAGAGAGAAACAGGGTATTGGCCTTTGCAGGTGTCCACGGGCTATGAAGTTAAATTCACAGGCTTCAGAGGTCAGCAGTGGTGGCAGTCACAGCTTTGGTGCTGTTGAGATTTGTTTCCAGCTCCACCGTCAGTCTGTGTGCAGTGGTTATGGGGGTGGGGGGTAACGTTGTAGCTGAAGGTCAACTGAGAAAGATGTAATTTGCTGGAAATGTTAGCTTATTCAAAAAGCATTTTTATCCCATAATGGCTAAAATGATGGAAGCAGGTGCAGAGTGGTGGTTTTGAGATGATTTGTATTGATCATCTTTGCTGGTCTCTTATTTTATTGCCTAATAAATACTGCTGAGCTTTTTGTCCTTAGCTGATGATTATATATAAGGTTTGTCAATAGCTTTCATTATCATTATTTTGAATTTGCATATTAACACACATACATATTGTAATTACCTTGCTCTTTATGGCTCTTTGCTCTAGGTACAAGGAAAGAGGAAATAATAAAAAAAAATAAATCTACATTTTTCATTTTGGTCTATAAGTCTGGACAATAGTCTTGATGCAGTAGCATATTATCATTAGAAAGGGCTATAGATAGCAGTTTCAGTTTCAGAAACTTAACATTTTTTTCTCTGTTGTAATGTGTGACCTTTTCATCTCTTTGATCCCTTAAGCTGAGGACTGCCTAACCTTGGATTAGTAGAAACAAGAAATGCTGTGCATCATCCAATGACATGTTTCTTCTGGCTACATCAAAGAAGGTTAGATAAGATCTGTTATAGGAAATCTTCTGCGTAGTCTACAGGAGAAAAGGTTGTAGCCAAGGATACTGTGACTTCCTTTTGCAAAGAAGAATTAAACTAAAATGGGCTGCCATGATGGTTTATCTTAAAAAGCTTAGGGAAACCTTGAACACATTTGAAATAATGTTGACAGTGCAAGAGCAAATCCTAAGTGAAACTTCCTTTCCTACATGCTGACATTGGAAATAGTAGTAAGAAGTAACTGAGTGTTGATACCACTTGTGGCTAATTTTAGATTATTGAGAAGCAGCTGTTCACTTTTTTGATACTGTGGTGTTCAAACTTCTCCTCAAGGAAAGCTGGAGAACAGTATTTTTTTTCTTCAATCTGAAACTGAAATAGTAGTAATGTTACTTTTCAGTATGTGTTGCTGTTTTTTAGCCCTAAAGCTAAATAGATTTCATTATATCCTCTAATATGAATGGATGGCAAACCTGGCTTCATTCCAGCCAAGTCTGCAAATTGGGAATAATGCTTTTGTGGTTTGGAGATGGTGCAAAACTGGCAAAATAAGTTCAAAGACATAGTCAGTGAGCCTTCTTTAACCATACATGGTGGTCCTCATCTTTAAATAAAATTACTTCCTCCTTGAAAACTTAAACATGATTACAATTTCTTCTGTAACCTTGGAGAACAGGAATGTGTAGGGATTGTGGAGAAACATTTGGGATGTGATGAATCCTATGCAGAGAAGGAGAAAGGCCAGTCATGTTTCATATTGAATTTCCAAGGTGCTTACAGTTGGTCGGAGTTATTGTGTGTAGGTACCGCATGGACAACAGCTGGCTTTGATGTCAGGCTGCATCTTATGTCCTCTGTTTGTAGCTCTTTACTCCTGCCCCCAGCACAGGGAGAAGTGACACCTGCATTGAGCAGGTGTCCCAAGGCTTCGTAGAGTGTGACAACCTGACCCCCAGTGAGATGCTTCTTCATTGGCATTTTGTATCAGTCATATTATTGGGTGCAACAAATCTATGGTGGTGTTGACATTTAATTGATGGCTTTTAAGAAACCTGTGCAAAAGTGTATTTTTTCAGCTATGCCATGTTGTGAATGACGCTTGCGGAGATGTTCGGTTGCCTCACTTAACAGGTAGGCTTGGTGGAATATGGAGGGGATACTGAGCTAATAAAGTACTTCATGTTGGCCAGCAGAATTGATAATTTTAAGTATTTTCCATTAAAACAGCTAAATGTGGTAGGTATTTTCTTTTTCTTATAAGAAAATGTTTACTGATTGTAATGAGTAATACTGAAATGACATTATGAATGTCAAACTTCCTGTGCGTGAAGTTGTTTGACAGCTGGCCTGGCCTGAATCAGCATTTTCCTTTAATCTCTCAAAGTGTATGAAAGGGATTCTGCTCCCATCCGCCCCCCTCCCATTCCCAATGAGTAAGTGTCTTATCAGAGAGCAGTCTTTGTATCTATTAGGAAGAAAAATAACTGGTGTGGGAAGGAAGTGAGTTTCCTATAGCTGCGGTAACTTGGGCCCTTAGGATATGAAGAGACCAAAATAGCTGTTAGACGAGAGAGGTATCCTTCAGGATTTAGTGATGAGAAAAAATTGCCTCAGAAAAATTCAACCACGCAGCCTAGAATTTTTGTAATAAACTTTTTCCAGAGGTAAGGTAGACAGGGTAACAGTTAAAGAATTCAGTTTGAAAGTGTTTTTGCAAAGCTCCTTGTGGAGGAAGTGAGGACGGACTGCTATTTTTGCTCTGGCATTTTAGCAAGTACAAATCTTTAGCTTTGGCATTTCTTATCTTGAAAATCTATTCTTAGTTTAAACCTAAATAACAAAACTCACATGCATGTGCTGAAGTATTGGTTGTATATGACAGCTAGCATGTAAAAGTGCCTACAGTAACAAAGGATTTAAAATAAATAAAATATTTCAGAATTGTTCTTGGCATTACAACTCCTGTTACCTCCAAGCAATACCTTTTAATCTCTTTTTCATTGTGGATGAAAATGCCCCTGATTCTTTGCAATTTATTTCTGAAGTGGAAGCTCTCACTAGCCAAACTGAGATCCAGATATCTGCCGTGTGAGATCAGAATTTGTAACTAAATGTTTCATGTATTTCAACAAACTTTGAGTTGTAAAGATGATGTGGTAATTCTTAAATTTTGGCCTTTCATAGAATTCAATGTCAAACTGTATTCTGAAGTTCCTGTAGAGTGCAGTGAAAACTATTTAATAAGTTTATGTAGAAGCTAATCACGTTATGAAGTATTTCTAATCACTTAAAACATTTGGTTTCTTGGTTGTAAACATAAATGGTATTCTTAATCTCCAAGTCTGATGACTGGGAAAAATAGATCAAAACGCAGTTAAGACTATCTACGTTTAAAGTATCTTTTTACTGATACTAGTTGAAATGGTGCAAATGGTTGCAAGTCAGTGAGTTTGAGGTTAGCGGTAGTTATTTAGAGCAAGTTTTTTTGCTGGTTGAGGAACTTAGAGCTGCTCAATGAATCTGTATTAAGTATTTCAATTTAGTACAGAATGGAATGAAAAATATTTTATTAAAATACATATACTAAGAAAGGAATTCAAGACATCTAATAGCAACAAATCTCTGACAGGAATTCTGTAAATAGAAAAGAGAAAGCAAAGACTTAAGAATGGGTTTCTTGGGTATTTGTGAGATTTAGACAAGTTTTGTCTAATGTCCTGAAAAATACCTTTGTTACTTCCTAGTTCATTAAGTTTGTGCGTCTGTGATGCTTCAGAAGATATGAACAGAACAAACTTTTGTTACAAAATCATTTTTATCAAAAAATTTCTGAGAATGAAAGTTTTTTCTTGTTCTGCTCCCTTTTCTTGGTATAAGTTCTCTCTGTAGCTCTGAAAGCCTTTCCTTCCACAAGTCAGCACGGAATCACTATTTGATCATTTCCTTTCTGAGCTTCTACTGTTTGTTTAAACAGATGAAAAAAAGAAAAATCAAATATAGCTCTTTGCAGCAGATGACTCCAGCCAGTATGTTTAGAGGGGGCTTAGCTGCTGGAGACCTTTTTTGTTCACTAGTGATTTGCCACAGAACAACTCTGCCTGAAGCGCTTGCGGTGCTTGCTGGATTTGGTGCCTGGCTTCCAAGTTTCTTTGTCCTCTACTCTTGTAACCTTAATATGAGTTCTGTGACAACCAAGAACCATAAAAACTGAATATGGTGCTGCTAATCGGGAGGGTATAGAGACACTTCGGGTGGATGAGACAGAATTGATCGAGCAATCAGTTTTAGAAGAGTGGTTAGGGTCTTTGGGTTTGTGAACATCTACTCTTATTACCTTCATAAAACGAAAGGAGTAGGACATAGGCTATGTATATTTGCAGTATTCTGTGGGTGTGATAATATATGTGGTCACTCCAAGACTAGGTGGAAATTCCTGGTTACCTTCTTGCGTGATGTTTTGTTAGTCTAATTAGAGCTGCCCCTTGACGCTTCTCATTGTGGAGTACACTTGCTCAGAGGTAGTTTAGGAGCTTTGCTATAAAGTGTGGTGTAGAAGTAGATGCCTTGGAAACTGTGTTGCTCTGAAGGGCAAGACTTAAAGAGGATGACAGGATAAAGCTTGGGAATCATGCTGTGCTGCTCTTAAATATGAAACTGGAGTCCGGGTACAGAAAAGTTCTTCATTGGCTCAGATGAAAACAAGCATAGGGATACATTTAATTCTTCTAAAAAATTCATTGTAGCAACTCCCTAACTCTTCTGTAATTTACTTCATTTTGGAGATTTACAAAGTGATAACAAACAGGACCAAAGGACAGTTATAAGTCATACTGATGGAATAGGTTGTTACCACTCAGTGTGCGGTTTGCTGACAGGGCTGGATAAGATGCCATTCAACTATTAAGCATAATTTTCAATATCAGCAGTGTTACTGAAGGCTCTTTGACCATTTTGCTGTCCTAAACAGTCTACCACATAATTTATATCTTAGTCTTTAGACACCAGCAGCATTGGAGAATAAAATAAAAATAGTGTACGGTTTCTGAGTAGCACTCTAAAAAATGAAGTTCTAAAATTAGTTCCCATTTTTAATTCTTAATTAAGAAAACGTGCTTAAATTTACCCCCTGATTTAGTTGTTTTTTTTTTATTTTTTTTTATTTTTTGCCCTATGACAATGAGCAAGTAGGTGCTGTAGGGTTTCCTTTTAACTTTGTGACTTGTTTGGATGGGTCAATGCATGGCTACTGGCTGCAGAAACTTGCCGAGTATCTTCAGAATGCTTCAGTTACAGATTTAATTTATTTATTTATTTATTTATTTTAGTTGATGGTAACTTTTAGTCCATAGCTGATTTATGCTGTGTGGTTCTGCTGTGGCAGGGAGACACTCTGATTCAATACAAACTGGCCAACGACTTCTCCAAAAGAGGAAGAAACAGAGCTGAGTAAAGCCTGTAGTCCAGAGCAGGTGAGCTTTACAAGCTCAGCTATTCAGTTTGCAATTGCAGTGAAATGACCTCTGCCATTTCTAGCCATTTTTTCTTGCTTGAAATGTTGGGACAGAATTGTGTTTACTACAGCAGTGTGTGGTACGTGACTGGTCTAGAGGGATTCTTCTGCTTTGCATACCAGTATGCAACCACAAACCATACGTTTTTAGCTGTTCAGTACATTTGGAAGTTGAGAAGCAATCGTTAGCCTCGAAAAATGAGACAGAGGTGGGGGGAAATGCCTCTGCAGTGGTCTGTTTCATCAGGGGTTTCTGCTTAGTAAGCATACATACCACGTTAAATAAGGATGTGGAAAAATACGAACCTATAAATCTCAGTGGCTCTCTGCCAGTCTGAATTGAGGAAGAGTTTTATCGTGACTCAGCTGTGGTGATTTGATCAGATATTAAGTGTTTGGGCAAGGCACATCAACCTGAAAATTTAATGCAAGTAGAAACATTAAGGCATCCTCTCTATAGTTGTGATAGATTGCTGATGCTTCGGAAGAAGGTAAAATCTGCCCCCCTCCCCATTAATCTAAATTAATTAATCTTCCTGGCCTGCTAATAAGAGGAATAGTGGAGCATGGAAGGTTGCCACCTTCCTTTAATGTCTTGGGTAGTAGTTTTCATTGCCTTTGCATTATGATTTGTTCCTTCTCTAATTCTCTTCCATCTTGTGTGGTAGCTGCTTGGGACTCATGTTGCTGTGTATGCCTGAAAATCCTCCTCTGTTACCATTATTAAACCTGTTAATCAGTCTGGGACAGATAAGATGTGCTTTTCTTTCCAGTGCAGCCTGGGAGAGGCAAAGAGGGGTTCTTGTAGCAAGAGAGACTTTTCAGAGGGCGTGCTCTGAATGTCTATTAATAAAGTTCCTTAGTCTTCTTGATGATCGGTGGAGTAGCTTGGTTTGTGTGGAAGAGGTAAAAATAGATGGGACTTTACCCATTTAAATGTTTTTGAATGTGATCTGTACTTCGTAAGTGCAGTAAGGCTTAGATATAAGATTCTATCCTTAAATTGGCTCAAATTTATTTTGTATGCTAATTTTATTCAGTACATGGCATGTGCTCCATTGTGCACATGAATCTGAAAAAAAAAAAAAGGCACTTGGATAAGCATCAGAGTATTTCCATAATTGAGATTTTAAAAAAATTATTTATAGACAGGGTTGTACCTCAAGGTCAGCTGTCAGATAAAGCACATGGTAAAAATGAAGCTTAAACAGGTGGTAGGGAAGTGGAAAGTTTGTCTTCATAGCACCAGGTTATTGTCTGCCTCATAGTGAATGAAAGTGCTGTTGTTGAATTGTGAGTGTTGCACCTCACTGTTCCTGGCCTAAGCTCTTCCTGGCACCTTAATTTTGCTGATTTGCTCGCAGCATGGACAGAAGGAAGAGTGGTTAGGTAGGCTGTTTTGGTGGTGGTTTTTTTTTTTTTTGATCTTTACCATCAGAATGTGGAGGCCTGGTATATGCATATGAAAATATGGTATATTTTCATTTTATCATATATAATATGATAAAATGAAATATAGATGGAATAAAATTAGAGGTCTCTCAGCCTTTTCCTATTACTGTACAAAATCGGAACATTTAACTTAATTTTTTTTCCTTTATTGAATGCTTACAGTATATGCTATTGGTTACCCAGGGCCAAGACTGAATAATCTTTGTACTTGTGTCAGAATATCTATTCTTGGCTTTTGTCTTCCAAGTCTTGCCTCTACGTAAAATGCAATGCCGTTGTGACTATCAGGCTGTGTCAACATGGTCACTGATATATGTCAAGATTTGTAAATGGCTGTCAGGTAAATCCAGGAAAAAAACATCTGAGTGGAATGACCACAGAAAACAAATTTTAAAGGTATTCAGTGTTGCCATCAGATATCTATAGCAAGCTAAGGCTAGTGCTTCTTGGTATTCTGTAGCCAAGGAATAAAATGAGCATTTGACCAAAAGCTGACACTGGAAAACAATAGCCTGTGTGAATGCTGGTCAGTACTACTCCTTAGGCTAGAGGTTTTAAAACAAGCTAAACTGTGAAAATAGTTCTTAAAAGGAATGGCAAGGAGAATGAAAGGTTGGAGAGATGAGCCTGACGTTCATTAAAGCAGTGAATACTTGGGTTCCTCAAATTACATTTAATGGATGTGAAAATCACAGCTTAATTAAAAAATTTCAAAAAACTGAAATCACACTCAAGAGCATCATACCTTGTGTACGTATCCAGGTGCTGATAGCTGTTGTCTCCTGAGTAATAAATTCGTAACTCTTCTGGAAGTGGTTCCTGGTTTTTAATGTGATTTCTAGAATTTGGGAAGGAATGTGTTTCTGCATCATCTCAATGGAAAGAGATGATGAAAGCTGGGGGATTGCTGGAGTTGGGTAGCTGGTGAAGAGCTGTGCAGGCTTTGGTTGAATCAGAGGTTCTGTGAGATAATAGCACAACAGACCATAAACATGACCATTTCCAGCTGTGCATTTTATAAATTAATCTTTTATACTGCCAGTTATTTAATCAGAATAAGTGGGCTTGGAAGAAATTTTTTATTGAAGACTAAAACATTTCTGAATAGAAGCATTGAGCTTCAGTGTATTGAAGCTTGGCAAGTTTTAGGCAATTTTGAAAATTTGCTTTACTAAAAAGCTACTGTTATGAATGCAGATCTTACTAAGCAGCTGCACTTTTTCAGTAAACATAATTTTTTATTTAATTAGGTAAGAAATGTATTGTATTTCAATACTTTTCAGTTAAAACCTCTTATAGATTATCAGAGTTTAAGTGCACAATTTATTGTTGTGTTGTGCGATGCTGTCATTGCTATCCTGACAATCAGTTCCTGTCTTACAGATGTTCCCATTTTCCCCTCTACTTGATTTGGTGTTTTAGTTTAAGATTTTTTTAATTGCGGGTGCAAACGTAAATTTTTGACTTTGTCTTCTGAATTTTAGGAATATATATTTTTATTTACCTCAGAATAATAAAAGATATTTTTATGCCAGAGGAGACATACAGTATTATAAAGAATTACCATTCCCATAAAACGTCAGTAATTTTTTTTTTCCATTTAGGTGATTACCCACTGAGGTAATTTTCTTCCCAAATAATGGACTTATCTGTAGAAACTGCACAAGATTTGCTGACTCAGTAATTCAGTAATTTCACTTTTTGTATGCTTAAGTAAGCAAGCTAACAGTTAATCTCAATGCTTTAAAAAAATCAAATGCCCTATCTCTGATTTCTGGAGGTCACAGAATCTGTTGAATTGTTTCCTAAAACATAGGTAACCATGATATGCTTCCTGATGGACTTGAAGGCTGCTCTTCCTCCAGATCAAGCTAGTAGACTTTGCTATGATTTCTGGTAGCAAGTTCCTGCAGTGATGTGGCTGTAGTATTTTTTTTTTTAATAATAAAAATAAAAGCAAATCATTGATTCTTACAGTGCTTAACGTCTTAAAAGCTTCTGATTTGCTATCATGTAATATATTCTAATAATTTGAACTAAGCAGAAGTCTAAGCTTTCTGTGGAATTCCTCTTGGTTTTGGGTGATTTGCACAAATAGCTCTGCTAAGTAATTACTTGAAAAATTTGTTTATGCTAATTCTTCCTAAAAATATTGAACTGAATATTAATTGGATTGTTTCACTTTGACACATGACTTGGATCATGTGCATTGAGCTTTTTTTGTGAGTTTAAGCAGGTTTTCTTTGTCTGCAACAGCTTGCTCACAGTTTGTGTGAATTGGTGTAGCTTTTGGAGACTGCAAGAATGTTTGCCTATAGGGTTTCAAATGAAATTAGTTTTCTACAGCTGTTGGCCTGCTGATGCCGAGAGTCCACAGATTAAACTGTTCCTTTCTGATACAAAGAAAGATCTGCAAGCAGGCTTTCAGCCCCCACACTGATTCCCCCTGCCCCCCGAAAAACCCCACCCTTGATAATGTCTATATTTGAGAATGAAAGAAAAAATTATTAAATGAATTTTATTCCACAAAAATATGATCTTCTCGAAGTTAAAAATATATTTAAAATTAAAAGTTGCTGTTGAATTTGTAGGTCTTGTTCCCATCAGCTGTCTATATTAAATCATGTAGCAGTTTTAGCTTTGTATTTAGGATGTGAAAAACTGTTGTGTGAAAACAGTATCAGCACTTATTACGCAAATGTCCAATAAGCAGATGCCGAACTTTTGAGTCTTAAAATCAGTTTGGTCAGCTTCTGGTGTGTTTGTTTTGTAAACAGGCTCTCAAGAGGACTTTTGGATCCTGGAGAAAAAGGTTGGGGAATAATTCCGCTTTCCTGCAGGCACCACTGGAGCATCCATGTGCAGGTGTCTTACGCGTGTGGTTTATGCACAACCTTTAGAAACCTTCCATGCCTTTATGCTCCTCTTTTTCAAACTGTGTGTGTGCAAATTAGGGCAGAATAATTAAAATGCATGTACACACGCATGAGTGCATATACGTTCAGTGTCCCCTATATGTACATTTGCAAAGACTTTTTAGAACTAAAACCTATGTAGTATTTGATGCAATTGTAATTTATTGCTGTATCAGGGTTACAGAGCTGCCTTATTAGCAGCTATGTGCTAAGCGAAGACAAGTGATGCTAAATTTATGTATTGCAAAAGGAGACTCAAGTTGTCCAATTTCTAATTCCTGCTTCTTTTTCTCTTTCTATGGATTGTTTTAATACTCTTCATTTAGCAAGTGGGGAAAGCAGCATTATTTAATACAGCTCACCCGCACTAATGAAGTTGGCAACCAACAAATTTGCATGCTATAATGAGGTACTTGTGTACAGTAGGCTTTAAAAGAAGAATATATAATGAATTGTAATGGAAAAAAAGGTGTGGTGGGAACAGATAATATAGTGAGTGTGCAGTCTGTAAAGACTGCAGAATGTTTTCCCGCTGAGGACAGTACATTTTTTTCAAAAATTTTAAATTTGTTTTTTTGTAATCTTATTCAGACAGACGGAAGAGTTCTCTTTTCTTTGCTCCTTGTCATGTGATTTAATACTAATCTGTATTGTGTTATACTTTATTACAAAAGATTAAACTCTTGAGCAATTCCAAGAAACAGGTTAAATGCCTATTGACTTAATGAATGACATTAAATATCAGAAAAAATGGGTTAAACTTTGAGTTTGCTTCAGGGAAAAAAAATCTTGCGGCATTCAGAGTTGATGTTAAAGTATTATAAACAGAGGGAGCAGGTAAGTTCCAGAGGAAGATTGCTGCACCGGAGGTAGCTCATTCCAGGTTGCCATAATGACCTGGAGTGCATCACAACTGCTATTCATTATAAATCTGAACAATTATGTTATGATAATAGGATGAAACGAAGAGTGATGTCATCGTGATGATATTGTCTGGGAGGAGCTCAGTAGAGCTTGTTAGAAAGTAAATGGGTGCAAGTCGAAAGGATTTAAGTCTTCGTTAGGTGTACTGTGCAGAGAGGGGTGAGGGCTGAACCGGCTTCCTGAGGGGTGGATGCCATCCAGCCCAGGCTGAGCCACACTGTTGTACATCATTGTGGCTTGAGTTTGAATAATGCAGAGAGAGAAAGAGTTTCAGTTTCTAGATGGAGTGGTAACATTTTCCTTTGTTTTGTTGGCTAAAAAAGCCTCAAACCAAAGAAAAGAGCAGGTGCCTGTGGGAATTGTGACCTGGCTGTGTTCACCAGGCCAGAGCTTTTCTCATCCATTAGTCTATAAATTCCTCAGATTAACCTCCTTGGAGCTCACAAGTTAAAAAGAAATGTCAGACCTTGAAGAGGAGATAAGGGTTAGAAACACTGGCAGTGTCTGGAGTGGGGGAGGCTTATGGCAATGATTTTGATGGTAGAGGAAATACAAGTTTTAAAGCCTTACACTGGTGATGCAGAATTCCCCATAATTTAGGGCAGTCTCCCTTGTTTAAAGAAATAAATAGAATTTATTTAAATTTCAAAGCTTATTGCATGTTACGGGGGTGTCTTTTGATCTATATACAGAGTATCTGAACCTTTGAATGCAAATGTCACAGTCCTTGCTGTAACTAGATTAATAAGAAGGAATGAACATAAAAGCAATTAGCATCTTCATGTCCCCAGTCTAAATTCAGCTTTCTAGAGAAATTGCTTTGCGTAAACAATATGAACCAAAACTTCTTCCTGTGTGCAGAAGAGCTGTCTAAATTGAAAGACCTAACACTGAGCATACTGTGTAGATGTTTTTGCACTCTTTGAGGATGATGTAAGGAAATATAAGCATTTGCAAATACATTTAGGACTTCTGTGAAAGAAAATAAAATTTTTACTTGCCTTCTTGCAATAAAGTATAAAAAAGCTCCAAAACAAAACCCAAAAATACCCTGAACCTCTTTATGCCTCACCTTGATACAATCCATTTTTCAGGGTATCTTGGGAATTCTGGGTGTGCTCTGTAACTGGTCATGTAAACATTTCTCATCTTGCAGCTGTTATGGACCTGGTCTACCTGGATGCATAAGAAACTTGCCAATTAATTTTCCTCTTGGGGTTCAGTCTGTCTTTCAGACTTCATTGTGTTCACACTCACCTAGACTGAATTGAATTTACAAGGACTCTTTACTTCCTCCCTAGAGACCTCCTGTACAGCAAGGATTATTTCCTTTAATCGAAGTCAGGCCTCATGAATTTGAGCAAATTAAGTGATTTCAATAGTGGATGCTACGTTGTCCAGAAGAAAAAAAAAGAGTGAAACACTAGACTGTGTTCAGTCTGTCTTTAGGCCATAAGATGAAAAATATGAATTCGGGAAAAGGGGGGTGGGGTGTGAGTAGTCTCAAGGTGAAGTTTGTTAAATAAGTTAATTAAATTCTGTTTACGGATGTTCTTTTGCAAGCCAGCTTCAGAAGGAAAGGAATGTTTGAGAAAGCTGTACCACCTGCAAGCAAAATCACTTGTCTTCTTAACCAAGTAGAGAAGAACACTTCCTTGCAGGTAGGGTGAAGGTAGAGCCAGGGTCGTGTTGCCTCTCCAAGGAAAATCCCTCACCACTCAACAAGTTGTCCTGGAACTCTGGAAAAAATGAACCATACATTTTCTCCCATGAAGTGGCTGTGTGTGACTAATATAATGACTAATGTGACTAATATAATATTTGTACTGTGGAAAGAAATGGCGTTACTGAACCTCTGGAAATAACTCCTCCAGTGTGATATTCTGTGGTCCCAGGCGGTAATCTTGTCATATTGGAGTGAACGTATAATAAAGCAAGGCAACTTGGGGCCGAGATAAAGACATAGCCCTACCTAGCAGTTGCTTTCTGTAGCCAGTACATAAATTGTTTTGTTAGTGTATATGAATTACTTCAAAAATAGGGATTTTACAGGAATGCGTTAATTGACCTATGAATAAAACTCCCGTTTAAAGTTGCACTTTTTTAGTTTGAAAGTGATCCTATCCTGTTGTGGTTTTTTTTTTATCCTTCCTTGTGATGGATTTGATATGTGTATTTATTACACAAGCAGCTATAGAAACACGTAGCCAAATCAGAACTTGCTTTGCCATGAGTAGCTATGTGGGTGAACGGGGTGGAACTGCACACTGTTTAACGAGCTGTTGGGGAGGCTTCAGCGTGTTGCAAGGCGCGTTCGCAGTGCCATAGCCTGTCAGCTCTTGCCTGTGGGGACTGCGTGCCAGCAGCAGAGCTGTCTCATTTGCTAGGGGGACTTGAAGAGTAATGGTAATTCACCATTTGAATAAAGTAGAAGCCATTCGAAGTAATATTGCACGTCATGATCATCAGTGTCGTCCGTGTCCCCCGTCCCCCCCCCTTGCTTTATTTACTGCTTTCACTGCACCTTCCCCTCCCAAAATGACAGATAACCTTGGTGTCCAACAGAGTGCCAGTGGTTTAACGTTTGTTATCCACGCGATTCCTACTGGTGGGTCTTGCACGCTGCTGCCTTTTGCAGAAAGGTTTGGTGGTTTTGTGGTGTGGAACATGTTTTATAGTGCCTGAGCAGTGGCCAACAGATTTGTTTCAACTGTAGCCACAGCCTGATTCAAACCAATTACCCCAGAGAACGAGTCCTGGCACCTTGTGTTTACTGCGATAGACATCAAGAAGAGAACCGGGGGGCTCTGCAGCTTCAGAGTTCATACAGCTGCTTTCTTGTGCAGCGTTACTATTGCTGTAGACACATTTTTGTTCCTCATGCCTGCTGAATGGAAGAAAAGTGAGGACTAGCTACTTACCTAATATTACAGAAAACGTTTTCAAGAGAAGCACTCAAAATGTGATTCACCTCCAGCTTGTTTGCCTCTCATAATTTTGAGTGCTCTTCATTAACTGAATTTGTGTGCTATTTTTCCTGTGTAGACCTTTGGGGAAAATTTAACTTAACTAAGAGAAACATGTTAATACAAATTAAATACTTTTTTCTCCCTAGATAATGTGCTGTCTGCCAATTGCACAGGGGTATGAAGTGTTTCCAAACTCTAATTGTTGATTTATTTTTTTTTTCCTTTAACAGTAGAAGTGCTTTTCAAGCTGTTTGCAAAAGTTGAGCCCCTGCTTTCTCTCCAGAGTAGGTCATACAGTGGTGGCTTTAACTTTTAAGCAACTGATAGCTTGGTCTTGCTTTTTGCCCCACCTCTGGCACTTCAGCGCTTGCAAGTTTGTCAGTGTTTTGGTGGGACTTCACAGGCATAAGCAGTTCTGTGCAGTCAATAGTCTCCTAGCTGTGTTACGTTACCTACAATATTGCCAGCTTTCACAGTGTCACTGGATGTGTTCTTTGCTGTCTTTCACTCGTGTGCTCTCCCTACCTCAGGTGATGTACAATGTAAGAATTTGCTTGGAAAATATGACCCAAACTCCAAAGTTTATCAAGAAATCCATATTCCAGAAATAAAATGTATGTAGTCTTTTTACGTGTCTGTGTCATGATGTACTCTTGAATACATTTATCATTCTGTTTTGATAGTTACTACATCTTAGTTACTCAGTGGTGTCATGAGCAACTAATGTTCTCATCTTTTTTTTCTGTCAGAAGTGGCATTCTGGGGAGTGTGAGCTAAGGAAAATTGATTCTGACATACTAAAAAACTTAAAGGGACTTTTTAAGTGTCTGAATGCTTACTGATTTTTCTACTCTATTGGACTGATCCATAGCAATTATGATTCTAAGTATAAAAAGCAACATGTAACTGAAGCTATGTATACCACTGCCATTGATATTGTGTGCCACTTGATTATGAGAGCACAGAGAGAGTAATATTTGCCCAAATTTACTGAAGCTATGCCTTCACTTAGAAAAGGGAAAGTCAAAAATGACCAGTTCTCTCACTGCACCAAGATGGCAGAGTTTGAGTAAAATGGGAGAGAGTTCCTCCTTGAACTACCCATGTAAAGTGATCCTCAGATGCTGGTGGTGCGTGGGAGACTTCCTAAGAGAGGCTGAAAGGAAAAAGCTTGTCAGATGTGGAAGAGTCTGCCAGAATGACCCTACAGGTCTTCAGTATTTCAGCTTTGTACCCCTGTTTCCAGTTTTGAGACAGTTCTTCCAGGAAGCTAATAAAACCTTCTCTTTGTAATATACCCATAAAATGTACAATAGTCATGTCAACATTTCCCACTGATCTGTTATTGCAATAGCCAGCACCAGCCCTGTCCTGCCCGTTTGTGGAAAGGCTGGAGTTTGAGCAAGGATGAGTGTCATTCACAGAGTCTCTTGCTTTTGGAAGCGGTTCTCATCCAGGCCAGAGCAGATAGCGTTTCGGTAACCATCTTGAAAATTCATGGTGCTGAAGGAGGACATTGTTGCTTCTGTTTTTTACTGGTTTAAGCTGAGTGCTCAACCTGAGATACCTAGGGAGACCCAAGAAGTAGAGCAGGAAGAAAGGGAAATATTTTTTTCTGGCCACAAGGATGCTGAGCAACAGTCTCCCTGGTATACCTTGGCATCTGAGACTCAAAGTAAAATTTTTGTATTTTGATGATTCACACTTGAAGTGAAACAATTGTGGGTGTGTGTTTTTTTTTTTTTTTTTTTTTTTTCCTCAAGAGCCTCAATAGGACCTTTGCCTCATGTAATTATTTTCTTTTTAAACCCAATTTAAGTTGTTGAGCAACTGAAGTGCTTAAGGTAGTGCTTATGTTGGAACTTCTCGGTAGCTTAAAGTAGAAAGCGTTGTAGGATGAGGATTGTAAAGGAGGAGGGGCAATGTGCATTTGCCCAGGTGTGGGTGAAAATAGTGGGATGCAGTGGGATACTGTGAAACGCCAGTCTCTTCTTGCAGGGGCAGATATGAAGTACTGACTGCTGTTGGAATGCTTGTTTGCTCCCCTTGTGACTATTGGAGAAACAAATTTTTAATATCTATAACTATATCTGACTCTGGGACTGGATTGCAATCCTTTCTCTGAAGTACAGAGGCTTTTTTATCATTGCTTTATATTAATGACTTGTGTTCTCTTTGAAGCGTAGATTATTTTTGACTTTTGACAATGTGTAGCTTAGGTTCTTGTATATTTACTGGCTTGAAGCTGTTTGGGTATTTAAAAAAAAAGTGTGAGAAGAGGGAAGTCCTTTCTGCTCCCTCCAGTTTGGCTTCTCTGTGGTTTCTGGAGCGGTGCAGAGGAGGAGGAAAAGAAATATTCTTATTATTATGGTTTTTAACATTGAACAGCTGCCTTTTAAATTATTGTTATTTATTTATTCTTATATGTGCATTCTGGCGTGAAACACAAGCAAGATAGAGTTCATGGGATTCATCCTGTTCCCTCAGGGACATTTGAATGCATTGGAGAAACATCACACATTGTGACAGCATTGGCAACCTGTCTTCCGCAGAGGCTCAGCGCTGGAACCGGAGGGTAATCGTAGATCAGGAGTGTGAGGCATATTGGCAAAGGTTTCTCATGCTTACGCAGCACCTGCCTTTATCGTGACTTGGTCTGTCCCATTAGCTGTCACAAGAGCAGTATAGGAACCAAACTCACAATCTGTGTGGCATGAGGGAGAAAAGAACCGAGTAATTCGTTACATCGTGCTTGTACATTCAGCTACAGAACACTGATGACTTCCAGAGTTAATTCTGTAAGGACCTAACAATGTGAATGCCCCGATGAAGATACTGTAAGGATACCTTATAAAGCGCAGTCAAGCAAATATTCTGATGAGGTTTATAAATGGCACCTAGGAATCCCTCTCCCCCTTACTAATATGCCAATGTGCTAACAAAATAGCCTTGTAGAGGACAGTGTATATAGCTATTACAGTTTGTTACTTCTCTGAAAGAGAGGCCACCTCTGCAGTAAATGATAATTCAAATTGTATTTTGCAACTAGAGCTGCATTTCAGGAGAACTTCTGATAGTGGCAGTCAGCAAACTGCTGCTTCAAGCGGTGAAGAAGTGCTACAATCAGTATTCTTGATAATCAACTTGCTTGTGCAAAACAGGCTTCTCTGCAGATTCATGAAGTCCTTTGGAAGAAAAGTCTCAAACTCGTGGAGGGTTTTTTATGTCATTGCAAAATACTAAGCCTGTTTTTCCTTTTTAGAGTCTTGCTAAAGCCTGTCTTCACTCTGGTTTGCAGCTTCGTTCAATCACATTCTGTTTTTGCTCTTTTAAAGGTTTGGTTTCACTGCAGTATAACTTTCAGCATCTGTAAGAACTCTCTGCGGATCACTGAACAATAGCGGGGAGCACAGCCATTGCCAGCTCTGCACGAACTGAAGCCTGTACTTTGAAATCTTCTGGGCCTTAATGCATCCATCTAACTTCGAGGTCCTGATTGATCAGTGCTGGGAATAGCATCAAATTCCAGCTAGTTGTGATGTGCCAGGTCACGATTAAACTGTCTTGTTTGGGAAGGGGGAAGGAAAAGGAGATGAATAAATCTGTGTTTTGCGATTCCTTAAAAAGGCAGGAATTCTGTAACTCTACAGGTGTGGAATAATTTTGGCCACTTATTCCTTAGTGCCTCAGAGCTTCCCTAGGCTGAAGTCAGTGAGGAATGGCCTTATGGGATCAAGCTGTTAGGGAAGTTGGGGTATGGCTCTGCATCTGATTTTTGTGTATGAAACCCAAAGGGGTCAAAGCTGGTTTAGAAAAATTCTGAACTCTTGTCCCAGCTGTGCCCTTGCAGACTGTGCAGTAATATTACAAATAAAAGCTTTTGTATGTAACTTAAAATGCTTTTTAGTTTCTGTTTATTGTTATTAGAGGAGGAATCCCTTAGCTGGAAGAAATACCTGACCTAAATGAATCCCTCTAAAATAAATGAATTCCATTAAGGTTTTGAGTATGCTATCTCAAAAATGTTTCTTCAAGAAATGCCTTTTTTTCTAAAATACTTAATTCGGAGTTATTAGATATGTTAAATGCAGGTGTGGTGTAGTGAAACTTTAGCTCAACGTAAAAATAATGCATTTGTTTGAATTTGTCGAAATGCATAAAACTTCTAAAGATGGAACTGCAGGTCAGAATTTGAATGTACTGCAATGTTTTGTGATGGAGGTGTGGTGTGACAGAATTTACGAACAAAAATAGAGCAAGTTTGTAGGTTTGTAGTGACCTTTAATTATAAAGATGGTAACTTCTTGTGTTGAGTATTAGAAAATAGGAAAAGCTATTATAAAAAAAAATGAAGAAAATTTGTTTTCCTTTATATTGATAGGCTTATTTCTGAAGTTAACTTTAAAATGTATGGTCTACCTTTTCAATCAATGCCAAAGTACTATTTTGAAAGATGCTGATGAATTGCTGAAATGACAGAGTGGATATTCTGCTATTATAACGTTTGCTCCTTAATTTATTTGAATTGAATATTTAATACAGGTTGCTACTTGCATATCATACTTAATGTTACTTAATGTTACAATTAATTGCCACCTCCATTCTCTGTCTTTTCTCCCCCCTCAACTTTGCATAACTTTCCAGTCTAAGGATTCATGAAAATAAATCTCTCTGGAACCTTCAAAATAATTAGTCTTTTGACTTTAATGGTAGACTTTGAAAGAGAGAATTTAGATGGGCTTTCCCTGAAGTTTAAATTCTACTCCATCCTTTACAGCAGAATAGTATGATGTTGCAGACAAGGAACTGGAAAAACATATCTTTTTGCCCCATTACGTTCAGAACTGCTCCTTAAGGAGAAACTATTAGAAACAAATTGCATTTAAAAAAACAACAACTTTGTTTTTCAAGAGAAAAGAATGTGCTGCAAAATCTGAACTTTTAATGACATTTATATTTTTTCCTTAATTCTTATCTATGACTAAGATGAGGACTGAATGCATATTTAATATATTATACATATGGCATGTATTAAGCATATGTAGTACTGTTAAAGTAACTTGGTTTTTTTCTCCTCCTTGGGAGAAAACTTCCTGAATGATTCAATGCACTATATTAGTAATCACTCTTAGATATAGTATAAGGCATTTTTTAAATTCTTGACTTGAACCAATAGTAATATAGGTCTGCCTTTAGATGTCACAATCTCTAAATCATTTGTTGTGGTTAAGTTAAAATAAGTAATATATGAAATATGCCAGTTAATAAACAGTTAATGTGCAGGTGGTGTTTCAGAAAAGGTCCCATTGCATTGTTCCGTTTGGCAAGGTTATTCCCTTTCCAATTCATCTATCTGTAAACAACGCTCAAATATGAAAGAACTGATTTATTTTAACGTGCTGCACTGCTGTTCCTGACCTATATTATTCTGAAACATCTGTTGCCCTAAATTTTTAGGTTTAGAAGTAGTGTAAAGCCTACGATGTTTAGTCAGGTCTTGCACCGACTTTGTTGTCTGAAATTTCTCTTTGATGTTCATTCTGCTTAAACGATGAATTTAGATATTAACTCTTAAAAAAGGTTTTTTCTTTCATTGTCTGAAGGTTTCAGTCCATTTCCCCCCTCCCCTTGTGAATTCAGACATTTAAAATTATCTCAGCATTTTGGCCCATTCCTCTCGGTCACTCAACTGTGGCTTTGTTCATGTGTATCCTTCTTCTGTCTTTGGAACAGTGACTACCTGTTTACTCTTACTAGTGTGCTAATTATATTTTCAGGAGTCTCCTCATTTAATCCCTTGGATACTTCAAAAAACATACTGAGTGATACTTCATGAAGCCTCCAAAAATGTGGAAATATTTTTAAAAATCATCCTTTTTATTCCTTTTAACATAAAATCATGTTTCCCCATTTTTTATAAATGTGTGGCTTACAGGATTAGCAATGTAATGCATACCTCCTTAAGTAAAGTAATTATAGGATGGGTTGCTATATAGTCATTTAACAAAATTCTTTAGCTGATTAGGAGGAAGATTTGGGTGCGTGGAACTGTTTTTTCTTTCTCCATTTTATCCATGGATGACGATTTTTATTCTGATATATTTTATTATGATTGAGATAAAACACCAAATGTGACGGGCCTCATAAACCCTTCTAGATGTCATTCGCTTTCCCATCCACCGTTGCTTTTTGCTGCCCTGCGTTCCTCTGCACTTCAGTGGCCTGGCTTCTCAGCTCCCTTCTCCTCCCCTATGTGTAAGCCTGGTTTTTGCCCTCCAAATCTCTGCAGTGCACACTCATTTCCCATTGCCATTTCCTGACTGTGCTATGTATTATATTGAGGTTTGGCCCATTGGGCTTAGAGTAGTTTGACTTGACGCCAGGGAAGCCATGAGAAGCGATGGGCTGGCTGGCCGCTGACAGCTCATTCCTGAGCAATGCAGCTGCAGGTAAATTTCATCCTCTGATGAGAGGAACCCTTTTCTCCCCTCTTTTTCATTGGGAAATTTGACCTTTTTGAGAAAGAACAAAGATGTCCTCAAAGTTTAAGGAAGATACAAGGTTTGTATACAATGTTCTGATTCTAACAGTTTAGCCCACTCTTAGATTAAATTTGAAAAGGTAAAAGAAATCCGCCAACAAGAGAGGCCCAATATATGTCAACATCTAAGCTAGTGTTCTGGTCTCCCTTCAAAGCTAGTGGAGGAAAATAGGCACTCTGGGCATGACTCACTTAAAGATGATGTCTAAAATGATGAGTGCTTATTTCTCAAAGGTGTAGGCATCTGAAGTTTCGAGTGTGTAGTCACCCTGGAGAATCCCTTTAGGGAACCGGAGCATTCCCTCTGGAGCAACAATCAATAGTAATTTTGTTTCTGAGAAACAAACCTTCTGATCTTTAATTACTGTGGTTTGTTTTTTGTCGTCCCCCCTCCTCACCCCCCATTTCTTTTCAAAACATCAATCTTTGTAATGAAATAAAGCAGAGTGACTGAATAGGTACAATTGATTCTCTTCCAGAAATGTTTCTGTATATTTTCCATTCTCTTTATGATGGGAAGTGTGAAGTTTTGTGAGGGAATGTTTGTGCTCTCTTTAATGCTCTGCTAATTTGGCCCTTACATACAATATAAATGTTTTTGGCTGCAACTGATGTGGATTTGGCCTCTGTTTATTTATGTTTATTCAGAAAATTGTAACTGCTAATTAGTGATCATGTCACACTGACAACAGAGCCATTTAATTTTGTTCTCCCCCTTTTGGAAGGGGGAGGGAGTGAGAGGAAGGAGGAGGGTTTAAAGATTTTAGCGTAGCTTATTGTCTACCCAGATGAGAAGCTTTCCTGTCCTGTAGCTTATGTATTGTCCCATAGAGTTTTGGTAGCTTGACCCACTCTTCAGTCTCTTGACCCTTGTCTTTCTGCTCAAGCTTGTGCCTGTCTGATGCTAATTAGAGAGCTGTTTTCAGCTGTGTCCTCCTGAAAGCAGGATCTCGTCCAAAGACCGCATTGGTGGTCCCAAACAGAGTGATGCAACACATTTTCCCAGTTGCCCTAACTACCTGCACTCTGAGCATTTACCATACGAGATGCATTATGTAGTTATTAAGCAATGAGGTTAAGATACCAAGTGCTCAAACGCTCTAGTGCTGGCATGCTCTCTGACTAGCCAGATAACACGTTCATAAAGGAGTACGCTGGTGTCCTGCCTGTCTGTGATTAAATTCTGTTTTAATTCTTTTAAACGTAGCTGTTGATTCAAAATGCTGAGAGTGCTATAGAAAAGACTATTGTTGGAGATTCAAATAGTGCAAGTCTTTTTGTCTGCTGGGCTGCCGTTTCATTCCTCCTGAAAGTAGTACAGAGGAACTAATAGGCATTTGGTGTCAGGGCTTCACAGAATAACTTGAATGTTTTGCAGCAGCTGGATGAATAGATCTAAAAACGATGTATAAAATTACCCTTGGAGATCTGCTTCTATTCTGCTTTGTTTGTGGAGGACTTGGTTAAAACTATGAATCTTGCCAATAGAATATTAGGTTTCTGAATAATTACTGTGAAGTTGTTACGTTGCACCAATCTGCTAGACCAGCCTGTAAGTATATTGTATACTTGGACAGAAAACAAACTTGCCCCAAGTTCATCGTAGTAAGAGAAGTTTAGTCTTTACAAGTATATCCTGAGATAGCTTGGAAATAATATGAACTAAACCTTCTGTTTATAGTTTTCTGGCTTTTTCATTGTCTCATGATATCATAATAATTTGAGGAAGGTCAATGATGGTTTTGTTCAGAAACTGCAGATGCTTTGGGTTATTTTCCTGTGGATTTTTTTTGTTGTTGTTGTTTTATGGCTCATGGTCAGTATTAAGAATGATGTGATAAAATTTGTCCATTATAGATGGAGAACCATTTTTAAAATCCAAACTACTTTTCAGTTAGGAAAGGCACAAAAATTAGTTTGTTATCTTGAAGACTGCACTATGTATTCATCAAATGTGTAATTCCAGAGTACTTAAAAACAGCTGAAACTGAGTTTTATATGCATATTTACAGGTGTGTAAAGTTTATTCAGTCAAGGAAATATAGTCTGCAAAACTTTAAAAATGTTACAAGTTTTACTTCCAGAAATTTTTGTTAGTGAGACCTCAGTGCTTTGTTGAATGAAGTTTTTGAGCAAAGAAGACTGTGCACGGTCCCTTTTTAATTGGGAGCTGTGGGCCTTATTATTTGGAACTGATTAGTCAATGCTAAAAGATCCAGTCAGCTAAGATGGAAAACTTACTTTCTTGCTGAATAGTTTTCAAAATTGCAAATAGCAACCTAGAATGCAGTAGGTTAAGGGTGATTATTATTGTGTTAAAACTTTGTTGGTACATTTGAATATTTAGTGAAGTACTATAATAAGTAGATTGCCAATGGGATCGAAAAAAGCATCACCTGGTCTTGAGTCGTCTTGTTTGTTCATTAGGATGAAAAATTGCTATATAGAAGAAAAATTATAGGAGTAAAAGCTTTTTAGTGCATCTATCTGTGATTTGTAATGCAGAAATGTGGATTTCATGTGTGTGCATTTTTTTTTTGAGTATCTTTGCTGTGAGTGATTACTGCTGAGCTTTCTGTGATCCTATCACAGCTCCAGATTGCTCTTAAACAGGAAACTTTGTCCAATTGTTTTTTAAAAAGAGTGCTTTGGCTGATGTATTTGGCATGTACCTTGTCTGTGACTATAGTTATAAGATATCTTATTATTAAGTGAACAAGAGGAAAAACTGTAATATAGAAAAATGTCATGACACATAAGGTCTCTCTTCAGGTGTTTTTAATCACAGCGCTGCTTTCCTCTTCCTAAAGCAGCATAGGGCTTTTCACCCCTTCATCACTCTCTGGTTTACAGATATCTTCTTGAACATTACTTTTCTTCCAGAGAGCTTCATTTTTACTATAATAAAGAAAGAAGCAGAGCTAAACTCATCTCTGCTTAGAACCCATGACACTCAACATTCTTTTGTTCTCTATTAACTGAACATTTTGCTAAAACATAAAGTACCTTTAAATGTTGATTTGAAAACTAGTATGCTGGTGCCGTTTGATGTATGGGCCAGCTTAATAGTTTGTTTTGAAGTTTTATGTTCTACTTATGTGGGAAATGTACCCAAATATTTTGCCTCTAAAAATGAGCAAAACTATGTAAAGAGTGGTGTGAAAAATCTCTGGTTATATGAGCTAAATATAAAGTTAGACTACCTAAAGGCTGTTTAAAAAAAACAAAACACAAAACACCAAACTGCCTGGAACTTGGGTAGTGATAGCCTTTGTAATTTATTTTTTTTTTAACTGCAACTGTGGATGTTATTCTTATCTATATTGCTAATATTTTCTAGTCTTACTAAACTATTTGAGTCTATATCCTCCAAGAGTTAATTTCCCCTACTCCACTTTCTTGCTTCTACTGTGAAAACTCCTTTTTCCCCTCTTCTAAATTAGAAAGCTGTCTTCCACCACTAGTTTTGTGTAAAAGCATTGTTTCATTATTCCTGCTGCAGTCTAAATGTTGTATTTATTTATGTATTTCTCCAGTGGAGTGGGGTTGGAAAAGGTCATTAAATAATTGGGCATTTTCCATCCCTTTTTTCTCACAGTAAATCAGGTCTTAATGCTCAATTACTCTGCAGCTATTCAGGCTATTGCAGAGTAGGTATGAGCCACTACATTCTAATTTGGCAGTATTTTAGAATTTCTCTACTGGCTTTTCTACTGACACTTCGGCTATTGGTATGAATGACTTCATGATGTAAGGAAAAGAAGAGTCAAATCCATGGTGTAACAGAAGCTTTTCTTTAATACTAAATTTCTAAATGTGCATCTTTTGCTATAGTGCCTGTGTCTTCAGGTCATTGTTTGCGATGCCTTTTGTATGGTTGTGTATAAAATTATGAATAAGCCTTTTAAGTTAAAGAGAATAAGTTCTATGATGATAATTATCAGCAACATTTCCCCAGTTGACACTGATTTTCATATTATAACACTTAAAAACCAGAAAGTCTGCTGTATGTGGCAGTTTATCATACTTAATGCTAGCTCGTATAAATTCTAAGCCCCAAGCTGTCATTTCTGTAAAAATTTTCCCAGAATTCTTTGATCATAACCTTTTTTTCTCCCTAATAAGACTGTACAAATGGTCATACTAGATCAAATTGCATATCCATCTAGCTTAAAATTTTGTACGCAGAAGTGAACAGCACATGAGTAGGGGTGTGTATGAGAGCAGGGGAAAACGTGGTGATACTTTCATGGTATTTCTCTTAATACCAAAAAACCTGCGTTCTGAATCTGCTCTGAATGCCCATTAGAGCATGTGTTAGAAGAAATAAAGCTAAAACCTCACTTTGTATTCACGTCCTATACACCATTGATTATGTACACATCTTTGTCCTTGTGGCTTTTCTGTGCTCTTTTTTCCAATTTCAAGGATCTCAGTCTGTTTAGTTGCTCCTTGTATGTAATACCTTCATCTTTTTCCTATCTATATGGTTCATAATTCCTTTATCTCTCCCCTTTTTTAAGAAAAGGGAAAAAAGCCTGGAGGTGAGGCTTTTAAATAAATAAAAACCAGTAATTGGGTGCATCCATAAGTATATAGTGTGACATAATGATTCAAAAAAGTAGTCCTTGTATTCTACTTGAACATGAAAATAATTCTTAGACTCAGGTTTTAGTGTGTTTTATAGATCCTGAGATTTTTTTTCTTCATGGGCAACAGCTAGGTCAAAGTTCATTACTTTGCATGTAGGTATACTCAGGAGAAGTTCTGCTTGACTATATGCACATCTACGAGGGTTTAATAATTCTGAGTTTCTTCATGTAATTCATTGTATGATTGCAAAATACCGTGAAGGTTTTCTTCAGCTCTTCAAAGTTGGCATTCTTTTTTTATTATTGGATTAACAATGGCAAACTTTTTATTTAATTTTCATTGTTATTCTCTTGTTCCCCTACTCCTCTTTTTCAATAATTTACTAATAGGAGGAACAGCAGAGGTGCTTTCTGGGTCTTTCAGGATGCCTTGCATTGGGTATTAAGAATTTAATGTGAGCCTTTTGTAATGTTTAATTGTTTGTTCTAGCTGCTATGTCTTAAATGAAAGTACATTATCTTCATTTTTTTTCAATTCCATTCATTACATGTCAGCATTCGGCTCCTAAAGCAAACCTTTAATTTACTTACTAGCACTATTATACTTTTATTTTTCTAGTTTAATGTTTCTTCTATTGCATTTAGCTCCCTTTGAAAGTATTAGAAGATCTGACTCTCCTTTTGTTGAATCTTTATATCAGAGTTTTCACGTACGTAAATGGTTACTCCCTCTTTATACAAATTAAAATGAGAAGGCTCATCATCTTACTTGCACCAGACATAGAATCATAGAAGCATTTAGGTTGGAAAAGACCCTTGGGATCATCGAGTCCAACCATCAACCTTACTCTATGAAGTTCTCCCCTACACCATATCCCCCAACACCACATCTAAACAACTCTAAAACACTTCCAGGGATGGTGACTCAACCACCTCCCTGGGCAGCCTATTCCAATGCCCGACCACTCTTTCTTGTGAAAAATTCTTTCCTACTGTTCAGTCTAAACCTACTCTCTTGGAGCATGGTAGCGAACAGATTTTTGAGAGATAAACAGGAAGCCTAGAGGAATGTACAAGAAGTTTGTCCTTTTTGAAAGGTACATGTGCTTTATTTTAATATGCAGGAAAATTTACCTCTAACTTAGTTTTTCTAGGCTGCTTGGGAACTTCTCACAGTGCTGTTTCGTCTTGACTAACCTACATAATTTCCTGCCATCAGCATTTTTTCTGTCTCCTCTAGGTCATTAATAAATACATGGAATGGTGTGAGTCTCAGTACAGCTCCCCAGGGCACACTGCTGTTAACTTCTTTCTGTGCTGAAAGTTGGCCATTTATTAACACTCCTTTGCTTCCTACCTGTTGGCCAGTTTTCAGGCCATGACAGGAATTTACTGCTTGCTCTGTGGTTATCAAGACTGTGTTTTGATGGGTCTTTTTTTGTTGTTTTTTTCTTTTTAAACCAGCCTCTGATGTAGGACATGTAACCTACATTCAGCGCTTTTTCCTTATCCGCTGTTTTCTTAACTTTCCCAAAGAGTTCTAAAAGCAGAGAGAGGCAATATTTCACTTGTAATGGCTGTACTTCTTTTCATCCCTGTAACGCTCATCAGAATGCTTTATATCTCCATGTAGATTCAACCTCATGGTCCTCAACATCCAGCATCCAGTTATTTTTCACTTTTAAATATGCTACATCTTACCCTTCGATAAAAGAGGGTAAGCAGAAAATCATAATTCAATTTGATGGTGTGTGGTAATGAATGATGCAGCTAGATGTTTTCCAGTGAATGTGTAGCACTGGTGTCCCTTTATTCTGGTGTCTGCTATCACAGAAAGTGAAATTATGTCTACGTAGGTTAAGGATTTTTTTCAGTTACCTTTTTTGTTAAGGATATACATTTGGTTACTTGAAATAAGGCTGAAATTGCACCCTGGAGGTGTTTTACAGCATATAAATTCCCACTGAAAAAAAGAGTCTCCTTCCCATGTACTGTAAATAATTCAGCATATTAGAAAACTGTAAAATAGTTTAATTTTTAATTTGGTGTTATTACAGAATTTCTTTTATGTAGTATTTCTCTTGTATGGTATCATCCATCTGGCTTCCGATTTACTTTCTCTGGTTTTCGCTTCTTCCAACAGTTGACATTGTTGCTTTTTTTTTTTTAAATTTTGAGTTCATTGCCCCATTTCACACTTGCTTCTGTTTCTCTCAAATGTGAGAGCTAAATAGGCTATTTGCTTCCTTTAGCTGAGTTGCAATTTATAAAAAGAAAAGCTTTTTGTTTAGTGGCAAGCATAGGTGTAATAAGTGCCATGGCTGGTGTGTAGAAAAGTAAAGCTGGGATTATCTTTGTCTGAAACATTTCAGGATGCTGCCATTCAAAATCATCTGCTTCTGTCTTCAAAAGCATCAAAATTCTGCCTTCAGTCTATTCTAATATGATGTAAACTTTGTTTCAAAAAAACAAAAAAAATTACCCTGACATTTGCCACATCGATGCTTCAAAGATCATGGATAAGAGGTATGCAATCACAGGATTTGTGTTGTACGCATAGACTAAACGTTGCCATATGCAAACACCTTACTGGTTTAATATTTACAAATTTGCATTATTTTGAGGCAAGCATGGATATTTTAAAGCATGATGGATGCGTTATGTACTTTATCTCAACTGATGTTATTTAGATTATAAACTTTTCAAAGTAAGAAAGAAAAAATAATGTGGATGAAAGGAAGATTAGCCGCAATAAGATCGTGCGCTGGTGTACTTCAGTATATCCTTGTATGTCAGTATTGAAGTGCGTTGTTGCTCTGATTACATGTGTATATATGGGGACACAAGTATGTGGATCACCAAAGCTTGCTTTTATTTAGAAAACTACTTTAAAAGCAGAAGAAAAATGATTGTGTACTAAATATTATGATGGATTCCTTCCTAAAGGCTGGGTGTGGAAAAATAGATTTGAAGAGAGGTGTGTCCAGTTCTATTAATATCCTGATAATAAATTTCAATGTCAGAAGACTGCTAACAAGCTGAAGATCTTGTCTTTTGACTTCATTTGCTTAATCCTTCATAGAGACTGTTCCTTTGGGAAATACTTAGGTAATACCATTTATTTAGAGTGCTGGAGGTAATAAAGTAAGCAATTCATAGCAGACTGCTTTGATTAATAATTAGTGCTGTTGCTTTTCATCTTGATCTGCTACTTGAGCAGTGACCTGGACAGAGATACATAGCTGTTTTTACAAAAGAATGAGTTTCTCAAAGCTTAAAGCTGTTCCTTGTCACACCTCCTTGCCTCCTTCCAGGTGAGGTACCATGTTCTAGCTGAAAACATCCAACTTTCATTATGAGGAAAACAGAGAGGTGGTGGGTCTTCTATCACTTATGCTTTGGAGTTGTGAGGGGTTCCAGTTGAGAGCAGGCTTCGTTGTGTAGCAGCATCTAGTGTGACCACACAGGAGGAAAAGACCTTGTGCTGAAGAGATTTGTCCAAGTAGACAAAGGGATAGATTTCTAGAATGCAGTGCTGTACCTCAGCATTCAGAGATGACAGCCTACCATCTTCATCCTGTGAGGGCAGTCAGGAAGGGGGCTCATCTTGCAGGAAAGCTGGTGCTTGATGGGGTTACTTAGTTAGATACGTGCACACGGAAGATGTGCATGTTAAGTGTAAGCATTAATGCTCTTTCAGAACACCCAAGAGGTGAGCTAGAGGAGAATGGTGAGAGGTTTTCTTCTCCATTATGGCAGTAGCCTAACAGTAGGGCTGATAAGTCCCATGGACCTGTGGATGCTGAGCTGCAGCCTGTGAATGATCAGCCTAAGTCACTGTGCCCTTCTAGTCAGGTACATTTACACTGCTTAAGACCCGAAAGTGATTTTAGCTCTTGTTCTTCCTTCGTCACAATTCCGAGCAAATGGATTTCTCTCACTTTCTTCCTGTATTTTAAGACTTTGTTCATGGTTCCTGCTCTTTTCCCTCCCTCACATTTTGTGGCTTCACATTAGTGAGGAAAGGTGGCCGTGCAGGTCTTTCCAATTTTTTGGGAATCCTTGTTGAAGGAAGATAATTGGGCACATGTGGCTCCAAGTAAGTGGTGACTTATCTTGAATTGAGGAGGAGTGTGTGTGTGTGTGTGTGTGTTGGGGGGTGGCAGAGCCCTTCAGTTGTGCAGATGTTAAAAGCTTCCAGAGCAGGCGTGCTTTCTACAAAGCCTTTGTCTGCTGTTCACCTGCTTTCGCTGTAAAATTTGCTTCATGCATTTGTTTCTGCTGAAAGTTCTCAATAGGATATGTTCATTCACACCTAAATCATCCCATCTTTCTGGCCAAAAAGCAATTCTGCATTCTCATACTGAAATAAAAAAAAAAGAAAAAAAGAAAAGCATCTTGTCCTCTGGGTCATTTGTTAGAAGATGACATCTTACAGGTCAGGCAGGGAAAAGAGCTGCTGCTATATTGATTTGGAATGCCACAGAGTATTTCTTGAAGGCTGGAAGTCATTACTTTTACAGACCTGTTATGTCTTATGTGCTCAGCATAAGCTTACTCTTTTGGCCCTCGCTGTATGCTCTCCTGCTGTGGTCCAAATGTTTCGTACGCTGGCTACACAGCCTTGCTTCCGCCTCCTATCAAACACAGCTGATTCACAGATCCGTGACCTTTCACTGATCTGCTGGTGTATGGTCCGGAGATGTGGGAGGGACAGAGGAGCTCTGTTATGCTTTGGAAAATGTGTTATAAGAAACAGATTCTTGGTACCAGCTTTATAAATAGGCATTCCCTTTCATAGGGTCTAATTTGCCTTTGGCAGAACAGCCTCACAACTCCGCATGGGTTGTGTTGTGAACCCATGCATAAGTGCATGTTTGTTGTGTGAATAGATGCCTTTTTCCCTGGATGTTGCTTCCGTGGAATGATGTGTTAGACTTTTATGTCAGGCTTCTAAGAACTGGGGACATTAGCTTTTGTGTAAAATCATTTGGGTAAAAGCCCTTCAGAGCTAATCTAGGAAGGAATTAAACAGAGATATGTTTGCTGCTGCTTTGGGACGTGCTGAGCTGCAACTTGTTTCACAGTCTGAGTAGAGAAGTAGGGAATAAACTACAGAGAAAGTTTAAGAAAACAAAGCAAGAATTTTCAGAGGAGTTACAGGCATGATTCAAACTGATTAGCTCAAGAAATTGTGAGAAATTAAGGGATCTGGTGCTGATAGCTTCTGCTTACAAATGCAGATCATTAATATAGGTTGCTATCTGCACACACACACCGTATTGCTTTCAGTGCATGTAATTTTCATGACGGGAAAGGCTTTGCATTCCTCCACCTGCTGCTTTTTACAAACAGTCTTTAAACATCATGAAAAATGCAGGCTTGCTTAAAAAGATTCTTGTGTACCTTCTCACTTGGGCTGCCATAAAAATGTTAGCGGCTTGATAATTGCAGACTTCAGGTTGTTTCACATGGTGAAACGTGAATGTTTCAGATAGTTGACATGGAAAGGGACAAACAAGATTTGGTTTTCTATCAATAAAGGTCACATTGTAAGTAATCTACAGTCTCCAGTATTTACAAATAAGGTGTATATATGTGAATAAACAATTCTTGTGTACATACAGGGCTTCAGGGCTTGTCTACATACAGGCAGGTACTGGACATACTTGCTCAGTAGTAACCACTTCCAAACTTCCTTCAAGTCAACCAAAGTTTAAAAACTTCTTGGGTAGCGTGGCCGTTACTGTCTTGTTCGTGATCATAAGCAGAGTGGCACCTCTTGCGTTATACATGGTATTTTTAAAGCCTATAACCTACCTCATGTGGTAAGAGGATACAGCCTTTGGAAGGAGAATTTGGCATGAAACGTGATTGTTTGCACAGCTAACTGATTCATTGCTGATCTTTCATTTTTCATACTCCTAGGCTATTCAGATAAATCCAGATCTTTCTGTAGCTAATTCATTGTCAAAATCCCATTTCCGTCAGCGAAGCAAGATCCAGATATGCACTTTCACTTAAATTTTAAAAGGTCTTTTACATATCTTTTGAGTTTTTCTGCCCTGAAAGATTGTTCAATGAAAACATTAACACCTAATATTTTTCTTTCAGTACTATTATGTTTGCTTAGGCAGTAAGTAGAATTTTATGTCCCTCCACCCACAACAGAAGAAAGAAAATTCCCAAATGTGTTCTTCTATGGTGATGAGTGCCTTCAGCTCAGAGCTCAAGTGGAGGCCTAAAAATTGAGCTGCTATTTTTCTTTTCCACTGGAGAAAAATGTATAATGTCTTAGTGATATTACTTGTACACTTCCCACTAGTGATGTAATCCCTCTCCATTCCATCAAACTAATGTCTTCCAAAGAAAATATATAAAGGAAAAAGGGAGGAGGTAGGACTATTTATAATTATTTTCATTTGTCAAGCAAAGTTCTGCCTATATTTTACTTCTTGGGCTTGAAAATGAGTTCTCCATTAACAATGTACATGTACTCACATCACTGTAGTGTTTGAGCTCCGCACAGTCTTTGTAATATTCATGCAGCAAGGTAAATATTTATATTTTTTTTATTGCTCTTCTACAGACAAGGAATTTATGGGTCAAGAAGTTTTTGGAAGTTAGATCCCTAAAGAATTCCCCTGTGTATGTCAATGATTTCAGTAGACATTAAAATTCTCATAATCTGAGTTATGTGGCATCACCGAGGCTAGAGCTGCATCCCCTGTGCTTGAGGTGAGCGTGACAGACAGCACTGATGGGTAGCGATCCTCCACACTGTGTTTCACTAGACCACAGAGATAAGGCATTTGGCAAAGCCAGCTTCAAGAGCTTCTCCAGCTTGTGGGGCTTTTGTTGGTCTTTGGGACATGGAGGCATAATTTCCTGCTTTTCCAGATGGGTCATTGTGACCCAGAGCTGCAGCGATCGGCTGATGTTAAGAGACGACCTTATTACCTATCTCTCTATACAAAATGTACAGCACATGTTATTTAAGTAGTGAACCGGCAACAAATTAAATAGTTGTACTGTTTATCACAGAACCTTAATGAATGAAATCTGACTCAAAGTGAGCAAATCTGCCCATAGGCACATCATTGTGATTAGTTACCATGATTTGAAAGAATCGTGGTGACTTTTTTCATATGTTATTGTTCTTATATTTATTATATTTTTGGTCCTGGGTTTCGTTCTTGCTTTCAAGAATCCTGAAAGTCTGAAAACTGAGGAAGGAAGGAATACTGTACTGTTGTCTAGTGAAGTACTGCACACATTGTTCTTGTGAAGTCACCATTGACTCAGGATAGATAAACTGCTTCAATAAAATTGTCTGAAGCTCTTTGACTTGTCTCTTTGGGGTGGGTCTTGCAAAAAGCGTGGGGCAGATTCATTAAACTATTGCTAGTGTGAAAATACTGCATGACTCTACTGACTTGAATTAAAATATTTGCATTAAAATGCAAGGACTACCTAGAGATTTTTAAAATAAGATTTTTTTTTTAAATGAAACTGTAAAGAGCACTTAGTTTTAGCTTAATAATACAAAAGAAAAGCCTTATCAGTGAACAGCTAGCTTTGGGGGTTCAAATATATTAAATTTTCCAAGTATTTTAATTTTTTTTTAATTGTGTGTAGAATGACAGTGAAAAGCAATCAAGTATTGTAGTGTTGGGGGAGTATTCTAGCTGTAGAATTCCAGTAATAGTCTAATTGCCATTAGAATACAGTAAGCATTCTGTATTCTCAAATTTTTTATATTAGCAATCTACTTTATTAATCCTTTTTTAAGGGATTTTTTTTTACTCAGAAAATTAATCTAGCTGCATTCAGTGTCATTACTTGCCATTTTTGGCCCTCTGTCCTGGGTAACAGTATTCATTTTGACAGACTGTGACTTGGACGTAAATGTGAGAAGACCCGGGGGACTTGGAGGTGCCAATAAAATGGGACCCATCAGAAGTAGCAGACTTATTTGGGCTGTAGAAATCGGGTGTGTAAATAGCACTGCTGTTGGGAGAAGGTAGTGTGCGTGGCTTGTCTGAGCAGCGATGGCAGGACTCCAGTGTGTATTCAGATGTCTTTTTAGGTGTGGGCCCCTAAACCAACATCTGACTGACCGCTATTGCTGCTTATGAGTATAAAACTCAACAGTGGTGAAAGTTGCTACTAGAGTCTTAAGAACAGAAATGATGTTCTGAAATGAAGTCATGACTCTTTTAATGTTGCTGTTGAAGCCAAGCATCTGGAACTAGAAATTTAAGTGAAATGTGAAAGCCAGGAACCCTTTTTTGTGCATGTTGCATCAAATTTTGGCACTGTTGTAGCAGGACCAGGCATTTGAACTCTGAAATGTATCAACTTCTGCAGAGTGTAAAAGGGTCTATTTGTGTAGTCTGGAAGTGGTAGCAAAGAGAATTGTGCTTATTTCCTACTGATCTTATGAATGCATATACAAGGTATGACTTTTTTTAACGCTGATTTGAAAACGTGAAATGTTTGGTGTCGCTTCATACCATCTTGCTTAATGAAGCTCATTATTACACAGCTGTGAGAGGTTTAAATGTAGGCATGTTTCTGTGTAGACTACCAGTACGTTTACTGATCTCTCTGTAGGAAATACGGCGGCGAAGATGAGTAATACCCCTATCTTCTGTATATATATAGAACAAAAGAAACTTTTTCAGGCCTTTTTGGTTACACATATTAGTATGAATTTTTGTCTTGTTGCTCCAACAAAGTAGTTACATTCAGATGTCTATTCTTAAGTAAGTTCACCATGTAAATTTTAATGGAGATTATTTAATATCAGAATGAAATAAGCTATCCTGCTGGAGGGTTTAAAACAAAAAACTTGTGCAAATAGCACAGAGCGGAGTTTTTAACCTGTCTCTGTTGGGAAGCTCAGCCAGGGGGAGGACCACTGACAAGAAGATGGGATAGTGTGTATTAACACCCCGCGTTGGTCCTGTTGGCCAGAACTATTTCTTCTGTTGAAGAATTGGCAGCGCTTGTCCAAAAGTGATGTTCTTCTCTAACTCTACCATTTAATGCAAGATTGATAAACATAACTCTGTTTTTGATTTGGTTATGAACAAAGGAATCTATTTTTCATATTGGTAACGGTTATTTGGGTTGCGTGTAGGAGGGTAGGTGCAACTCCATGTGTGCTTATTCCAGGTGGCCTTTCACACTCCAAAACCGCAAAATTTTTACAGGGCAGTATGAAGACAAAACAACATCATATTGTACAGAGACTGAGAGCAGTGAGGAAGAAGAGGATATTGAGGAGCTGTTACAGGAACTTTCTATTGCAATGAATTTTTCGGGTAATGAAGATGCTAGCTTTTTTTTTTTTTTTTGTTAATCAGCTAATAATTGTTGACCTTTACAACCTGATTCAAAGTTCACAGCAGCTAAAGCAATCTCATTGCCCTCTGTGGCTGTTTGGGTTATGGCAGCAGCAAAGGCACTCGGGCTACTTGCCCTTTCATTTGGGAACTGTGATTTCATGTGGGCTTCCTGTTCCTGTGAGATGATTGCTCTGACTTGTCATTTCTGTAATCAATTTTGAATTAAGCTAAATTGAGGGTGTCCATGCTTTCAGTGTGCTATTCAGTGCCTATTAAGTGTTTATCAGGCTTTTTGTAGACAGTCTGTCAACTTTAAAAATATAAAATGCATATATTTAGTATGGTCAATAAAGATTTAGCTAAGCTACTGTTATTATCATTAGTTTTATTAATATTAATATAGTATTTTACACTTTTGAAGTGCTGTACTAACATTAATTAATTTTCAAAACATCCATGTACAGTGCTGTAGGTGAGAAACTTGGTGGCTAAATACCCTTCAGCAGTGCTGAGAATGTCCCTACAAGGGTATAACAAAATGACTGAAAAAAGACGTTATAAATTCAGAACCAGTTTAATTTAGTTTAACCTAATCACTAGCTATAACTTTTGTTCATGCAGAACAGTAGATGACTGTGCTTGCTTCTAAGACTTCTGACCTTTCTGGGCATAATGGGACAGTAGTATGACAGAAACAATTCCACTTTTATTTGCTTCCCCCTCTTCCCCCCCCCCCCCCCCAAAATCATGCTGACTGATTTAATGGGTTTGCAGTACCTAAATAAAGGGACATTGGAAGGTGCGAAGTTCATAGATACCTTAAAAAAACATAAAACACCATACTTGATGATAGACCTGTTGATGTAATCGCAGAAAATTAGAGGGGTGCTCTATGTTCACAACAGCCTACAGTCAGATTTGAAAGTTTTCTGATGTGGATTTAGGAGCAAGGTTTCAGAACTTGGCATGAAGAAATTCATAGCCAGACTATTAAAAGCTGACATCATCCAAATGGGTAGATTATTTGAAATTTTGATCACCTGCTTAATAGAGTGGTTAAGTTCCTAAGAGCCAACAATGCATTATAAATCAACACTTGATGAGAGAGGGCAGCACCTCTGTCACTCATTCCAACTATTAACAAGGGAAAAATGTTTTCTTGTAAATTGGTTCATTTCTAGTTTATTATAGCATTTGTTAAAAAGAACCAGCCCTTACCCCACCTTCAGTTGTCCATAAATCCACCACTAGCAAAAAGTAGGGTAACAAGAAAAAATGCAGAATGTTTAAAAAGTACTATTCCTTTTAATTATACTAAAATGGTTTTTCTTTTTTTGCTATTAAAGAAAATATGGGGGAAGAAAATCCCTCTGATTTAGTAGTGGAAAGGAAAACTGCTGTCCAATGTTCAGTTGCTAGTAGTCAGGCTCTAACTCTTAAACTATTCTCTTTCTAAAATGAACCCTTTTTCTATAAATATTAAAAAAGTTACCATACTCTGCAGAGCAAGGTGATAGTGGAAGTGAAGATCAAGGCAGTTACATACCAGTCGTTTTCTTTAGATTTATTTCCAAACTCTTGGGCTGAGGAAGCCACAGTGTAATTTATCAAGGAAAAGTTTTCCATCACATCATTTCTTTTCCTTCTGAGCTCATCTGTGACTCTCGCAGCTACTTCCTTCTGTTTCTAAAGGTGCACAGGAGAGCTATGAAGTGTAGAATCATTTTGTGGACTAAAAGGAATTTTATACATACTTATTTCAGAATGGTTTTGCAAGGGAGGTAAATGGCATAAAGGCATCTTCCTCTACTTTACTTAATTGGGTGCATTTTAAAATCGAGCTTTAGCTTCATGAGAGCCATTAGAACCGAAGGACTTATGCAGAACAACTAAATTGGGAAATCGTGCTCAGTGAAAGAAATATGTGTGTCTGTGGCTACGTGCCTGTGTGTGGCTTTTCTTTTAGATGAGCTAATTTCACTCAGTGGGGTAATCAAAGCTGAAAAAGGGAGGTGGAAACTTTCTTTTAAAAGTAATTTGTAAAAAAAATAAAAGAATAAAAAAATTCCAAAATACTTATTGGATGGAATTGATTTTTCTGAGAACTACCATATATTTGGGCAACTTAATGGATTTGTACTGCAATTTCATTTCGTCAGCAGGGAGAAGTAATTGTGTTAATTACTGTGTGGTCTTTTTTCCCCAATATGGTTTAGTAATCCTACATTCTTAGATGGAAATGAGAGAATACAGAAGCCAAGATAAAAAAGAGCAGGAGGAGGGGGGAAATGTCTTCTAGTCTGATGTAGAACTGGAGAAATGTTAAAGGCTTTGGCTACTTAAAGCAGAACAAATCTGAATTCTTACAGCAGCAAAATACTTGAGGCTCTGAAACTGTAATTCTCAAAATTACAGTGCTGAAAGCCAGTTTGTCCCATTATAGTATTGAATGTTGTTGTGCATGAAAGCATCACTTATAATAGAAAAATGTTACTGAATGTTAGATTGCTGCTGTAATTATCTTCCTTTAGATTATCTTTGTTTGGCTAGATGACTCTTAAAAAAAGAAAATCAGCCAATAAAGCATCATTCATATAAAAAAAATTCTTTGATGGAATATTTGTTTTGGAATGCCTGAATTTTTATTTATACTTACCACTTTAACCCATGAGCTAACTCTCTCAGAAACCTAATAGGTTGTACTTTTTCTCCTGAACACTAGTTTCTAGTGACTATTATGTTATTGTACCATTCCCTAGAATTCAGAACTAGAATATTGGTGAATATTTTAGTTGTTTGGATAAAAAAAAAAATCCCCAAAAGATGTATTTCAGTTATTTTTCTGTAAGACAAGATCTCTTTTACTTTTAGAAAGGCATTGACAGATTAGACAATATTAACAGCAAAACGAGGAGATGCAAATTTGCATCATAATATCCCATTGGCAGTGAATATTGAAGTCCAAAAGATGATTTCTGTCATCTGACCATAACCACACTTTCAAAAGGGCTAAATGGCTGCTTAAAAAATATACGACTTTGCTTTATTGAGGGTGTTGAAAAGTGGTGTTCTGTGTCTTTATGGTTCCAGCTATTGTGTCAGTTTTACTACTGCTAACCCTGCAGAACAGGTACAGTCAAGAGGCTGAACTGGTTCATGCATCACCTAGAGAATTGCTAATGAACTTCCAGCTGCCAAATTCTGCCTGCAAATTAAAAGTGTAGCACAGTTTCACCTTGTTTATGTGTCTGTTTAATATTCTGCTTTGCCTTTTAATTTCTAATGAATCCACTTGCTTCTCCAAAGCTTTACTCTTATTTTTATGTTCAGCTCAAGGTGGTTGTCCTGTTCATTAATTTTGAGTGTTACTGTTTTGGGCACAGTAGATGTACTCCTACACATGTCTTGTTGATATCTGTAATGTTTAGCACTGCATTATATAAAATGTCACTGCAGTTGGAAATAATCCACCAAACTTTTGCTCCTAAGTCATCACAAAATAAGCTTCAGAGGGGAACAGCTTGATTTGTAGATCCCTGGTTGATTTTGTGGAACTAACAGTTGGAGAGTGGTAACTTTTTATTTTGTGAACACATTTGATCTGGATTAGAAGACTGTAAACCTAGAACCAAACAGTCATTTTCACATTTCCTTTTCCAAGAAGCAGTGCTCTTTCGTTTCTGGTTAAATGACAAGTAATTAAACAACTGTGACAGATGAGGGAATATATCTATGTTCAATTATGAATTCCTCTGTTTTATAAATAGGAGCTCTGATTGCAGCCATCAGTGTGGTTAGAACTTCCATTTTGTAGCAGAGAACAGGCAATGCCTGAGGAGCTGAAAAAGGGACTTAAAGGGACTAGTTATCAATGGGGAGCTGTATGTTTGTAGAACATGGGTTGCTGCATGCAGCCATTCAATTTTACCTAATGTCTGTCCCTATGGGAAATCCTAACGTAAAGCGTAAGAACAACAAAAGGTGTGTTAGACTGCTTTTAAAGAGAGATGCTGTCGTAACAGAGGTGTTCTAGGAATGGAATCCAGTGGCTCCATGAAAGAAATAGGGGTACACAGAAACTAGCTTTCCTGAGTTGTAATTCTAGGTGGCAACTTCATGGTCTCTTCCTATCTCGTCTTTCTTTCTCTCCAAAATGAATCATGAGTTTGATAAAGGGAATGGATGACGTTTGAATGATTCAGGATTAGTTCTGGGATCAGGGGTGGGATTTCACTGTTGAAGGAATAGGGTGGGAACTAAGTGTAGGCTGGATTCTTCCCCAGTCCAGCCCGATGGGAACACACAAGATTCATTGTGTTTGTGCTGTTCTCCAAAATTAAGACTCGCCATTAGAGAGACTGTAACAAAAATCTTCTCTGGCTTTCCCTCCCTGACATCAGCTGATAAAATGAGGCCAACGTACTCGTAGGTAGCTCTTTGTTCAGAAGAGCTAGAAGCACCTGTTTTTTAGGAAATCAGCTGTGATACAATAAAGATTTCACTTTTGTATGAGGACCTTCTTAATATATGATCTAATTAATCATAATAACCTCTTTATATCTTTGCAATATAGAGCTTTGCACTGTCTTCTTCACTGTAAGTCTATACCTGTAAAAGTAGTTCAAATATTATTACTGCTAAGTGCATTGTTCTTTCTGAGTTTTTTTGCAACTTCTCTACTGGAATATTTCTGGCTGTGTGCAAAGAACAGTTTACCACTTAAGCAAGGTTTTTTATATTAATGCTTAAGTGGGCAGGCCACTGAAATGCCCATGAAATATGTAAAAAAAATACTTTTACAATATTATATTTAGAGAGAGATCTCATGAGACTTTCTAAAGTGTTGGAGGGACATGCCAATATTTGAATCCCTTTTTTATTTTTTCCTACAAAATCACCCTCCTAAAGCCAAGGAGTAATTAGGTGGATATTAACACCAATGGACCAGCTTGCTTTGTTTTCTTTCCAATCATGGATATCTGGGAGTATATACAGACCTGATCTGAATGGCAGGGATGAAGGACTCTGCACTTAAAAGTCCATTTGTACATCACACCAATGAGATTCTTCAACTCCCACAGCTGAAAAAAACCAATCATGCTTATAATTTCCTAGTAGAAAAAAAAAACCAAACAAACAAACACAAAAAACCAGAAGCCTAAAACTAAAAAGCCTAATTATAATTAATTGAAAAGTTTTCTGCAGAAGCTAGTGGCAGCAATTTGCATAAATTCTCATTAAGGTGAATAATATATTTTCTTCAAGATCCATTAAACAAGCTTTAATCATTTGAGCTTGAAAAACACCACCATGAAACTTCAGTTTAAAAGTCATTACACAGCATCTAAAGTAAGTTCTGAAAAATTACAAAAATCCAGGATGTATCCAGGAGACATCAGCATCCTTCAGACAGTAAGAAGCCATGTAATGAATAGCAAGAGGAAGGGTGGATTGTTGTTCCTGGCGTTAAGTTTATTCCACAAAGACAAAACGTGCCTGGTGGGAAGGAAGCCTTGTGTCGCTAGCACAGTGGGGTGTCGTACCAGAGTTGAGGTATCTGCAAACTACTTCTGCTAGTTTCAAGAAGAGAACATGAGGAACTGGCAGGTATGTTACAAGCTGCAGTATCTACCACCTCTACCTTATGTAGTGGATACCCTACTGCAGGTTTGGGTTTCTTTTTTCTTAACAGTTAAGCTGAGCTGGCTATTAAAACATTTATTTATGTATGCAAGCTAAACAATTTTGTGTATTTCTATCCACATTTACTTTTCAGGATGACTTCAGATGCAGCATTTCAAATCACAGATTCTAACTGTTCAGATTTGTTGCTGTTACTCTGTGTTTAATGAACAACTTTCCTTTCTGAGTTAGTCCGTTTGGTGATAAGAGCTGTGTGAAATTCACTTTAGAGCAACTGTTATCTTCTTTTAGCAATCTTTTGTGTGCCAGGAAAGGTGGAGTGGCAGAACTCAGTTTCTGCTGTTCTTGGCAATGCTTTCCTCTCTATATTTAAGGCCATGAAGAAATAAGCATTTACAAAAAATAGTTCTACAAATAAATACTAATTCTGTTTTATTAATTGATTTTTTTTTGTTGCTGAGAGGTGCACTGGATTCCTTCCTTGGCTATTAGTGAGCATGCTTTTGTACCCTTTTTTGTTGCAGGAGACAAATTTAAAGCTTTAGACGTTAGCACTGAATCAACTTTCTAAAGCAGCAGTTCCTAAATTGCAGCATATGTTTTATACACACTTGTATAATTTATGATTGTTCAGTGGTAGTTGGCCAGGCTGGAACTGGTACTGCTAGAATTGGTACCTGCCAGCATTTATTGGTATCTGGTCAAATAAAAAATAATCTAAATCCCGTCTCTGTTCTAGAACATTTTGCTTGCTACTTTCTTCTGTCTGATGTTTACAGTCTAAAATACAGAGATGGCGCCATGAATTTCAGGATGGATTAGGATGAGTACTGTTAGTGAGTTCTAAAAACTTTTTTCTCTTTATCTGTATCAATTTAACACTTGCTGTCTTTGGGAGAGACCTTTTATGGTAAAAAGCAGTACCACTGGCAAGAAAATAGAGTAGTAAGTATAGCTTTTTATGTTATTTGCGCTAGCAAATTTGAATCATATTTCCTCCTGCTTATCATTAGGCATAGCCTTTTTTCCTTCTGAATTTGTTGTATTTGAGAGAGCTCAGCTGTACAGGTAGAAATGGGCCACACAGATACACTGATGTTTTCTTGTATTGCGGAAACATCCCTCAATTAAAAAAAAAAAAAGTAAAAAAAATTTTGAAGCTTCTGCAAGAAAATGTAATTCATTTTTGTGGCTCTGGAGCCTAGATTGAGAAACAGATTGTTTGCTTACTTAGTAGCAGGGTGTCCTTAACAGTACTGGCAAATGCCAGTTATTTTTGAATGTTCAAATCAGAATTTGTCCCCACATCATTGAGGTATTCCTGATTATATGAGTTAGCTGTTATAGCTTCTCTTTGTGACCCTGGAGAAGAAAGGGCAAAGGAATTTATTTTGTTTGTTTTATTTAAAAAAAAACCCAACCAATTATTTTACATTATGGTGACTTGAAGTATTGTTTTTGTTTTCTGATAATTGCCACCATTATTTTTTATTTTATTATATTGCACAGTTTGTTTTTAATGTGTATTTCTTTTGACTTCATAATAGCATTTAGGTTCTTTATCTTATTATTGTAATTAAACTGCATCCAAAATGTTGCATGAGTCATCTGTAGAGGAAAATACATACTAAAATATCTCCAGGTAAACTCTGTTTTGATGTTTTTTCCCTGTTGCTTCAATTTTTGATGCTTTTACGTCTTGTTTAAAGAGCTAGTATCCCAAGGCTGCTGACTAGAGTATGCTAAGATTCGGCTTAACAGTTCCTTTAAATATTATGGGAGGTCTGTAAGTGATGGGTGGCCCAATACCCGAAGTCACCCTTCTATTCAAATAAACACACAATGAAAGTATGTGCAAGACCTTTAACTCTTACAGGAGCTTGGCTCTGTGCCATGCTTCTGACTTAATGGAATGGCTGATTTTAGGGTTGCCTGGGGCCACAACCACAAATAAGCATATATATCTCTGAGGTCATTGAAACCAATTTTATTATTTTCATAGCTATTGGAAATAAGTCACCTGGCTTGATTTATACATAACATTGGAGAATATCAACCCACAGAAGTGAACTTTAATTTAAAACTTTCATTTCTGTTTTGTTGGCCTGTAATATTAAAATCAGAGCAGCTTGGTTCTTTACAAATACTGTTTTATCTTTCCCAGTAGTTGATGGTTAAGCATTGGCTGTAAGCTTGGGATTGAAGCTGAATGTCTTCATGTGAAATAGTTCTCATCCTCAGCACTGCCACAGTTCCCAGTTAGATTCAGTCCGGTTTCCAGGGATGGCACTTCAAACACCCAGCGAACTTGAAAACGTGATGGTGAGGTTTTTGAGTTTCCTGTGGGCTCCCAGTGCCTCTCATGAGCCAGGAGCTGCCTCCGTTCCACACTTATTTCTACAGGCTTTTATCTTACAAGTCTAGGATTGAGAAGGAACTAGAAGGGGTGATGAAGTTGATTTGAATGAGGTGTGCATGACTGATTACATACAACATCTGGGTACATTTTCCTAAAATAGTTGGATAGCAATAGCTTACTATCTCAGTATTTCCTCAGGTTTTGTTAAAAGAAACATGGCTCTCTACACTGAAGTCTTCATATACCAGTGCTACATTGTCTTAGTGGATGGGATGTGTAGGTTGGATAACTATTATTTATTGGCTATGCGTCATAATTAATTTCTCAGTGTCTTTCTGTGTAGCACAACATGTTAGGAACCCGGGAAATTTATGATGCATACACAGCATTGTATTATTCCAAACAACTAATTTCCTGTGGCAAGAAATAAATCTTGAATTCCCCATTACTTTGTAGCAAGATCAATGTAAAGCCTTAGAAAAAGAAGCAAGTCTCATAGTATGTAAACTGCTTATTTCTTATGTTACTCTAGATTGTTTTTAGTATCCAGAAAGAAATACATCTTACTGTTTTATATGGTATGGCAAACTAGACTTTTCTTCATTAAACTTTCAGTGGCTTGTAATGTCATGGAAGACAGCAAAGAGGGAACCTGGCCTTTGAAGAAGTAACTTTCCCCAACCTTGTAGGTAATGTGTATACGCTGTAGTTTATGTAAAGATTCAAATGGACTGTTTTTCTTTGGAAAAAAAAAATAAGGCATTACAATATTCTTCCTTAAATTATATATATATACATATATAAAGCACATGTAGATCCCTAGTAGAAAACAGACTTTGTTCAAGCTTCACGTGAAGTTGAAGCTTCTTCTCTCAAAGGAGAAATTCTGTATTTCTTCTGTCCTTATGTGAGAAGCTGAGATATTTGAAGAGAATACATTTGCCTTGTCAACAAATGCAACAACGCAGTACCCACTGTCTTTCTCTTTTTGAAGTCGTAATGTGCTGACTGACCTCTCCAGGCAGTCAGTTCTCTGGTTGCTTTGTATCACGTTCATTGCACCAATTTGCATTTGTTTCTCTTAATCTACCTGTGATTTTTTTTTTTCCTCATATTTGAATTTTCTTCTTGCTATGATCTCAACCAGTCCTCCTTTGAACAGAGAATGCAAAATTATCACTGTCCATTAGCAAAGATGGAATCTTGAGAGAAGACTTACAATTTCTGTCTTAGTAAAAGACTACACATGAATTGTTTCCTCACAAACTATTTCTGTTTGATGTACACTACTGAAAGATGAAAACTGTTCACTTTTTTAAAGCTTTCAGTAATTTTCATAAAGCTTCATAAAGTTTGATTGGCTTTCCTCTATAGGTCTCTTTATGCAAAACGTATTGCTGTGGTTGTTTAAGGGACAGAGTTATGAAATATCATAACCTTTTGCGGCACTCATGTTCCTCATCTGCCAGAAAAAAAGCAGTCCTCCATTGTGCTGCTGTCAAGGATCATTGGACTTAACTGTTACACTAAGGAAGTTAAGCCTAATAGTTAAATATTGGTTTGATCTTCAGAAGATGAAGATCTTCAGATCTTCGTTTTTCTAAAAGGATATTTCTTAGGAAAGTTAAAGCTGCTTAAAACAAAATGGCACACAAATCCCTAGTGGAGAAAAGAGCAAGCGGTTGGCTAGGATAGAATTGGACTTGAAAATCTAGCACCCTTTCAATTCAAGGGTAGCCACTTTTTGTAGTTCAGCTTGATTTGACTTAGCTGTAATGGTATCCTCAGGAAGGTTGATCAGGTATGTGATTCTGGCAATGGCTTCAGTTTACCCGGATTGTCATTTGACATCCTTCTTACTGCCTGCATCTCAACAGCTGCTCTAAAGCATAGAACGGAATGGTTTCTGGTTGTTTTGGTGTTGTGCTTGGAAGCCTAAAAACTCTACTGAAAGGCTATAAAAGCTCATGCCAATTGCAGTTGGTTATAAGACCCTACTGGTTTCAGTGACATAAATTGGAGGTTATTTCAATACTAATGTGGATTAACAGTAATGTAGTAGAAATCAGAATTTGATCCTGTGTGTTCTGATAATATAATTCAGCTAATTTATAATTTCCTTACTTTTTAGCTCGGTCTTTGACAGCATCCAATAAAATCCTTGAGAATGTACTTGGTGCGGACTTGCATATAATGGTAACTTTAAAGCCCATATTTTCTTTTACAAAATAACTGTGATTAGTCCTTTCGATGTCACTCTCAAACAGTTACCTACTACCTGGCTGCTCTTAACCAAGCAATTAAGAGGAAATAAAATTTTTTAAGCATTGTCATGGTTTCAATTTCTAGTGTTTCATAATTGTTATAGCATGCCACAGAAGTTGGTTTACTTTAGTACGTCCCTGCATCTGGATAAGCTTATTGAGGCATAAAGATGAAGCAAATCAGTAACACTCATTTGAACCTTTTTCAGTAAGATCAACACCTTCCAAATGGGTGGGTGCCAGTCTGCTCTATTAAAGTACGTTTATGTAGGGCATCCCACAGTGCTCCTGTAGAGAAGTTGGAGAGCTGGAAAGAGCATAGTTCTTTCATCCAGGACTACGCTGAACAGTCACTCTATTCACTAGAAGTCATTACACATCTTTCTGAGACCAAATATTGTTTTTAATTATCTGGATTGTTTTACTTTTTGGTAGAATTTAATTTTCATAAAAATTGGTTTTGACACAAGTCTGTAACAAGTTCCTTTTTTTTTTCCTGCTAAAATAAACATATACATATAAATATATATGTATAAATAAAGTTTCCAGGCATTTTTCTGACATGTCTATGGCAAGACCTAAGGATAAGGTCTAACTCCATCCATCACAAGTACTTTCCAGCTGTATTTTAGCCCCTCTATATATTCTGTAGAAATTTTGCTTAGCAGGAATCTAAGATGGAAAAGTGCTGCCCTGTTTTTAATTTGAAATCCTCTGAGAAAGTACTTAAATATTTTGGTTGATTCACTAGTGAGTAAGCTATCATCATGGAGAAATGTAAGTCTTGAGTTTTATCTCAAGTATATGTTAAAGTTTCTTGCTGCTTTTCCCATCAAGTTAAGCTTGTTTTGTTTTGCGTGTTTCCACTGAAATGGCAGTACATCATCTTTGGTTCATGATTGTCTAGCTGGACATTGGAGCTAATTTAGAATAAATTTTACTCCTCAGGAAGAATTCTCTTGCCCTAATATTATTCAGTATCTGGCTATAAATAGGGCAATGACTACAATCACCTGTGACTGCCTATCAGTGAAGTTGGTAAACTAGACTAAGAAGACAGTAATGATTCTGAAAACCAGTTACTGTTTGGTTCCTTAGACCAGACTGATTTCAAGAAACAAAAAATCTAAGCATTGTGTTTTCACTTATCCTTTATTTGGAAATTACTGTCTAAAATGGTACCTTTGGTAGTATAAGTTAATATATTTGTGGACAATCTTTCACGTACATAATTGGGCAACTTTTGAGGGCCATTATACTAAAAATGCAAAATATCACAAGAAAAAGATACTCAAGAGTTCTAGCTTCTTGCCATACAAAACCTGAATTTAAAATGCTTGCTCTCTAAAATAATTAAAAAAAAAAATTCCCCACAAATCTGCTAGCATGGTAGCCTTTTGGTAGGAAGTGATGAGAGGTGTACAGTTACAGAATCACAGAATCACAGAATTGTGGTGGTTGGAAGGGACCTCAGAGATCATCGAGTCCAACCACAAAAAA
>JAOTQQ010000001.1:43420160-43453486 GCA_026546715.1 Gallinago undulata
CATGAGCACCGAGTTTCTCCAGAAGAATCCTGTGGGACACTGTATCAAAGGCCTTGCTAAAGTCTAGGTAAATAACAGTTGGTACAGTTGGTGCCAGAACATTAGTTTTATGCTTTTGTGCATCTTAAGGTGGGGCTGAAGGGAGGAAAGAGGAGGCTTTGGAGATAGGAAAATTTTAGGTGGGCACAAATTCCAGAGCTGATAGTTTGTAGTGTGGCATGGTCTCTGCTTGGCATTTCTGTGGATAATGAAATCCGAGGTGGTTCTGACTGCTCTCTGAATCACTTGATTCTTAAAGTGAAAAACATGAATATGACCAATGATAGCTGGGTCTATGAATGTTGTTTTTTTTTTTCCCTCTTCCCACAGTAAGGACAATTTTTCAATATAAGTTCTAAATCCAGTATAAAGGTTAAATTGACCTCTGTGTGTATGCATAAACCAAATTGTTTTCGCTAGATAGATTTTGAATAACACCTTTCAGTTAAACCAGTAAAACTTTAAGTTTAGACCAGACCTTGGTTAATGAAAGGTTTTTTTGGTGCTTAAATACAAGGCTTGAAGAAAGGAACTTAGACAAAGTAACTTGATGCTTTTCTTTATTGTCCACCACCCTTCTCACCCCCACATATAAAAAGGAGATTGTCTGTATGTAATGTTGTGGTTCAGAAATTTCTCCTCTACTCATTATTTCTATATTTGTATGTGTACGTGTTCCTGGGTATTCTCTTCAGTGCTTCACTAAAAATAAAAGTCAGTGCCGCCTAAAAATTCTTTCAGGCTATAAATTTATTCTACACAAGAGGCGTGTGTTTAGGCATAATTATGTACAATCTTCTTGAACTCTCTGAAACTGTGTCAAAAAATAGATTGAAAGGAAAAAAAAATGGGTAATTTTTCAAAAATTAAATTACTGAGCCTTTTTTCTCAGTATAGTTTGCCACATACTGAAAAGAACAGAGAAGTGGATGGTCATGGGACTGATGTATGACTAAAACTATTCCATAGTGGTACCTGCAGAGTGTGCCTCTATTTTCAGATAATGGCTTAAAATATACGTGTCTTGGAAAGGAGGGTTGTCTATTCATATAATTAATAAGTTAAAAAACTCAACATGTCTACTCTAAGTATTGTACTTTAAAGTCTTAAAATGTCTGTCCTTGTATTATTGTGAGCTGCTGTATGAAGAAATGGCAAAAATTATTCATGTTTTATTTTTTCAAAGGAAAGTGAATAAGAGAAATAGTGTAGTGCCAAATTCTACTGCAGAATAGTAAATCTAATAAGACCTGCTGGGCCCACTTTTATCATCTAAAGTAGATTTGAAAAGGGCAGCAGAGGTTTGAACTATAAATTCTGACCATGCTTCTGAAGCTGGTATTACATATATATATATATGTATATATAAATATATATATATGTATATATAAATATATATATATAAAAAATAAACAAATCATGAGTTATTGCCAGGTAGTAGTTTGGAACTGAAGAATATTTTAAAGAATAACTTTGAATGTGTGTTTGAAAGAATATGTTATCAGGTAAATACTAAGTACCTTGAAGTCTTAGAGGAACAGAATTTGCAATTTCGTTTGTAAGGTGTAGTCAGGAGAAAAAGTAGCTTATGAAACAGCTGTGAGAACAGCAAAAAGCATTTTCTGGTTTAGGCATTATTTTTTCAATAAATGTATTTTCACAGCCCTACCATACATGCTGTGGTGAAGAAACTCATGGAGCAGGCACAAAGATAGGAGCCCTTCTTTTCCATTTTGCTCCCTCCATCTCCCTCCTGAGAGGAAACTGATGGTATCCCATTGTTCAACATCAGAAAATATTAATTACTTTTATCACTTCCCTCCAGCATGCATTTTTTACCTGTGCATGAATAATCAAGTAATACTATGCCAGGCAGTTGGTATTAATTAGAGTTTCAAATTTCCCATGGTCCATCTCTTAGTGTTTTTTATGTCAGGCTAAAGCTTAAACTGAGACAGAGTGAGGTGCACTTAAGGTTAATATTAAGGCCAAATTCTTTCAGCATATAAGGACACAGTTTGAAGGTTTATATTATGGAGAAAGATACAGTTCACAGCCTTTATATTTAACTTTTGAAATATTTATGTACTGGATCAAAAAGATTTTTCAGGTTATCTCAACTGTCTTGTAACCAAAATATTTTGAACTGTTAGTTACTTAAAGTTTTCAAAGCTCTTTTGGTCAATAAGAAAATCAATACATGCAGCATACTTCAGTGTAGTTAAGGCAGTGCCGTAAAAAAGCACTGCCCAAAAGCATTTTGTGTTATTTGTAACTACTGCCACAGTTTCCTTCTTCCAAATAACAGTTGCAAAGGTATAAAGGCCACAAGTCTGCATGTGATGGGCTGCTGAATCATAGCCTTCTGTTGGAATTCAAACCACAGCAGGTAGAAATGTTCATGGAAATAAACAAAGAGCAAGTTACCTTGCTTAGATGTCTTTTTTTGGCCATTGTATTCTGCAAATTTCTGTTGCTTACTTTAAAAGATCAAATACTTTAAAAGACATTGTGCAGCTTAGAAAATCTTAGAAAGTCTGCATGTCTTTACACTGTGGTACAAGACCATAACCTTTCTCTGTGGTTTTGTTGTTTGTTTTCTGGAGAGCTTTTTGTTTATTTCTCCGTGTATGAATTTTTGGCAGTTGTCTCACTCATCCATCTTTCCACTCTGCTTATATCTAATTTGGGAAAGTCTCACCCAAGGAAGTTTTATGAATAAACACTACTTACAGTCCTGTTACTTGTAGTTCTGGTACTAAACTGAAGTTGACTTTAACTGAAGTTATTGATATGGGACGGTGAAAGTCCGAAATCTATAAAATGTATTATCACATGTTAATATGTTCTTCTGAATCCCTGTACTAAATACGTATTTAGTTAATAGCTTTCACTAGCAGTTACAGAGGATAGGAATATTGTCTTAAGAATATATGTTGTCTTCAATGTTTAAGCTCTGAGTTTGATGGATTCCCGTGTTTCTATACAGTTAGAAAAGGACCCTGCTATTAGTAGACGATATCTAGAGAGTAGTTTACTAGAACTTTATTTCCCTTTTATGATGTTAGGTTTTCCTTTAATTAATTTAAAATATGATTTAAACTTAGGTGTTTACTTCAATCTGTTTGGTACCTATAGTCCTATTCTCAGAGCCTAGCCAGAAACTCAGGATCCTATATATCACGTAGCTAGCTGTTACCCAGTATTTCCCATCTGAAAACAGCTGAGTTATTAGCTATTCCTTACTGATTCACCTAAGAAAATTAGCTTTTAAGAGAAACCAAAAACTACAACTTGAAACCCAGGGGATGCACAGAATTTGGTCTCCTGCAGATGTGCCTACCTGATATACAATATGGAGATCTTTTTTTGAAAAGTGGCACGGATAAAACTGTACTGCCTGCTGGATTTGTAGATAAATTCCATTTTCACAACTGTTGAGATGGAATGAACTTTAATACAGAACATGTAAGTCATAATTGCCACCAGAAATCTACCAGAATGGCAAATAGTTCCCTTGAGTCTATAATTAAACATTTAAATGAATGTGTTTTCCTGTACTTATGCTTATCTCTTTCTTAAGACCTCCCTACATACTAAATAGTATTTTTTTTTTTCTTTATCCTGTTAATACAGACTACATGTGTATTGTAGTCTAAGGCAAGTAAGAATATTGTCTAAAGTATGACAAGCTCCACTGGCTTGGTTTCTGACCACACACCCACCTAACAGATAGCCTGTAGGTGGTTTGGGGGATTGACTCAGCTGCTCTATATTCTGGGGATGTGAAGCTGTTTGGACGCTAAAAAGTAGGCTGTGTTTTCAGGCTTGTTGTTTATACAAGTAACATATAATCTTGAAAGCATCCTTAGGATGACTCGTTAAGATCCACTGTAAAAATACTCTAGGGTGCTTTCCCACTGCTATTTATGAAATAGGGGTAAATGAATAGTATTCGAAAATGATCTTGAGAAAAAGCAATGAAGAACCTCCAAGTAGAGACTTGCCAGTCCATCACTGCCTATCTATTTTATGTGAGAGAGTTCTGGTCAATGGCTTCCTCTGTGCACGTTTGGGAGTTCTCCTTTTTCTTTAAAATATGTTCTCTACTTCAAATCCTGATGTTCATTTTGAGCATATGGGGACCATTAGCAATATTGACGCTGGACATAAGGCTTAATGCATTAAATCACTTTAGAATGTCGCATCTGTTTTTTTTACCCTGATGTTAACACCTGGATCAGTTTAGCACCAGCGCAGAAGTTTAGGACATATATAGCTGTTAATTTTAAAAACATCTGGGATTTTTTGCGTGTGTGTATGCATGTATATGTGTGTGTGGACTCCTGGATCTCTGGCATTTTTGAGTTTGATGAAAAAAAATCTTACTGAATTGTGCGCAAGGTGTGTACCAATCTAGGCAAATAAGCGGTTTATGGCAGGAGGCAGAAGGATTCTTTCAAGTGGATAAGAAATTGTGATTTTGCCTTTACAGCTTTTGTCTTTCTTCAGATTTCCATTTTTGAGGACCTGATAGCTGACTCTGATTCCATTTTTCCCCTCCTCTCAAACCCATCCATTTGTTGTACACTGAATAAGATAGCCCACTCTCCTGGGATGCGTGAGATGGGCAGACATTAAAAGATGAAGAAAGCAAGTTCCCTGACTGAGTCTGCAAACCTTATTTGAGGCTGCTTGAAAGTAAAAATGCCAATTGTGTTGGAGCTTTGAAAAATGACTTTCCCTGGTGACGCGCTGCCTTTTAACAAGAGCAGAGTTTAGGGCTGTGTTTGAGCGATGAGTGCAGTTGGAGAGTTTCACTTGTTATGCCCATTAGCAAGATTGGACTAATCTGCGGGATGTAACCTGAAGGTAAACTGTGAGTGAAGGAGAAGACAAGGCTAATAAGGCGTTTTGTAGTTTCCTTTATCCCAGAGTCTTTCCTGGAGCCAGCAATTAATATTATTTTCTATCTGCAGAGAGCAGTGCGGGAGGCTTTACGAAGGACATGTCAGTGTAACCTGCCAGTCCATGAAGAGGGACTGATTTCAAATTTGCCATTGAATTTGGTGACTAAGCATCGATACTGCAACAAACAGCTTGTTAATTTAGGAATTAAAGAAAAACAGGTCCTTGCCCCAGCCAGGCACAGGGCAGCTGGGGCAGTGCCAGCCCTGGGTGTCGGGCACCACCCTGGGGCTGAGGCCAGGCTGGGACATGGGCCCGTGGGTGGGCCTGGCTCCGAGGGGCCTGTGGCTGCTTGGGGCTGGGTGGAGCTGGAGATCAGCCCTGGGACAGGGGCTGATGGCCCTGAGGGGCTGATGTGGGGTCCTGGGCCATGGGCAGGTGGGGAGAGCCCTGGGGGACTGGCATGGGGCCTTGGGCTGGGGACGGGGTAGGGGGAGAGCTGGTGAAGAGGGATCAGGGCTGTCAAGGGTGATCAGTGCCCTCAGGGTCCTGATGTGAGCGATTTGATACTGTTTATATTTGTCCTTTTATTTTATTAGATACAAAGCTTGTATTTCTCTCCCCTTCACTGAGATAAACATTTCATTTCATGTTTTTCTTGCCAGTGCTGTCAGTCAGCCAGGCTGGGGATGCAGACGGGCACAGCCCTGGATGGTTATGGGCCCACAGGATGTTTCTGTCTGACCCACCATAATGGTGTCCAGGCTGGTGGCGTCCTTAGTGTTACTGAGACCTTGTTCACTTTTGAGGGCAAGATGACACAGAGCTACCTGGCCCTGGTGTCTCAGGTGCTCGTATTCCTGCATCTTCCTATGCAGTCAAGTCTAAGGTTGGCCAAGTGTGGTTTTTATTACATTTTATAATGTTAAACAGGGTAATTGTTGAATGTAATGAGCAGCTTGTACAAGACTTGCTTCTGTGCTGTAGGACATCTAGTTTCCCTCTTATATTAAACTTTTCTAATATCCTAAAGCATTAGCCAGGCTTTTTGTTTTTTTCCTTTTAGTTTCAAACATTTTGCAAAAAATAACTATATGGAAAGAACTTTTAACTTTATCTCAAATCTTGGCTCACAGAGAATTAAACATTTGACCTGACTTGGACCACTGAGTAAGCTGGAACTGGCAGCTTCTGTGTTTTGCATGTTGACTGACAGGTATTAGAATCTGTTACTTTTACGTGCATGAGAAACTAGGAGTATTTCAGAATTTTTTGCTGAATTCAGTACCCAGATGTGGAGCGATCAATACTGTATCTTCGAGGCTTCCTGTTGATTTTTGTTGTAGGTGTTTTGTTGGGTTTGTTTATTCATTTATTTATTTAAATTTTTAAGATGAACAGGACTGAACAGAAAGGGACCAGGGTTTGTTGTTAAGATTGTAAATAAAATTTGACTGAGTTTGACAATAGGTTTCTTTACAATTTGGAGAAAAACAGTTTACTTTTGGTGGGAAATAGTCCAATATGAGTATGTGCTGCATGAAAACACTGAGCTTAGAGGGAGGGGGCTGGTCTCTTAAGAAGTGTAGCAGGCTAGTGTGGAGGGTTTTTTATACATATTTACTGATGGCTGTAGTTCCATTTGTGTGGGTTTTTTTTTTGTTTTTTTGTTTGGTTTTTTGTTTTGTTTTTTAAAGTGGTTGCATGACTCCAAATATTGGAAAATGGACACATATGCAAAAGTTATATTAAAAGCTACTATTTCCTAGCAATGACCTGTGCACCATCTAGGCTCTCTGTATCAGAATGCTCTGCCTCAGGGGCAGGCAGTCCCTCCATATTACTGCCACTTATTTTCTTAGTATCTCCTCAAGGAAAAACACTTTTGTAGTTCAAGGTTTCACCTCGAAATCCTGACATCTGATAGCCATTCTGAGCATTTGGGAGTCTGTAGTCTAACATACTATGTTTTTCTCAGAGGAAGGACTCGTTCTAGCCTAACACCTGCTTTATTCTTGCTGAATTCCTAGTTTTCTGATAGTGGTTCTGAGAGTGATGCTACAAACTGAAATCACAAGCACAAGAATTGGATTTCAGGAAAGGACTACATTGAAGGACAAGATAAATAATGTGAAAACAAAGATACTGTTTTCTTCCAATGTTCTTTTGTGACTGGACTAAAATGAGAAAAATGTGTGTGGGCTTGGGAAAACAAAGACAAGCAACCTGATCCCTGCATAAGCAGAAGTCAAAATGAAAATTTTGAAGCATTCTAGAAAGCATCATCAGATCTTTAAAGGATTTAAGCTGACCTCTCCATAACCTCCATATGCTCGGAGACAAAAGGACATGCCGAGAGGAAGCATGTCTGAAAGCAGTGTCCTCTGGACAATGGAAAGGCTGAGCTGCATGGTATTTAGAGTATTTGCATGGAGATTTTGTGGCGCAGTATATCAGCGTTTGAGCATTTTTCTTTACAGAACAAGACAACATTCCTGAAACTAATACCACAAAAAAATGGGATTTGGATACAGGTTCCGAGGGACTTGCTTTATTGGGAGTGAGAATGTGGGGGGAGTCTTGAAGTATGAATTAGACTAGTGCATTTCAAACGCAGGCCTGAGTTTCATACCAATTCTCTTTCTTCTTCATCTGAATTGAAAAAAATTTAATTATGGGAAGATATTTATTGGAAAGGCAGAAAGGGAAAATGAATCAAGAATTAGATATAAATTATCTCCCTTGTCTAATATTTTTAATAGAAGAGTCTTGAGCTGGCTGGATTCTTGATTACCCTGGTAAAATAAATGCTAAATGAGTTAAGCTCAGTAGTAAGAACAATGCATCTTTAAAGAATTGCTTAATACAACTTTGCTTACAAAGGCAAGTAACTAATTAAATTCTAGTCATCTTTTTGTGCTAAGCAGGTCTCACACCTTATCCCACAGCATAAATTGTACATGCAAATGATTTGATTTGGACAAACATTATAGCGGACAGATTTTTACAATACTGGATTAGACATGGAGACTGCTAATGGCTGGCACTAGTCCTTGCCAGAGTGGCTGGAAATGTAAATGCTGAAAGCCGCAACACTTTTTTTTTTTTTTTTCCTAATCTTAAACATGCTAACAGTGTTCTTTTCTCACTTGTAAATATAAGAAATTTGAAGAGAAAGTGTATTGTTTTCTGTAAAATGTTCTTTTGTCTGCCTCCAGCAAGGTGTTAGCAGAAAAAGTTGTCAGTCAAAATACGTATAAGACAGTTGTGGGAGTGCCCCATATAGCACCAGCGATTTGCATGCTCCTACCAACTTCTGTATTTATTGTTCATCCATGTCAGTGAGATTCATTCCAACATCTAAATTAAAATTTCAATATAAAAGGCCAGTTGGGGTTTAGTTTTGAATTACTGGAGGATCCGTTCTTTCAACAATAACGTTTGTCAGTTTTGCATATTTCTTTTACATTTTAATTATAACTCATCAAATCTTAACTGATTACTCCTGGGTTAGACTCAGAAGAATGTCACTGAAGGGTGTTTTACTTTAATGGAAGCAGCGTAACATCTGTTTCTAATGTTTTAAAAGCCAATTTATATGGAAATTTTGCTTTATCAAGAAGTCAATAGATATGTAGCTTTCTAACATCTCCTGTAAAAACTCAAAACTTGAATTAAAGCAGGACCAAAGCAATGCCATTCTTTTTTGTGGTAGCAGTGTGATTGCATTTTCGCAGCCTTTCATTTGTACCCTTTTCTTTCTGCTGAAATGAACTTCTTATTTGTCTGTCTTTTGTAGTCGGGCTATCAAGACAAACCAGGACCTTCTGCCTGAGACACCGTGGACCCATATCTTCTACAATGACTTCTGGGGGACACTGCTCACTCACAGTGGGAGCCACAAGTCATACAGACCTCTCTGCACACTTTCCTTCCGCATTAACCATGCCGTCGGAGGGATGGACCCATGGGGCTACCACCTTGTAAATGTCCTCTTACATGCTGCAGTCACAGGCCTTTTCACAAACTTCTCCAGGATCCTGTTTGGGGATGGGTACTGGACCTTGATAGCAGGCCTGCTGTTTGCATCTCATCCGATCCACACGGAGGCCGTAGCAGGGATAGTAGGGAGAGCAGACATTGGAGCCTGCCTCTTCTTTCTGCTTTCCTTGATGTGTTACATGAAGCACTGCTCTACCAGAGGTTCCTCACTGAGTACTTGGGGCTGGATCTTGGGAGCAGGGCTGTGTGCAGGATGCAGCATGCTGTGGAAGGAGCAAGGAGTGACAGTTCTGGCCATTTCAGCAGTGTACGATATCTTTGTATTTCATCGGCTGAAAATGCGTCAGATCATTCCTGCTTTATACAAGGTGAGTCTCCTTTTCTTTCCCATAAGCTATTCGTAAGGCACTGATCAGTTAAACAGGTGCTAAATGAGTTTTCAAGTACACAATAATTCTTAGTAGTTTAGTCAACTCCCAAAAATAAGCACAGATGTCTAACACGGAAAGAACATTCAAAGCAGTTTAGTATAGGGTTTTTACATTTTGTTTAAACAATGTGTTATTATCCATTGCTTTTACTTGGCTCTGGGGATGTATTTTTTTTCAATTACTTTCCTTGCTTCCAGCAGCTTCCTCCTCATTCTGTTTACCGTTGAGCACTGGATATCTGGCTGCCTTTTGCAAAGAATTCATTCATGCTCTTATCCTCTTGTATCTTGCAAACTCAGCTTAGTTTGGTCGGGCATGGAAATTTGACAGCTGATACCATCTTCAGGCTCCCTGAGGCAGAGGTAGAGCTCTTATTGTTCTAGTTTAACAGAGATACATAGGACCTGGGTGCATGCCTTTGGCATGTTTTTTTTTTTTTCTCCCCCTAGTAGGAGCTATGACTTAAATGTATTATTGCCTTAACAAAATAATGATTTCTCATTTTAAAACTTTTTGCCCAAGAAAAAGTAGTATAAACAAACAAACAACCAAGCCCACCCAAACCTCCTTAACTTCCCTCTCCTGAAACTGGATGTATTTAGTGGGACTCAGAAAACCCAGCAGAAAACAAGACACTTTAATATCAGTTGCTATACAAATGAGAAGCTGAGTATATGTAATTTTATGTTCAGTGAAATAGCTTCCTTTCAGAAGAATACTGACTTAACAAAAGGAAAATGTTTTAGAGGGACATGTGTTGTCACATTTTTCAGCGAGACATAACCAAGAAAAACAATAAAACAATATATAAGCTTGCAATTACAGAATCAAATTTATCTCAAGCACTGTGATTTTTAAAATTTTGATTTCTCTCTCAATGAATTCAAAAGAAATTGTAGATTTTGATAAAGGAGTGATAACTTCTGCTTGTACAGAATATTTATCTGTAGTATACAAGGAAAATAGTAGTCAAAAAAACAAGTAGCTTCTGATAAGTTCCCTCTTAAACTGCTGTGAAATGTTGACTTAGTTATTGTGCTCTTCTCTGACAAAGCTGAAAAAGAAAGAATAATTTCTTCTTGTTCTGTTTTTTTTTTCATTTGTTTGTTTGTTTTTTGCTCATATATATTGGAGTGTGTAAGACTACTGAATGTCAGTAGTCAAGTACTGTATGTTACACTGTGCATCTAACGACAAGTGTAAACAAGCAGTAAACTGATGAAGTTTTTATTAAACAAGTGCATCTGTAGCAACAAGCTTTATTCTGAAAGATACAGGATGAGATGTTTTTAAAATGCTTTGAGGAGTTTGGTTCATAACTCAAGTGTTCACTTATCTTATTGTCCTGGTTTGAGGTCAAAACCACAACACTTATAGAATTAAATGGTGGTAAAAACATTCATACAGCACATAGAAAATTCCAAACACCTTGTGCATGACTTCACACCAAATGTAAACTAGTGTTCCTCACAGCCTCTCCTCATTGCAGCCTGCAATGACCAAGACGCAGTCATGGAGCTGGGAAGTCTTTTATTACAGAATGCTCATTGCTTAAAACTTAAACCTTTGCAGACATTTCTGATGAACTTTTCATGGGGAAAAGGTTTTTTTTTCCCATTTGTGCTTTGGGGCCAGGGTAAAATTGGTCCAGAAAAGACCTAAGTGAGATAGGTCAAACCCAGGCTTCCACATCCTAACTCTTTGAACACAAGGCCTCTCTTCCCAGATGTGGAACTTTACATTTGGACACCTGGCTTGTGCAGTTTCTTTTCCCTGCATCAGACCTGTCTTGGACAGCAAACTAGTGTCAATTCCTCAGTGTTTCTCCATCTGTAATGATAGAAATAGTAATTCTGGGCTATGTAGATTGCAAACTTTTATGGAGATTGGATTATATCTGGAAGGAATTTTGTGGGGAGGGTCCACAGTGAACAAAAATATGACCATTTTTCTTAATTTGCCAGAAATGCATTTCCTAATTCACTAAATTAGTAGGCTACATTTTCCTTGTACATCCATTCAGGCTGAATGCTGCAGACCAACTTTCACCTCAATACTAGGGAAATTCTGTTCAGTTATTTACACAGTGATGAGGAGCTCAGCTGGGTGCTTCAGGTATAAAATATCTTTGTAATATCTTTTTTACTTGAGTTTTACAAAAATCATTGACAAATTATGTAAGTTTTCGTAAGAATGCTTTGTCCTGCTGGGCTTGGGATGCCAGGAATATCTTCACTGATCTAGCCTGCTAAGAGAAGGGGTTTTTTTTGAGTACTTGTTTGTATTCTCTTGTACTCTCAACTTTGCATGACCTCTACCTTTAGCATCACAGTTTCCTGTTCCAAAGCACTCCATGGGAAGTAAAGGAGTGAAATACAAGCCTTTTGCAAGAATAATAACTGTAAATTCAAAATAAATAAATAAAGACAGGTGTCTCAAAAAGGAGTAAAGGCAACATCTTAAGAACAAATTAAGAACTTAATACTGTATGATATTTTAAGGCAATAATATTACCTTTTATATGACATATGCCTTTTATATTATTGCCTTTTATATGACATATGACATTTTAAGGCAATAAAAATCATAGAAAAATGTTACAGTTTACCTAGAAAAAGATATTGAAAATAATTATTCTTGCCTTCTTTTCAGTCAGTATTTTCTTGAAGCACTTCCTTACTGTATTTATATTTTTTTGGTCTTAGAGTTTTACACTTTCACATAAATTACTGTTTAGAGAATGTTTAGGTTAGTGAGACTGTCTCTGTCCTGCTCTATCCGAAGACTGGAAATTATTTTCGGAGGATGCTATTTAGTTGATAATGGTGATTAATTTGAAAACGGCCAATGCTGTTGAGTTGAGAAATTTGGGTTTTGATTGTGGCACGGCTGACCAGTGTTTGACAACTCCTGACCATGAAGGGAAGTCAGATGCTCTCCCGTTGGTTTGAAATTGCTATTTAGATTTATTTTCAAATAATTTCAAGATCATTATGCCATAAGATTGGCATTTTAAAGTGATAACGTGTCTCTTCTGAAATCATTAGTAAGAAGTGAGCTAAGTTTTCTTACTAAGAGTTTTGGGTTTAGTTTGATCCTGTGTGTTTATGCATACAATGATAAAGGGAAGTGGTGTTTTTTTACTTTTTTAAAAAAAGTTTTGTATTAAAAATAATCAAAATAATCCCCCAAAGTATGTAGCGAATAGGCTAATTTTTGCATTATGCAGAATTAAAGCACAGACTGAAACAGAAGTGGAGAAAAGCATTCATCTCTGCATCTGTTTGGGATCATTTGGGTATAGTCTTTTTCTTGCTGTTGCTTTGGCCTTAAATAAAATGTACCCTTAGTCAGAACTGACAAATTCTTCCTAGGACAAACTATAAAATCTTCTTAAGCAAACAAAAATCAGCATTTGGATTAAGGGTTTTGTGTTTTTCTTTTAATGGTTTTGCTTACACATTTTCTTGCTTGAAAAGACATTCCTGCATTGCAAATTGCGTGAGGCCAAAGTAGCTGTCTATAGATGATTCATCCTGGGTTATCCAACTGGATTGAACATTTGAAAAAGTGGAGTATGGTTTAAACCGATACAAAAAAAATGTCTCACCAACGAAACCGCATCTCATCAGAGGACTCTTTATTAGGATGTCTGGGCAATTAGAAAGAATTATGTCCAGTTACCTGTTCTGGAGTTTGTGCTTTGTGTTTTCCCAGTGTAAACACTGGGGGAGGGCAACTGGGAGGAGAAAGGAAGGGGGGAAAAAAGACATTAAAAAGGGCGGTCCAGAAAATAATTGTGGTCTTTTGTTAGTACACTGGAGGGGAGAAGTGTAGAATGGAATGAAGGAAGAAAGGAAAATAATATTAAGAGATAATTAGCTTAAATCTGAACTAAGTAAGCAGGCAGTAACAATATTAAACTGAATGCAGAATAAACAGCCTGCCACTCCAGTTTTGTAATGAAATGGTAGAAAAGAGCTACCCCTTTCAATCTACCTAACAATAAGCTGAACCCTGTGCAGCTAAGGTGACACAACTGTTTCCTAGGCTATGCTGAAAACTGGAGCTGAGAGGAAATGCAGGTAAAAAATAACCCTTAAAAAATCCCCCCAGATATCCCAATCTCTAGGAGTTATTTTAAACCTGAATCAATTCAGTTATATCGAGCCCTCATCATTGCCCTACAGACAGCTATACTGGCAAATACTGAGAGGAAAGCTGAGGTGTGGGGGCAGAAACAGGGAGCAGAGAGCAAGGGATTTGGGGGTGTCGGTGGTTAAAGGACCCAGGCTGTCTTGCTGCCAGACTACGGCTTTCAGCTTCTATAAGCCATTTCAGAATATATTATGTGGAAAACTGAGACATTAATTATGTTTAAAGAATAGTAAAGCCACGGACCTTCTTCAGGATGGTCAGTGAAGGATGAGCTTGTAAAAGCAGCTTTAAAAATGCTTCAGCAGATGGTAGGAGATGGAATTGAGGTGACAAGCCTGTGTTTTTTTCCATTTTGTTCTTATCTTTGGGCTGAGTGTCCAATAAATACGAAATGGTGGCTACTACACAAGCTCACTAGCTGTTTACTGGGCTCACACCTATTATCATGTGAGTCCTGATTTGTCACATCAAGTATGTGACAGCATCCCAGTGCGATTTGAATAAACTGGCAAGGCTTCTGAACAAGGCAGCTGCAGAGCAGGACCACCAGCAGAGCAGATGAATGTTACCCCTTATTTAGAAGCTATTCTTAATGCACTTAAAAAATGTATATCATAGCTACTTATTAAACTATCCAGCTCTTTCCCCTGTCATCTGCATATTGGTTGTTCAGTAGAACTTGGCTGCTGTTTTTTTCCCTTTTGCCAAGTCTTATATTCCCCTCTGTCTGTGATGTTCTCACCCTGGCTGGCAAAGTTGTCAGTCTGGACCCTGTTTCATTTGGTTAGCTCTCTTTTATTCTCTCTGACTGGCTTTTGAAGCACACGCTGACAAGAATGTATTCTCTGTCTAAAAGTCAGCAGATTTTGATGGAAATGTATTTATTGTGGTCATAAATGAGTTGTCTGAAATGAGAAAAAATAAAAAAAAAAAGCGGTGCTCTACTGGGGCCAAGTATTCATTGTGGAAGAATGTTAGGCTTTTGTTTGATTTTTCAGTATTTTAGACCTTGAGTCATTTCCAGGTTGCATAGCAGGTAAGCAGATTGATTGAGTTGTGGTATATCATATATATCAGATGAAGGTGCCTGTCAGCAGTTAGGCTTGCACACGTTAAACCACCAAAAGTGTTGTGGAGGGAGAAGGGAACTTGACTACTGGAGAGAGCTGTGATCAAGTTCATAACTATAGAAGATATGCAAATTCAGAGGCCTAAATCTTGCAATCTCCAGCTAGAGAGCAGAACCATTAATCAACATTACACTACACAGTCTTCTGTCCAATTAGTAGTACAAAGCTAATATAAACCCTACTGTGTTGCCATTTTTCCTCTTTCTTTTTTTTTTTTTCTTTTTTTTTAAGTGGGAATGGAGCTGGACAACATTAGCAGTTAAAAAGATGGGGCAGATGCATTTAAAGCTCATTTTTAATATAATGGTTATGATAAAATATTTATTGCTCTATAGTTTATGTGTACAAACTGCTTTACAGAAATAACTAAACCAGATGCATGTTCCACTAATGTTTCACTGTTACAGCATGATAACATTTTACCAGACCAACATATTGTTAGTACAGGGGGTTTGTTATACTGAAATAAAGAAAACTTTCTTTTCCCATCACTTATTTGATTAAAATCCGCCGCCCCCCCCCCCCCCCCCGGGAGGCCTGTCTTACATGTGGAATTAGTTATTGGTATCTATAACTTAACGTGAACCACAAATTGGATTGCAAAATGCATTATCTAACCTTCTGTGCTATTATAACAGTATTGGTTTTGTAAAAAGCAATTTTCTTGGAGGCCTATATTTTATTTAAGGTAATGATGTAAACCTGGGGTCTCCATGGATGACATGGTCAACCACCAAACCCAGTTTTATAAAACTCTACTTTCTTTTATGGTCTTGGAACAGCCTTAGTTGTGGGTGATATGTGTGATTCCTGTTCAAAGTAGAAGTTGCTGGGTATTAGATAAAACTACTGATTTTTTGAGAACACTCTAAACTTGAAATAAGCCACTTTATACATTATTTACTCTTTGAAGTTGCTACTTTTAGAACTATCATGCTTTGGAAGGTAATTTCAAAATAAAATGTTCTTCTTGATTTAAATTTGTAGTTTTATCCTTCTCTTCTGAGGAGCTCTAAAGCCTTAGTAGTGGGGTTGTCGGTCTTGCTGGTTTTTCACCCCACAAGTTACGCCATTTTGCAGCAGTGTTTTATCACTAGCTTGATGGTTTATTTTGTGCTTATTTTCTACAGTATAAGGAATGTTATTATGCTTGAACTTACCCACAGGCCTGGGTATTTTTGCAGATTTGATGGGTAAGCTGTTATTTTGTAAGTTATTTCTCTTAAACACTTGTGTGGGTGTGGTCCAGCCTTAGTCCTGTGGCTTTGAAAAGCATTGTTTAGACTGTTGGGGCAGCAGCCACTCACTTGCAGGACAGAGTTCGTCCTTGGAGTCAGGTATTTAGTAAACATACTTTTCATTGAGACTACTTTCGTCCCAGTTAAAAATAATAAATAACTTACAGCTTCAAAACATTACCCGACCTCTCACAGGTTCATTTTCTCTAACAAGAGCTGCATATTCAAGTGCACTAAGCTGTTAAATGTTGCCTTTGTGCGCTGTAACCTCTTGCATTTCAAGAGCTGAGAAAAAGATTGGGAGCTCCATTGCCAGCTGGGGCTCTGTTTGTTCCCAAGCTGTGATCTCTCATTCTGCCGTGGTCGGCTGGGGGTTAATTTTTCTGGCAGCTTTAAGCCTGTACAAAATTGTGGAAATGCTGAGAGGACTGTGCCTGCACATACATTGCTCATATTTGTGGATGAGCCAGCCTGGTGCTTTTCTCTTCACTCTGCTGGATGGCAGCAGCATGAGGCATATATGGTCCTGACCATCACTCCTCCTCCCCCTGGCAGATATTTCCTAGACAAAAGAAGCTTTTTGCAATTTACTTCTTTCTTGACAATTTCAAGTAGGTAATACTGCTGTTTCCTGTAGTTCCCACAGCTCCTTGCTGATTTTCCTTTTGATCCTGAAATAAGAAAAGCAAGATTGGCCTCCACTATCTCTCTTCTCAGAGTTACTGATCTCCTGCAGGTCCCTGTAATGTCAGTGGAGTGGTACATAATTGGACATCAATATGTATAAATAGCTGTTGTTTCCTGAAAATAATTTCATATTGTGTTTTAAACCACTGAAATAGATCACATATGACAGAAATACAGCACCCTAAGGAAATTTAGCAAATACTGTATTTATTTTTTTTTAAATGAGGAATTGTAAGATATCTTGCTGAAGTTACTGGCTTAAAGTGGATTATATTTTAATATTAAATCTATAAGGTCTTTACTGGAATTGCTGCTTAGATGTGCATTACTTTTGTCTACTGCTTGAAGTCTACAATAATATTTTGGAGACTATATTTGAGAATTCCTCTATGGAAAGATGGAAAAGACAATGACTTCTTTAATAAACGAGTAAGTAAATAAAAAAAAAAAAAGAAGCTTTTTCATATTTGCAGAGACTGTGGAGACATGAAGAACCTTCAGTTTAACAGAGAGGTTAGTTTGCAAGATCAAGCTTGTCACTGCCTTCAGTGTTGCCTAAGATTTATAATAAATGGGAGTGAGCAAAGTGTGCTGTGTTCTTCCATTCTTCCCCTGGTTTAAAAGGGATGTCTTCTGAGACACAGGGTGAAAAAGCTTCCAGGGGATTTGCACAGTTGGTGTTAGCACTTATTTTTCATTCTGAGGTTACATGCCAATTACTAATATCAAGAACAGTGTGACTTTTTCATGGTGTTGTTTAATTACAGGGTATCGGTAGGCTTGCTGCTTTGCAGTTTACAAAACTTGTGCAAATAGTATCGATCTGACAATGTTACTCTCCTACCTTTTAATGTGTTCAAAAGATGTAATGAATTAAGTGAAATCATCAGACATAGTGTGTAACAACTGTTTTTCACAACGTTAGGAACATTTGCAGATGTTGGTTTTTCTTCATCTTACTGATTACTTTAGCTCCCTAACTGAAGAAACTTTGTAAAACTGTGTTTTTCTGACAGCTGGCAATTTTCCTGTTTAAATTGTCAGTATTATAGAACTGTTAAGTTTCATGCTTTTAAGTCGGGATGGTCAAAATATTAAATATTTTATGCTGAGATAAGGGGACTTGGGTACCTGCGAACTGTAAGGGATAAGAAATATATGCAGCTTTGTGCCATCTTCAATTTTCTGTTTGTTCATGAGCTGGAAAGCTATGTCCCATTTCCCTCTAGCTCTGCTGCTCTTGCGAGTCAGTTGTCTGGGTACTGGTCACAAAATGGGAAAAACAACGTACATTCCTAAAGCTAAGTGGTGTCTCAGTGAAAGAAACGTCCCCTGGTGTAATTCCTTTCATGTAGATTTGCTTCAGGAGTTATGCTGTTCTGTTTAAACCTATTTTGGTGTCTTGGTTAAAATACATGCATTCATGATCGTATTCATCAAGTATGTATCCCTGGTGTTTGTTAAATGCCAGACAGAAAGTTTATACCTGCGCCTTGCATGCAAATGTTCAGTCATGAGTACTTTAGATTAGCCTCCTAATGTCATGTTTAGGTACCTAATGTCCTGATTTGATGAAGTGCTGAGTGTGTGTAGTTCCTGGTGAGCATCACTGAATGAACCCATGGCAAGTGGTTGATCACAGCTAAGAAGAAAGCTAGACTGCCTGCTCCTGGCAGTCAGGGCATGTGCTAGTAGTGTCAGAAGAGAAAAGCCTCTAAGTATGTCCCCGATCAGAATCAAATAGATTAGGGAGCAGGTGCAACTTCAGTTCTGACTCCCAGAAGTGTGATACAGCACCTTTGGGAAAGATAACAGGGTTGAGAGTACGTGAAGATCAGGCTCCTGATTTTTTTGAGCATCTTAACTGTAGTCATATAAGTTTCAGAACTGTAGTGCTCAGAAAGCATTGCCTGAGTCTGAAAATACAGTTCTGTCAAATAAAGACACTTGTCTTCCCAGAGTCCTACTCAGGAGAGAGTCATTCCTGATACATAAGCATGAGCTCCGATTCCAGACCTGGGAGAACATGTTTTGAAGGAGCTGGAACATACGCAAACCCTGAGCCACAAGGGAGACTTTTCTCTCAGTATTAGGTTTAATTCTGAATTTCCTGGCTTATATTCATTTTTATTTAAGTTGTAATGATTTAATGATTATATGCACACTTTTTCCAAGGTGAGTGATTCTAAACATTAACCTATGTAGACAGTTACAATATTAAAAAGAGGGAAAGTATAAGTGTATGAGATTTACAGTGGAAACAGCCAGTTGTGATAGAAGGCAGCAAACTTTTTCTGGCATATTTACTGGAGGAACTGTATTTCTTTTTCCAGCTGCAGCGTAGATTAGGTATGGGGAAGGAAGGAATACAGGCTTGCAATCCTGTAGCTGACTTTATGGGTCAGTTGTTTAGAGGTAAATTTCTAGCCTCACTAACCTTGAATGTCTCTTAGAGAAGAGGAGAATCCCTTGATGCTGTGGATAGTCCACACTGGGAGAAGAGGGGAAGCAAAATATTTTTGTTCCTAAGTTTCGGGGAAACTAATTGAAAATGCACATGAGGAAATAATGTTAAAATTATCCAGAAGCTTTTGGGGGAAGGGAGGGAGAATTTGTGTACTTTATGCTTTTAAATGCCAGGTAGAACATTTGTACATTTTTATGATCAGAATGGTAAGACTTTTAGACACATACACAGATTACTTCTAAGGCTGTAGATTTGGTTGGTTTGTGCAAAAGTCAGAGCTTCTGTGACATTTAATCACCAAAGTCTTGTTTTCCTCCTTGACAATAAAATATGGAAATAAATTTCCATAGCAACAAAGTCTGTAAAGTGAATGTAGGGGCATATTGAGTTAATAAAGGCAATGAGGGAGCAGGGGAAAAGAGAGGATAGAATTGTATTGAGTCTCTGTAAATTTTTTCTCTCCCAGAAAACAGGACTTCGGGGGTTATGGATAAATTTTTTGCGTGTTTTAGTCTGCATGTTTTAAAAGTATCCTGGGCAGTTTGTACTGCTGTAGAGCACAATGAAGCTTGCATAAACAGTGTTTATTTAGTAGGGATTGTGAGATTACAGTTTATTTTTAAAATATATGTTTATTGTAGTTCTATCTCTTACTTGGAGACTTCTCTTCTTAAAAGACATTATTAGAAGTGGCAAAACACCGCAGCAAAATAGCTCTCATGAGTTTTAAAATAGAAGCAATGCTATTTTTTAACTTCAGTTCTTGTTTCTTTGGACTACTTTATATATAGTATTTTTGGCTTCTTGAATTTGAATTCTGTGGAAAGTTAGCATTAGTGATTTAGTAGAGTGATTTTTTCATTGTTGTTTTTTGTTTAAACCATTATGTATTTCTGCCTCTTCTGACCTGAGCTGTTAACCAATAACTTGACTTTTTATAGGTAAATAGATTATTTTTTTTAATAGGTAAATAGATTAAAAAATACCTGGTTCCATAATTATGCAATCCTGTATGTTTACGAAGAAAATCCTAACTACACTTTATTCTAGAATAACACTATGAATCTTTATCCCAGTTCTAAATCTCTTTTAGCTAGCACTGCAGAGCTCACCCTTGTATCTTACTTAAGGGGAAGTTACCTGCATAACGGATATTTTTAACCTTCCTTTCTTTGCACCTTGTGTGGTTTCTTACTGATTCATATACATGCATAACTCTTATGTGGAAAAGAATTCCAAAAACCGAAAAGCTCCCCAAATAAGCTAAACAAAACTGCCTACCTCAACACAAACGAAAAAAAAAAGAATCCCAAATGAAAACAAAATCAAAAAAAGCATCCTCAAAACAAACAAACAAAAAAACCAAACCACCACCATACCTTCTGTCCATGCATCTTTGTTCTAGTAGTGACGTCTTTCCTTGGAAGAGGAAATCAATCTTCTGTAAAAGTTGTTAGTGTTAAGAAACTCTTAATGGTAAAATTTGGAAGTATCCAAGGTAGTTAACTCAAGGGACCTTGGTATAGACTGCAAAAACAGATCTAAAGACAAGGTAGGTAGGTGGGTTCCTAGGCTGCCTGACACCAGATTGGTGTTAGTGCACCAAATCTGAAGCTGGCCAGACAGATACACATACAATGCTCATGATTTGACCTGAGTATTCATAAATTTTTTTTTTATCAGGATCTGTATCTGTTGTCAGAATAATTTAGGACTGCCATCATCTCAGACCTTCCAAAATCAGAAGGAAGTGTTAATAATTAAGAGGTAAACATTAACTTTGGATAATTTTCATTTGCTTTCTGTTTTGCAAATCTATAGAGTAAATCTTTTCAGGATAATCCTGAAGTTTGAAAAAAGAAGGGAAAAAACCCACCGTAAATGATTCCTAACTTGCTTTTTAGGATACAGTAAGACAAAACTGTGAGGTTCCTGCAGTTGTGGCAGTTTACTTGATCTCTATTCTTACCTGTAGTTACACTTTAGTTATTATATGTAACCCAAATGCTTTAAAAAAAAAAAAATAAAAACAAACGCACTATACGTGCATGTTCATATTTTTTGTTTTGGTAGCTCAGTGTTGATGCATTTTGACGATGTAACTAAATGCAACTTCAAAAAACACACCTCTCTTAAATCCATCAATTTTTATGCTAGAAAGTTGTTTTTACTCCATCATAGACCGTGATATATCTGGTACTATGTTAGCTCTAGAGCCTTGCGAATAACTGTTTCTGCCTTGGCACTGCCGGGCTCATGATATGTGTTGTCAGCAATCTGTGCACAGTAGCAAAAAAGGTTGTTGTGTCCTTGTACTCTCAGGTTGGTCTCCAAGGCTCTGCAGTACCCAGATGGCTCGTCTGAGCTCTGATAATTTGATAATAACGCCTGTCATCACCAGGTGAAATAATGAAGATACGGGTCTCCGTGTAGCTTCTTCACTAATGTTTGCTTTGTTTATATTTGTGACTGCAAATCTACATCCAGTAAGGAAGTGATGTATTGTGCAATAGCTACATGGCATAGATCTCTCTTTCAGTTATAGCTTAGTTTCCTACTAAAAATAAATTCAGTCTCAAATGATAGCCTTATTCTGAAACAGCAGTGATTTAGTAGGTTTATTAATGAAAACAATGCTCTTTGACATAGTCCTTAGTGCTCAGTGTTTTTAGCTTCAGGTCTAAACCAATCCTAATTAAAGCTGCCTTTTTTTTTTTTCTTCCCTCTATATTCAAATAAAGGAATTTCAAAGAGCTGGACTTAAGCAGGTACTGGTACCTAAAGTGTAAGGAAGAAAGGGAGAAATAAGTAATGAAGGATTGGTTGAAAAGCTGAGTGTACAATATGGAAGCAAAAATTAGGAATATATACAGGCTAACCATTCCTATGTTAATCAGCAGAGCTGTTCTTATCAGCCAGAGGATGCAGCACCTGTACTCCATCCTTATTATAGCCAGTGTCTGTATGTTTTCTTAGAAGTTTTGGCAGATTAAAGAAAAGTGAAATTTTATAAAATCTTATTTGATATGTGACCTCACATATAGTGGCACTTGGTGGTTAGCAACCAAGATATTGCCTCACTGGGGTAATGAATTCATTTTTAAATACAGTTATTTGGTTTATTTGTAGTGTAGCAGACAGCTTCAAACCCTCAGGTGGAGCTTTTTAAGTCTGTCTGTCTCTCAGATGGTCTGTTTTACTATTTCATCCACTGGGCTTGATTACAGTATTTTGATTAAATATTACATTAGTATGATAGACAAACAATTTGAAATCAGGTTTGTTTTAAAAAATGGTATTTAAAAAAAGCAACAACAATCCACAAAGCAACATGAATGTCCAAAACCTCACTGCAGACTTAAACTTTTTGACTGTCCCAAAGCTACGCTGTTCAGCATCAGCAGACTTCTGAGCTTGAAGAGGTGCAACAAAACAGCTCAGAAATTTTCTCATTAAAAATTCTAGAACTGCTTTTTAAAATAGTATATATTTGCATATTAAGTCATGTTGAATCGCTCCAGGAAACTCAAGTTTTCTGTTCATTAAAGCAAATAAGTAAATTGTTTTCCATTATTCTTTTCCTGTTGGTAGTGTTTGTGGCTGTGGAAATTCAAGTGCATTGGGTTTTGGTTTTTGGTAATCTGATATATTCTGCCATTAACTCTCGGCTACAGCCAATTGTGAATTATTTAGGCTGCTTGTAGAAATAGAGGCTCCTTGTGAAAGCTTAATTAAATGTAGATGTCCAGTTAACATTATCACAACTTCAGCAGTTTTGCACTGGAATGTTATATCCTTTTTCTATGTGCTGTCCTTTATAAGAGTAAAGCCCACATATTTTTAACAAGAGACTGTAGTCTTTTTCTGGGTGTGGTGTCCTGTGAAGATTTTATTGAACCCTGAAGCAGGGCTTGTTGTTCAAAAGTTGTTGTTTTGTTTTGTTTTTTTTTTCCCTTAAGGAATTTGATGATCTACTAGGCACCGCCCTTATGATATGCTTAAGCCATCGTAGGTGCAACTCCAGTTGTATGTAGGAAACAGTGACATTCTTCCTGACTGTGAAGAGAGCTTGAAAAGTAATTACTAATGCTAAACATTTTTTTTGGATGAACAAATGTGTTTGCAAGATCCTGTGAGTTCTTAGTCAAGATTTGCTTCACCAATTTTGCTTTGGTTGGTATTTGACCATGTTCTCTTGCCGTGTGGGCCATGAATGACTGGGCTCGAAGACAGAGTATCTAGAGATACTCCCCCCAAACAAGGGAGTTTAAACAAGAGGCTGTTTAAAGAAGATCTAAATTGTCAAAGCATTGGTAAAAAGGCTTTTTGTTTTCTGACAAGATATTACATGGTTTTTAAAGTCCATCTGCAACAAGGTTCTCTTGATATTTTTCAAGTTATTGGAGAAACAGCAGAAAACAGAAAGATGACTGTGTTTTGGGTAGCTTTTCCTGCTTGTGCAGAGAGAAAATCTTTCATTTGTTGGGAACTATTGTGTCCTTTGGATTGTAAAAAATTTCGGCAGAGGGTAATACAGGCAAATAAATCCTAAATGTTTACCCATAACTACTTCAGTTAGGAAATGTTTATGCAGCTATAGCTGCCACTCAGGTCTGGTTGATCAATTTCTACATTAAGCATACTGTTTTGACCCCACTGGATGCTAAGGACTTTCTGTCCGAATTTCACAGCAGCAATGGACTTTAAAGGATTACTGTTCTACTAGAAGATTTCTCTGGTGTTGAAGTGTGGGATTATGGTATATATGCCTTAATCTGGGAGTTTAGATTTGTTTTTTAAGGTTTATCTCCATCTCTAAAAAGCTGTGACGTTTTTCAAAGAATGTACAAAAATTATTTGGATGAAGATCACATTGAAATGCTTGATACAAAGTCAAAATTCCTTTTGCTTAATCATAGTTAATCTGCTTTAGCCTATTTGAACTTCCCGTCGGGGACATCCAGCTTTAATATGTTGCAGAAAAGAATACAAGTTTCTCATGGGGCTACTTAAATATGAGAGAAAGTTGTGGGTAAGTGTCTGGAAGTACTAGGATCATGACATGATTTGGTACCCAAGTAGCATTTTCTCATGAAGTTAACAAATGCTTTTACTAACAAACATTACTTTTGTAAAAGGGAGATAAAAGAATACACGAACAGAAGAAACCAAGGGCAGTGAAAACCAGAATGATTTAATGGTTGATAAAGAGAGTGGTGTGAAAGAGAGTGTTAGCAACAGAGAAAGGGAAGAACTTCACTAGAGACCATGAGGAGTGGCTGAAAAAACCAACCCCCACCTGCCCCCAAAAAAAACCCAAAACTATGGAAAACCAGGATGCAGACTCTGTCACTAAAATAATTTTCTGAGAATAACAGACCAGTTTGAGGAGCTGTGAAACAAAGAAGAATGTACAAGAAGTTAATCCTATTTTTTTTTTGTTTAGAAAGATTGTAAAGTAAAACAAGATGATGAAGAGAATGGAATGTAATAAGGAAGATAAGAGCACATAATGTCATTGAATCTTGAGTTCATAGTTTAAATTAGAGCTCAGGCATTAAGGTTTTAGTTTCCCACTAAGCGGAAGTCATACTATACAGGGAGGAATCTGTGTGCATTCATTTTTTGATATGCATTTATTTAGTAGGTAGATCATACACTTCTGAAGGGATGGTGGTTCATCTTACCTAGAAATTCTGAATTTTTAAATGTAAAAGTTCAGTTAAAAAATACACAGATTCTTTCCAGTAGTTCCAAAAGTTTGTCTGAGTTTTGAATCCCGCAGTTATGTTTATTTCTTATCCATCTCAATTTTGCTTTAAAAATAACACATACTGGTTTTGTTAAGACTGTTACCATGTGGATGGAAGCCTAGGTTGCTGACAGACAAACCAGAGGGATAAATAACTTTGTCATAAATAACTGTTATTTTAGAAACTTATCTTTGGGTCTGTATTATTCTATGTCTTTGGAAATATTTTATAAGAGTTGCTTAAAATGCACTAAGGAAATTTGTAGATGATTTTGTAATTAAAGGACTTAAGTATGCCACAAGTGAAAGGAGATAACACAAATGACAGCTTACAAGCTAACAGAGGTAATTGTTTGAGGTAATTTGAAACATTTCCAGATGACTAAGAAATACGTATTTTATGTATCTTGTCCTTCTATTACAACAGAGGATCTGAGAAGCATGCATTTTTTGGTTTTGGCCTACTAAACTCAACCCCTGTGCCTCTGCACTATGCCCATCTGCTGTGATTTTTATGTTGCCAAGTGTTTCTTTAATAGGCGCTCTGTTGTGCTCAAGTGTACATTTGGAACTGGAAGTGGGGACCTAAACTTAATGACATGAACTTTCAAAGTGGCTTTAAGAGATTAGAGGGAATTTGCTTGTCAAGAAATTATAATCTAAAACTAATGATTTCATATGTTCACTCAGGTAAAAGAAGTTAGTACCATACCTAAAGTTCCCTTTGTTCTTCCTATCTTTAGTTGCTTTGCACTTCCTGTCTTCCACTTACCATTTACAAGTATTGCTAACTTATTCTATTAACTGTTATTTCAGAAGAGTGCAATTGGGATTGAATTAAAGAGGGTTTAGAGTACTGGAATTTATGAGGATATATGTAAACATTTAGGAACTACTACCAAAAATGGATTAGAAATGTGGATATGAAAATTTGTGTGAAAAAAATGCTATTTAATGCAGTGGATTTGTTTGAAAAAAAGGCCAGCTGTGTAAAGAAATTTTGGGGGGTGGTGTTACAAAATCCAAACCAGATGTTAGGAGAGGAATAGTATGAAAATACTAAAAGCGTGTCCTACCGTATCTTCCTAAAATGATAGGGATCAGTGAATTTAACCTGAATTGTCTGTGTGGTGTGGTAGGAGAGAAACCATCACTAAAATAGATTCTATGGGCTATGCTATTCTGCCATAATGCAAAAATGAATTTATTCCTCACTATGCAACTTTTTAACATTTGAAAGCCAAAAAATTTTCAGAATTTTCTCCACATGAGATGAATATGGGTAAAGTAAGTTAGAAAACAGACAAGAGCAGCAGAAACTTAGGGGCTAGGTGCTTTGATTATTTTTTGTGATTTGAATTTTTTTGCTTTGCCAAAAAAGAAAATATATAAGTTCAGGATAAAGATGACTGAGAGTGGACTGTTAATTTATAAATAATAGAATATTAAAAAAACAGTGCTTGAATGGACCTTTTTTTGTATCCTCTAGCAAAAAATGAGTTAAAGATGGAAGCCTATTATATGGTATGAACAGAGCCAGATTGGAGAAGTTTATAATCAGGAGGAAAAAAGTAGATAAATTATGGAAGTGGAATGTGTTATAAGTTCATAGTGAATTGTCTGATACTTTTAGATCTTGTCTTTACCTTCATGCTTTGTCAGAGGAAACATCCTATAAAAATACATATCTGAAGAAGAGAGAGGAGAAAATACAAATTAGGTGTATGCACACATTGGCAAGACAGGTCAGTCCAGACTCTTCCATAACTACCCAATACATCAGGTCAAGACCCAAACAAGACTTTTCTTCAACCACTTTCTGTGAAATAGCCCTTTGCAATGTCATACACACCAAATCTAGACACAATTCATTTATACATACTAAGACAGTAGACTTGTCTTAGAAGGCTTTTTTTTTTTAAGTAAAAACAAATGCTCTCATGTGAGCTCTGTAGTGTCCCAAGGACACAAATGTTTATTGTTGTTTTAATGTGATCCGTGATAACTAAAGGTGAAAATTTCAGTCTTATCTAAATATATAATCTTTAATATTCCAGCAAGAAAATGAAGTAGCAAAAAATCGCTGAACCTGGAAGACCTGCCAATTGCCCGTTCATCTCTATCAACTACATTGAAGAGATACTTTGCCAGTGAGATTGTGATGTGCAAGTCTCTCTCTAGGGCTACTTGAAATTTTTATTATGAAGAAGGATTTTAAAATGCATTTGACCAATCTTTTTATTGTCAACTGTTTAGATAAATGTTAAACAGCAACTGATTCTGATTTAACAGCAACTCATACAGATGTCTGAGTGACAGCACATTTTTTGAGTTGATGCGATAAGCTGAAGAGCTTTTAGCATATTTTAACATTTTATTGTGTATTTCTGGAAAATACCAGCCTATCAGTAGGTTATGCTGTCAAATCTCTCCCCTGTCAAGTAAATCACCATAAAAATATGTGTGTGGAGCACCAGGGGGGTCCTCACTTTCTCCACCAATCAAACCTAAAAGGGAAAATATTCCTCCAGATTAGTGAATACTATGATACTTTTTTACAGAAAGTTGAAGTCCCCTGCCTTCTGTTTTATGAACTACTTTATGTATGATGCCACTTAAAACCAAACTTGTCAGTCTGAAGGTAACATCACTAATGAAAGTTGATCAGTCAGTATATTTATAATGAAGTCTTCAGACCCCAGGGTGTTTTTCAGTTATTAAGCAAGAGTAAAGCTTGTTGAGATCCGCATCACTGAGATGGCTTAGGAAAAAGCCAGTGGGAAAAGATAAGTCTTAAACTGACAGTTTTAGCATTTAATCCATAACTGCACAGATTACTGCAAGCAGCACATTCCAGGCATGAACCAAGGAAGTACAGTCTTGTCAGCCCAGTTCTGTAGAAGGTACCAAGGTATCTGTCACAACCATGGCATAAGGGGCTGCAGGACCCAAGGGAACAGGCTGGTTCAGTAGCATTGTCCCTTGTGTGGAGAGGCAAGGGAACAACACATTTTCAAGCTTGCTTCACTCAAATCAGAAACAAAGACCTGATGCCAAGTACTGGAAGTAGATCATTTGTTATAAATCAGAGAAATAGAAAATTATTAAAACCCATGTCTGCAAGCTGCAAGTGACTACCACAGCTGTTTTCCCTTCTGATTCCCTTCCCATTTCTAATTCTTCAAGTTCTGTTTTGTACTCCAGGGGGATTTTAATTTCAGGACTCTTCTTGATAATACTAGAACATCAGCATTTTTAGCCATCTTAACTTCTCCCCACCCTTTCAATGAAATACAGTTGTACTTATTTTCCTCCAACTATCCTCCTAAAGCAGCATCAGCAAGAAGATGCTACTTCTCAACTAATTTCTAGAATTTATAAGCCAGCTATAAAAATTGTCCAGGTCAAAATTTAGCAAAGAGCATAAGGTATGATTCTTTGAAAGTGACCAAAAATAGATTTAAATATCAAGTTTTAGTTCACACTTTGCTTTCCCTTGCTCTTGCGGTGGGAACTCCAAAGCAGTATGCTGTGTACAGCTTATAGGACCTGAACAGGCTGGAGAGCTGGGCAGAGAAGAACATAATGAGGTTCAACAAGGAAAAATGTAGGGTCCTGCACGTGGGGAGGAAGAACCTCAGGCACCAATACAGGTTAGGGATGGATCTTCTGGGAAGCACTACTGAGGAGAAGGATCTGGTAGTAGAGAGTAGATAGCACACTTTCCATGTGCCAGCAATGTGCCCTTGTTGCCAAGAGGACCAATGGAATCCTGGGCTGTGTAGGAAAGTGTGGCCAGTAGGTTGAGGGAGGTCATTCTCCCTCCCTACTCTACACTGGTGAGGCCACAACTGGAATACTGCATCCAGTTGTGGCCCCCCCCGTTCAAGAGGGAAAGGGAACTACTGGAGAGAGTCCAGCATGGGGCAATGAAGATGATTAAGGGATTGGAGCACCTCCCTTACGAGGAAAGGCTCAAGGAGCTGGGACTCTTTAGCCTGCACAAGCGAAGGCTGAGAGGAGACTTTATTTATGTTTATAAGTATCTAAAGGATGGGTTAAAGGATGTTGGAGCTGGACTCTTTTCAGCGGTTTCCAGCGATAGGACAAGGGGCAATGGGCTCAAGCTGGAACATAGGAAGTTCCATTCAAATATGAGGAAAAACTTCTTTAGGGTGAGGGTGACAGAGCACTGGAACAGGCTGCCCAGGGAGGTCGTGGAGTCCCCTTCTCTGGAGATCTTCAAGACCCACCTGGATGCAGTCCTGAGTGATGTGCTCTAGGCATTCCTGCTTTAGCAGGGGAGTTGGACTAGATGATCTCTAGAGTTCCCTTCCAACTCTGACAATTCTGTGAGTCCATGATAGGAGAGTCTGGATGGTATATATGTACAAAAAAGTTCATTTTAATACAGTATGAATAGAAATGCTCATCAGTTAGCTGAAAAATTCTCAACTTTGTGGCCAAAGTTTTAAGTAATTACAATATCTATTAAAAATATTCTTTAGGTTTTCTAGGGTTAGGGTTATCTCAGAAATGTATCCAAACAAGGAATAAAATGTTTGTCTCGCACTACAGTGCTTCAGTCTTGTCTCCAGAAATCTGACAATATTTGCTTTCCCCTTGCTTCTGTTAGTATTACTTGCTAAAATAGTTCCCATGTGCTCCTGGTGTGGCAACACAAGTAGGAGTTTTAGGTATCTTGGGGACTGGCAGTCTTTACCATTGAGCCAATATTACCATAGGCAAGTTCATTATGCTCCCTAGCTTCTTTTTTCTGTGAATTAGGAATAATAATAGTACGCTATTTCCATGTGCAGCTATCCTCTAAAAAGATTCATTTCTATAGGCTGATTTACTATAACTTTATTGATGTATTTCTGGAAGTAGTGCAGTTAAACAGAAGATTTCAGGGTGAAAAATAGAAAGGAACAGGATTGTCTGTAAATGGTGTTTGTTGTGTAAATTCTTCTTCCTTCAAGTACAAATGGAGTCCTTTTATGAAGTTTCTAAGAGACCAGCAATTTTGAAGACAATCTCTTTTGTCTGCGTGATTCTTTTACTGAAAAACTTCCTAAATAAGTCGTAATCAAAAAAACAGATATAGAGAATATCTAGTCTTAACATCTGGAGATTAATTTGTGTCAAGAAAAGGCTGGGTGATAGAAGAATTTCAGAATAAGATAATTTTGTCTAGTGGTAGAATTACAGCTTTTCCATTTGTAATTTTACATCCTGAATTGAACTCCCTCAGTAGAGATGTTTAGTAACTTTTCTTATCTACCCCTTTATCAGAGTACATTAAGCCTCCACTGCTTTAAGAGGAACGAATGCCAGCTAAATTAAGTGGTGGATCTACCCTTCTTTTTATGGATGTTAACTTGATCAGACTCCTAATCAGTTCTGCCAAGTTGCATGATTTAAAATGGCTGTGAAGATAGCAGTGTAAATATTTATTGGAAATACCTTAGTCTTTAGAGAAATGTTGTGATTTGCATATAGATCTCGTAGTTTATAGAGGAGATATATATGCTATTAAGTTGTAAGTTTCTTCATTTGAGCTTTATCTGCTGCACTGGATACTGCTCTCTTCATATTTCTGTTAACACGTCTTGCAGTTACTCATCAAGAGTTCATTGTTCACTGAAGCTAAGTTAGTTCGGTGCAAAGGAGGTTTTCTCTTAAAAAGGTGGTTGTTTCCCACCTTTACAGGCTTCCTTTCTGACCTATAGATTTGCAGCCTCACATGGGTCATGTTTGCCCATTATGCCAGATGTGCAATCCATTAGGAACTTGCACTGAACACTTCACACTTACTTAACAAAAGATTTCTATAAAATAGCATGACTGTTGGCCACCTGGGACAAAGCCAAAATGTGAGGAGGTGCCCGAAGTGAAAGGTCAGATTCCATGGGTTTACCTGGTGCCTGCCCTGCTGCTTTCCTCCTTCTGCTCTCCATTCAAGCACTACACCTGATCAAGCACCACCCAGCATTTCCCAGTGGGGTCATGAGTGCTGAAAGCCTGTCAGGAGATGATTGACAACTTGATGGAAGTGCCTCATCTGTACCATGATGGCCAAACCAGGCAGCATTTGCACTAGACATGTTTATCTAGGAATTAACACAATTACTCTAATCCATTGGACAAGATGTCTGATCTCATAGGTTCGCATAGCAGAGAAGAAGGTGTCCGTAAGAGTGTCAGAGTTGTAAGCACAATTAATGCACACTGATGATTTGCGATCATTGTGGAAAAATTGTGTGGGGTCAGGACATAGATTAAAAAAGATAAATAATTTTCAGAAATTATTTAGAAAGCTTTCTCACAAGACTTTGTTTAGCGCATACAAAGTACTTGTTACATGATTTCAAAACAAACATGTATACCATTGCTTTAAGATATTCATTAAAGTATTTCCTCAATATCAGGCAGCTATGAGAAATTTTTGGAAGGTAGCCAACTTTTTTTACAAGCTATGTGTAGTTGCCTAATGGCAATACAAACGGCAATGGCAATACAAATTAGCATCCAAGATGGACGTGAGAAGGTAAGAAAAACTAAGCTAATTCCTAAAATAGGCTTTACATTCCCAGAGACGTACATGTTACACTTTCCAGGCTCATATTCCCATTTGAACTTTGTTTCCAGGGTAAAGCACTATATGAATTGTCTATGAACATTGCTCTATGACCAAGCACAGTGTGCACATCTTTCTCTAAGTCTGGACCCATCACTGTCCCAAAGATCTTGGCCTGTAAGAACAGCTGACTGGTCATGGAGAAGAGAAATGCTGCTTTATGAAGTACAACTCTTGTAGACATTCAGTAATTTTTCGTGTTTGCCTGTCAGTGTACCCAGTTTGCTCTTCATGTTCTTCACTGTCCCAGTTTTTTCTAGATGCATTGGAGGAACAAGGGGGGAATTTGAGATCAGTTATATGTTTGGGGCTGCTCTGATTTTTCAGTTGCTCATATCTGCTAATATCTGCTTTATTTATGGGTGAGACACATGATTGTTGATGTTTAAAAGACACATGATTATCACTGTGAAAACAGCAGTTAGGCATATTCGCTAAATAGTCTTTATTTGTCAATCTGTTACAGTTCAGATGCGCAAACTGGTGAAGGCTTAGAGGAAGTTTTTGACTTTGGATAACATAAAGATAATTAGCCAACCAAAAATATCTCCAAGTATCTCCCTTCTTTCTTCATTTGTTTATCCACCCCAAAAGCTAAGCTTGGATTTCTCAAAGCTGTTTTAACCCTCTTTAAACTCTGCTGGAAACTTTCAGGCTTACCCCTAATCAGCTAATGTTAATGAAACAATGAAGGTAGCTAAGTCACAAAGGGAAATGAGTTTGTGCAGAGCTGGTGGTTATCGTCAGTTTGGAATTATCATGATTGTCTGAAGAATGGTTGATTTATTCAGACAAATAAATTTACCATTGTAATGGTGTTAAAAAAAATAAAATACCAAACAAAAACACTGAAACCACCAAATCTATGAGAAATTATGCAGTCTCTTTATGTGTTGTGGAGATTGTCTCCCCAACATCTCCACAAGTTGACGATGTCTCTGTCATTGCAGGGGTGTTTGGATGAGATAGCCTCAAAAGGTCTCTTCCAACCCAAACTATTCTATGACTCCATATGTCTAGCAGGATGGGAGAGTACTTAAATAGTTGTTTTAGCACACCCAGTTGAGTCCCTGCCAATTCATTATGTGAGTATGTTCTCTCTGCCTTCAGTATCTGAAGTTTTTCTTCAGTCTGAACATGGACTATCAAAAATGTCACTGCTCTAAACACCTCATCTTTAGTCCACTTACTGGCTCATTTGTCTTTAGGCTTACTTCAGGCTGTGTTGTTTCACTGTCACAGGTGCCTTGAAAAGCTCCTTCTGCCTTGTTCTGCTGCATTGCCCTTCACTTACTCCCTACCGATCTGCAACCAAAAGAGATGACCCAGCCAGCTGCCAAAGAGGGAGTTCTCAGGTGGGACAAGGCTGGAGGGAAGGAGGAGAGAAAAGGCGCCAGTATCCCACTGAGAGTAGAGGGTGGGCAGGGGAGGAAAGGCAGGGAGGGAAAGCGGAGTTTGCTGGAGCAAGCTTTTAGCTTTTTTAGCAAGCTTCTGCTCAACTGGAGCAAACACAACAGGTCTCAGGAGCAGGTTGCTATACCATGTCTTAATCCCACTCATATTTTGGTCAGTGATATTTCTTATTTTTCATAATACCCTTCCTGAAATGTTTTGCAATGCCCTTTGAGAAACCTCATTATTAAACTATTGGTAAAATAGTAGTAGTAGTAGTAAAATAAACTATAGGTAAAACATTTAATTTCATTAGGTATGTGGAGGGGAATTAGTTAAATGTTAGCAAAAGAAGAACATAGGACAAGGGGATTAAATGGTGAGAGATTATGTAACAGAAGTAGTTCATGGAACAAATCATCCTGAGTGCCATCATGCAGCACATGAAGGACACCCATGCGATCAGGCCCAGCCAGCACGGG